>JARHVA010000321.1:4237500-4505000 GCA_037957365.1 Torreya grandis
CACATTAAGGACACTAGAGCTACATGGTGCTAGTGTCCCCAACTTGGCACTAGTGTCCCTTCCCCTAAATCTCCCAAAAAGATATATTTTTAAACGTGTGCCCCTCCTAAGGTTGGCTTAAGTACATTTTATTATCTGCACAAGCTATAGATCTCTATAAATACAAGACTATTTGACCTCTTTAGACTAGATGGAAAATAGATGGAAAAGCCTATCTAACTAAGAAACAAGTTGAGAAAAATTTAGGTATTTGATCCCTATTCTACCCTACTTCTATATATTACCATATACAACTACACTAAGCCTAGATTTCAAAGATTTTTAATCTCAAACACACTCACAGGCATTCAAGACCACTCTTAATCTAACATTCACTTGTACTTGCACCAAGTACTGGGTGGGAGAACTACATTAGGATTGATCCCTCCTCAGAGTATTAGTATGTAGGCAACTATCTTTGTAGTGGGGTGTTGAGGATATCCAGCCTATCATACTAAAGAACACACATTTTTAGCTCATGCCATACTTATAAGGAGGATTAGGGTTTGCACACTAATCAAATATTCTATATACAATATAGAATTCTAGATTTCATGCACACAAGAATAAAACCTAGAAACATAGGTGTAGGTAATCCCAAAAAAATAAGAATAGTCCCACAAAGAGGACACTAACACTATTTTGAGGACACTAGAGCATCATGACACTACTATCCATGTGGGGTGCTATTATATAGTGAAAAATCAAACCCAAGGACCTTGTTGATGACACTCAAACATGTCTAGAACCCAGTTTTTAGAACCCAAATATTTGGTGACAGTCATTTTCTAGATAAGTCTCTATTTGCACATATTTATTACTATTTTTAGAAAGGAAAAATAAGTCAAAATTTATAATATATCAGTGGTTAATTACTGCATATTATTTAATTGATTTAGACAACTTAGCCCTTTAATCTAACTTAGGATTTACATAGCTAAAAACCCTAAAAGGTTAAATCAAAGACAATTCTTACATAGGTTCAATAATTCCCCTAAAAAATGTGGATTATTAGGGGTTTGTCATAGAGATCAGACTCCTATAATACATTTTTCATAATACATAAATCAAACTCAGGTAAACACAGTGGGAAAATAATGGCACAGAGATCAATACAGTTGCAAAAAAATCAAAGCAGGTGGACATTAATGCCTAAATTGGGACACTATCACCACATGGTGCTACTATCCAAGATATGACACTATTGTCTAGTAGCCTTAGTTTAAAAAAAACCTAGATTGGCAAAAAAAATATAATAATTATAATACAAGTTTGCATAGGTCCAATTATATATTTATTAGTTTTACTCAATTTTAACCAAATTCATACCAATTTAGCTTAGATTCATACTAATTTACTCAGATTAGGGGCATCATGATTAGACACCTAAATATAGCCACCGATAACCTCCAACCAGGCTTTTGACGAATTTCTACCAAAGTGCACAATTTGGCTTAAAAACACTAAAACACATTAAAATAGTTGAAATTGTTATATTAAAGTGCCATTTTTTTCTAGGGTATCATTAAATGGGGCAATGAAATTTATGGGCCAACTAACTTTGGTCATATCATTTCAAGTCAAAATACCAATTTTGCACTTGGGTGCTCTGGATTGCTCTTTTCTATCAATTTTTTTGTACAAGACACGTGCCTTTATCATTTTCCATTAACAACATCCTAAATGGGATAATGGTTCCAACACAACTAATGTTGACTTCCAATTCCAATCCAGTCAAATTTTGAGCCAATAATATGACATTTTGACCAATTTGATCAATTTGTGCACAAAGAACAAAGGTTTGCATCAAAGTGCTTAATCATGCTTAAGAGTTAATTAAACCAAATCAAGATCTTAAGTTAATTTTGTATGGATCTTTTTGAATATTTTTTTTTGGAAATGAATATTGAATATTTGCATCATGAAAGTGACATCATTTCTTAAGAAGACATCTCTAGACCATAAATATATAAAATATCAAGGTTAACCCCTCCCATGCCTCATCAATACCTCCCATGCTTCTTAAATGCCAATATATCCCAAACATTGATGATACTATTTATGGATTTTTAATTACATAATTAGATTAATCCTTAGCCACACACCTCAATCTTGATATGGATGGTTTAGGTTGATTTTAGCCATTTTCCAAAATCTTTAAATAGGAGGCCTTGCCACATGAATTTTAAGCTCATATAATGCAAATTTATAATGCTGAATTGACTCTAAAGCTTCATGAAAATTAGTGTTATTATGCCCAAATATTGAGCCAAGCTAGGCCAAAGCCACAAGGTGCCAAGGAGAGATGGATGTAGCCAAGCTTCCATTTATGTAGACTTCATGAGCACAAATTGAGCAAGCCACTACAACAAGCATTTTGGAGTATTCAAGGAAGGTGAAAGAAGGTTTTTTTTTCATGTTTTAGTTGTGTGTCCATTTTATTTTGTTAACTAAGCTCACTCTAGTAACTAGGCTTAGAGATGTATGCTAGTTAGTGTGTTTTTGTCAAATTTATTTTCATTTTGGAACTAACACAATACTAACCACCTCTCTTGAGTCAAACTCTTAGTTCACATCATGCAAAACATGACCATTCCCATATTTAGTTTAGATACCCAGATACATATTATTACAACTCAATATAGAATCCATATACTCAGATATCAGATTTAGGGGCATGTGCATGACACATTATTTTGATATGCTCACTTACACACTGGGGGATTAGATGGAATGATAATTTCCATGTCATTCTCTATGTTGTATACATTTGACATCATATTCAAAATTGTACACTAGTTTTATGCTTTAATCCATCTTTAGTGGTTGGCATTCCCAAGTGGCTTGAAGCTACCTAATGTACTCGAGTGGCCGCAAAGCCAACATAATCAGTTAGATATTTCTAGTTACATCATGTAGTTTTAGTTTCATGTGCATATATTAAACATGGGTGGGAAATGATGGAATCATATCCTACTTGAGTTCTTGAGCCATCTACATGAGAGGGTTGGACTCACCATCAATCCAATCCAATCTATTCATAGGTCATGATCCACCAATCAAGGGTGGGAAATGATGGAGTCAATGTTACGATTTAACCCAAAATGCATGGAGGAGTTGAAGGCTCAAAGTACATACAACATACTTTAAGGAGTCAGTCTCAACAACAATGTTTTATTAATATGTGTACAGTTACATTAAATAATAAGTTATTACCTATAAGTTAGGATGTTATGATCCTGGTAATAACTCACTAAACTAACCAACTAATCCAAATACGAAATATATTATTAACAAGAATATATTCATTTAACTAATTAACCTATAATAAATCTACATATAACCATAGTAACTAACACACAATAAATACTAACTAATCATTTACCACATGTAAAAACTCATGTTAGGACTATTTCATAACATTCACCCCATGGGGCCAAAAATTTGAATGTCAATTTCAACCGATAATACATTTGATTACAAACACACAATTTTATTGAAAGTTTTCTTTCACAACTTATTTGAAAAATATGCTTATCAAGGCTTACTTGAAGACTTTCAACTCAAAGGCAATGACACATGCTTAAGCAAGATGATAATAGAACGTGAGAAAACTAAAAGATAACTCACAACTATAAATATAAACACACCCATTAAAAATATTTTAACCATGACTTTAAAATACTAACTCCAAACTTAAAGTCTAAACAATAACAATAATTAAAAGAAAATACTACTTTTCTTTACACAATATAGAAAAATGAATTTAAAAATAAATCTTAATTTAGAAAACTAAATTTATTAAAACAAAACAAACAAAACTATTTAAATGAAAGTATATAAAATCTTAAACGACTTAAGATCATAAATTAAAATAAACTTATTTTAAAAAAAAATACATGGGACTCTTATTATAATGATATAAAATCACTAAATAACAATAAAACAAAATCAAAACAATAAAAAACCATTAATATAAAAGTAAAACTGTGAATCAAAACTTTAAATAAATAAATATTAAACTACTCACTAAGACATTGAAAAATCAATCCTAATATGGAAAACAATGAATTAATATATATAAAGAATACCAATAGACATTAAAACCTAAAACTCAATATATAGAAAAATAACTAAAGCCATATAATGAACCCTAAAATAAGATGCTTTCATCATCATTATTTGGGAAAATAGCTCTCCATTGAAAGAATTAGTCATTACCATGTATAGATTGCTTGGTGAGAAGACTATTGAGGATGATTTGTCGAAAGAGGTTTTGAAGAACTCATGGATGAGTTTCAAGGAGCCATGTATGGAACAAGGAGCTCGTTGAATAGGCAAAGAACACCATTTCATTGAAGGAGGAGGTAGAATAGTGGAAGGTACATGAATATGGTGGATGCAAGTCTTTTCAAGATCCTCAAGCTGATGTGAATGTAAATAAATCCTTGCAATATAATTTATGCAAGATTTGAAAGAGATTACTTCAAATCAACTTGCCAAAGAGATTATGATGCAATTCACTATTTGATGCAATAGAGATTTGCATTCTGAACACAAGTAGGGGTTTTAAAATGTCAAGGGATTTAATACAACTGTTGATGAATCCTTTACTAATTTGTTGAAGAAGGAGCTCACCAAGAGAGATTAATGTCAAATGAGACTCATAGCTTCTAATGTAGATTATACAGCTCTGTGTATATAAAATTAGATAAAAAATATAGAATATCTCTTTAAATTATAGCCTATATATATATTTTGATTTTTCACAATGCCATATATCATATTTTATAATATATACATATATCCTTTTTTTAAGTATATATATATATATATATATATATATATATATATATCATTTTTTTTCTTTTTCAATTTTCAGAATGCACATAGTGAACAATAATGGGTGGACAAACTGTGGAAAGAATGAGTAGGGTAGAAGCAGGGAGGAAAATGTAGATGGGTGGTGTAGCCAACAAATATGCGTGTGGTCTTCACTATACTTTCTAGATAGCGTGAAAGTAGGGTGTATGAATGTATGAACATCAATTGCATGTGGTTTGCATATCAATACTACTCAAAAATCATTTTGGTACAAAATCACAAGTTAATGTAATGTAAAGAGAGGTTTAGAAGAACCTGCTTTGATACCACTATTATGATTTAACCCATAATGCATGGAGGAGCCAAATGCTCAAAGTGCACACAACACAATTGATGGGATCGATCTCAACAACATTTTTTTTATTAATATGAATACAATTACATTATTTAAGAAGTTATTACCTATAAGTGGGGATGTTATGATCCTGGTAATAACTCATTAAACTAACCAACCAACCCAAATACAAAATATATTGTTAACAAAAATATATTTGTTTAACCTATTAACCTATAATAAATTTACATATAATCATGGTAACACACGATAAATAGTAACTAATCATTTACCACATGTAAAAAATCATGTTAGGACTATTTCTTAACAATCAAAACCAAATTTATTTCTTGAGACACCCACACATGATGATTGAATAAGCCATTAGCTTAGTCTAAGCTATTCACTGATTGATCACTATATACATACACACATATAGGTTATCACCAAGTTTATACATTGGTTTATGTACTTAGTGAGGTGAATTCGTTCCTTTTCTCTCTCTTATCTCTTTTCTCAATTTTACTTATTTACCTAGTTTAGTCTTTGATTTTGATATATCTTAAGTAAACTCTGATTTATGCAAGTTTCACTTGCAAGACATGCATTGAAGCATACTTCACATACTCAAACCCAACTTCACAAGCTTCACCTCTTAGGTAAGTTTGGGTATGCTTCTTTTTTATTTTATCATAGTCATTTCACTTTGCTACATTTATAAAATAATGAGGAGGGTAAATGTAGTCATCTAAAAGTAGTATTTTAGTGCTAAGAGCTCTACTTGAGACTACCTATCCCTAGCTTATCCCTAGACCTATCCTAAAGCCTATTATCATACTTATCCAACTTTCATGTAGGAAACAAGCATCCCTAGTCATCCCTAAAGTAGTCCCACACCCTCATATCTTGATCTTGGACCTTTGTGCCTTGTGTTTTACAATTGGGAGACACTAACACCATAATAATGACATTAGCACCACATGGTGCTAATGTCCTAATAATGGTGTTAATGTCATTTCCCTCTCTTTTTGGATGGTATAGCCCAATCTTAATATAATTCATAGTTCCCAATAGGGGGAGTGTGGGGGGACAACTCCCCCACACTAAGGTCATCATGGGGGTCCAGGGGGTGATAACCATACTTGGAAACCCCTGGTGGGAGTTCAAGGGTAGTGCCCCCAAAGCAAAATTTTGTGAAAAATGCATTGTAAAATATTGTAATTTTTTAGTAAATTTGGACTATTCACTATTGATGCTAATGTCTTTATTATGACACTAGTGTCATTTCCCTCTCTTACTGGATGGTAGAGCCTGATCTTAATATAATGCCCAGTTCCTAATAGGGGGAGTATGGGGGGGTAATGCCCCCACATTAAGGTCACTGTGGGGGTCCAAGGGGGGAGAAAACCATACTTGGCACCCCACCTGGTGGGAGTTTAGGGGCAGTGCCCCCAAAACAAAATTTTATGAAAAATGCATTGTAAAATATTGTAATTTCATAGTAAATCTAGACCTTTCACTATTAGGTCACATATCTAATGATAAAAATTATGTTGGTGCATTTTTGTCCTAATATGTAACCCTCCTTTGATATGAGGGCATTGTAATCATAACAACACACTGTGTGTGAGTGAAGAGGAGATTGCATTAGATATAATACAAGTTTATCCCTTCATTTGTTGGACTGAATAAGAGAAGAACTGGCTATTTTTGTGTGGACGTAGCCCATTTTAGGTGAACCAAATTAAATCTATGTTTCTCTTGTGTTATGTTTTCTACATTTTATTTCCATCTTTAATTCATTAATATTGCTCTGCATTCTATATTCCTAACATCTCTTTTTCACAAACATGTATCTTTTTAAATTTAGAACCTCCTAGGGTCAGCCTAAACCTCTTTTAACACCCACACAAGCATCAGAATGGTATAAATACATGAATTTTATCCTTCTAACCACTAGATGGAAATTAGATTCAAAATACACATTCAATCTTAGAACAAGTTGTGCACAATTAAGGTCATTAATCCCTATTCTGCCCTACTTTTGCATACTACCATCTACAATAGTCCTAAGCTTAGATTACCTAGATTTTCTAGTCTTGAGCACATTCAAGTCACTTAAGGTCATAATCATACTAGATTTACTTGCACTTGTACCAACACACTTAGGTGGGGATAACTATATCGGGCTTGATCCCTCCTCAAAGTATTGGTATGTAGGCAAATCTCATCATAACGGGGTGTTGAGGATGTCCAACCTACCCTACTAACAAACACACTTTTTAGCTTGTATCAACTAGATGCCTTAACCACATGGATGATTAGGGTTTGTTCATAAATTTAGTTAAAATAGGTAATATATAGGGTTTCAAAACTCATGCACATAGGAACAGACCTTAAAGATCTAGACACAAATGCACTTGGAAACTTGGGATAGTCTAACACATAGTGCACTACCATCACATTTCTAATAATGGTGTTACTATTTAATTAGGGCACTAATATCCAAGAGGAATTATGACACTGGGATGCTATTTACAACATCAAACTAACTTTTACCTTAGTTTTCAGCCTTTAGATCATCCATCTCAGTTATTTTCCAACTAAGTTCTTACTTGCACTTTTTATTACTATTTTTATAAAGGTCAAAGTTAATTAATTTTGTAAAAAATTAGCAGTTATATTTATTGCATATTATTACCCTAATTTATCATACTCAACTCTTTAACAAACATAGGATTTACATTCACTAAGTCATAAAAGTTTAAAACATATATAATCTAAAATTGAAAGTA
Organism: Torreya grandis; assembly: GCA_037957365.1. Classification (NCBI taxonomy): domain Eukaryota; kingdom Viridiplantae; phylum Streptophyta; class Pinopsida; order Cupressales; family Taxaceae; genus Torreya; species Torreya grandis. The sequence goes on from JARHVA010000321.1 coordinate 4,245,493, forward strand.
TTAAAATTAAAAGAACAAGGTTTAGGAGTACACTTGTGTATCGATGAAACTTCCTTACCTATTATCAGCTTTATTTGAAGATTGTATTATTATAAAACTTTGAAACTTTTATTAGGACAAATATATAAATCTAACAAGTACATATATCTAAGGAGATAGAGATAAAGAGAGATTGGAAGACATATGCCCCCAACCTTGGAGAAAAGGTGAGTTTACACTTGGTAATTGAGGTTAATTCAATCATGCAACCTAATCATGATTATAACTTGGTGAGCATGAGTGAAAAAAGTTAACTCATACTATTAAATTGGTGAGGCTAGATGATATAATCAAGTCCAACCTAGAAACTTGGCAAGATTGAGTGATTTAATCATATTAACCATACCAAAAGTGAACCAACTACTATAGTAGATTGGCTGAATATAGTTCATAAAAGTCCACCCTGGTGGGTGATAACAGTCCTTGAGAGTGTTTTTAAATCTAAAACTGATTTGGATTTTGTAATATTATGCACACATTGCATAACATATGCACTTTAGATATGTCTCATGGTTAAACCGTGTATAAAAATGATACTAATGTATATAATCATATAAAAAATATGAATATGAAATTATATAATTTTGTGCTTTGTCCAATTTAGAAACTATGTGAGTGTGGAGAACATGCTACCAAAGCATGCCCCCACTATATATGGAGAAATTTGAAAACTAAAATAAGTCCCTCTGTGGAGGTCATGTTTCCAAAACATGCCCTCATTGAATATGGGTGTATCGAATACTTAACAAGTGTGGAGAACATGATTCCAAAGCATGCCCCCACTAAATTTGAAAACTATGTAATTAAAAAGTGTGGAGAACATGCTTATAAAGCATACCCCCACTAAATCTAAAAACTATGCGAAATGCAGATAACATGCCTCTATGACATGCCCCCACTGATATGCCCCCCTTTTGAGGTGAGGGAAGAATATAAACTATTATTCACCTCACCTCAAAAGGATAAGACAATTGTATAATTTATGAATAGAACCATGTAACATATAAAAGAACATGTATAGGTTAATGTATCATTGAAGCACATAAGACGATGTGATCACATGAAGGCCTAAGATGCATGATAAAGATCATGGAAATGTCTTGATAGTAACAGTACAAGATCAACAAGCAAATAATCACACACACAAGAGTGCTCAAAATAAAATCAACATATAATGGTTTTAAGAGACCTCAAACAAGGGGCATGTTCAAATGTTGTACAATTGAAGGGACATGACTTAGTCAAATGTCCGTAAAAGTAAGGATGACATATTCAAATGTCTATATAACATATAATGACATGTTCAAATTTCAAAGAAAGCACACATAGGCACATGGGCCACAAATAAAGGATCATATTCAAATGCTCAAACAAGCAAGATAATAATAAGGAAAGATACTGAAGGAAGTGCATAAAGAAAAACATAAGTAACTAACATAAACATCTTATAGTTACCCATGGAGCAAATGTTTTAGCAAAAAATGTTAACTGTATAGCATATCAAGTACCCTCTGAAAGATATAATCATTGATAAAGGCATGTGTAAGTACATAAGAGCTCAAAAATGATAATGAAGATACCATATAATGATATAACCTATGAGTATTGATATCAAAGAAGTAGATGCTCCCTAATGTGAACATGACATGAGTAGAGGGAAGGTGCAATATCTGAAACATGAATAAATCATGTATTTATGTATGAACATATCACACTCAAGTAGAAGCATGATACACATGTGTATGTAGAAGTAATTTATATGCTATCCATCCACATGGAACTAACACATAGGTGGTAAGGATCCAATAGAGTATGTAGGTGTTAAAAGTGTTTTTAGATTTGTGAATTTTTTTTTGATTTTTTTTTTGGTATTTTTGGAATATTTGAAGCTTTTCAACCTTAAGTTGTATATTTTACATTTTTTGCATCATGATGGATAAGTTGAAAAGGTACATAGCATATTCCTCCTCACGCTTTACATGTGTAGTAAAATAAGTATTGTTATCATTTAGAATAAGGATCAATTTACCTTCATCAAAAAAGGAAATACCTTGTTGATTTGGATCAATTTTTGTTTTTATTTGGTATAAACAAAGAGTTCCCAATGTAAATTCATATGGAGATATGGTATGCATAATCCAAACTCATGTTTGAATTTCTTTAGGACCACAAGCAATTGGTATTATTATGTTTCCCAAGGAGCCTTTCCAACCTCCTTTATTTTGTAAGTTTTTTAGATCTAATCTAATTTATTATAAGTGAATTACATTACAAGTAGTTTTCACTTATGTAAGATAAATATGGTTATGCCAAAAATAATCACCACCCATGAATATTGTAATTGTTAAATTTGTTGACGTGGATGTTTTTTATGTTGTTCACCATGGGATTTTTTACATAGGATGCAGACCTTGGAGTGGTCCCATTTTGAGTAACCCTTATAGAGTACCCATGTAAAGAGTAGGAACTCCACATTTTTTTTCATAATGTTCATTTGGTAATTCATCTCCCTCATTTGTGTGAGGATTACAAATTTGGTACTCAGAATGGGATATGTTAAGCTCTTTTGGATGAGTAAAGATGAATAACACATATCTATGCACATCCACATATAAATGTGTAAATGACTCATATTTTTTATGAAATGATCTTAATTTTAATGGGGAAAGAAGAAATCTAATAAAAATAAATTACAACTCTAACTCTAAGGGTCTAAATGCTAGTTCATATGATGTACTTTTGAATCAAATAGTATAATCTTGAAGGGATTCATCATCACATTTTCTTGAAATTGTGAAAATGTGCTAATCTAAGTTTTGGCACATTGTGTATATTAAAATACATGAATAAATCATCTTCCAATTGGAAAAAAATGGTTAAGTAACCTTTTGGTAGGCTATAGAACCGACTTTGAGCCTCATCGTAAATGCTCATGTGGAAAACTTTTAGCATTAGTTTGTCATCTTTTGCCCATTGACCTAAAGAATATACATAGTTAATCATGTGGTTGAATGGGTCCTTATGACTCAAAAATAGAGGTAAATATAGTATTTGAAAATCTTATGGATAATGATATTTAAATATACATTGTGCAAGAGGTTGATTGTTAAATGAAGTCACATTTGCATTAGTATTATGGAAAACCATTTGCATTTGAAGTACAAAAAGATAATTTTGAAGATCCCCAATAATGGTCATCATAGAAATGAGATATTCCATTGTAACAATGGTAGTTTTCATAAGTGTTATCATTGGTTCTAACCCACCATCTTTTTTGAATTGAGGCATATGAGTATCATCATCCTCATGGATAATAAGTGAAAGTTTGTGATCACTAAATTTAGGATATGTCAAGTGGTATTGAATATTTGAATTTTGGTACTTTTGGTATATAATTTGAATATATTTGACCACTAGAATAATTTGGTTCTCTCCCTTTATAACTTATTTGTAAATTAGTCATAGTTTCCTTATGTATTTGCCATAACCTTTGACGATCATATGGAAGAACATCTTGGTCATGTGCAACCATTTTTATTGTAAAATGTGTATGAAGGGCCTAATTAGATGACTTGCCTTTTTGGTGACTCGTGCATTTTTATAAAAATCCCAAGCCTTGTGGATTTATATTATATTTAAAAGATACAGGGTGGGTTATACCTTGCTCATGTTTACCCAATCCTTGGATTTTGTATCCATATTTTAGCAAATATCAAAGGCCAAAATCATATGATGTTGGTGTAGGAAATAAGGGTATAGTTTCTTTATATTTTGTAAGATGGATCAAATCATCTCTTGAAATGGTGAGAGCACAAACCTGATTATATAGATGGTAGCAAACACCATTCAAAGATTTGATATTTAAGGCTTTAACACTTGGAAGAATACAAGAGTAATGAATGTTCACCCCTTCCTTAATTGAAAGTTGGGGAGTTTCATAATCATAGTCATCAAATCAATCAATATAATCCATGATGAGAGAGATAAATAACACAAATATTAGGACAAAGTAAGTAAGAAACATCCTAAATAATATGCTTAGGTAGAAATGATGTTTAAAGGTCAAGTTCATCAAATGTTTAACCCTAAAAATATAGATCTAGGTTATCTACGGTTAAAGGAGATATATATAACCTAAGGTAAAAGGGTGATAAACTATATCTATAGAAGGCTAATTAAACACTAAACTCAGATATAACATATGCTAAATTCATTAAACTAGGTTAGGCTAAAAATAAAAAGTATAGTTATGCTAGATATGGAATGACAAAGAAATAATGTACTTAGCTAGTTCTAATGCTAACAAAGTTCTAGAAAAGGATGCAACCACTATTAGGATCTAACTCCTCAATAAGAGTACAATATGATTACCTTGTATAAGCAACTAAAAATGGAATTATACCAGAATTAACAGGTAACTAGAATTCATAAATGACACAGAATATGAGAGACAATACACAATCTTGTATTAATACTCATGCCAGAAGGAAATACAATGAAGATGCCACAATCTTCCACACCTCTCAGATGTACAGATCTCTTTCCCTCAAGAGTTCACTCTCCTACCAAAAATGGTCCCAACACACAACTCAAACACAGAGTTGGTGTTCATCTCCAACCAATCAGTAATAACCCTGCCAGTACACAAGTATTCAAAGTACTTCAAGCAAATCTCCCATGAACTTGCAACAACCTGCAACTCAAATGATCTTACTTACCATGTAGAACTTCTCCTTGATCTTGCTGCCACCTGCAAATCAACCTGTTCTTACAATTGGAAGGATCTACCTTGCCTTCCTCTATTTGCTCATATTACAATACATGCCAATGGGTCTATAAATAGATCCCATACTAAACAATAACTTAGAATTCTAATTTAAAATAATTAGACACGCAGCTCAAGACTCAAAATAGTCTTTACATGCAAAAAATTAGTTCAAAAAACTAACTGTTCATGCAATGAACAGTTCTAGAACCGCACAGGTGACCGACATCGGTCCTTATCTATCTAGAGATGACCGACATTGGCTGACTCTTGCCGATGTTGGTTGCCCTTCTGTTCACCCCTGACTGACATCGGTTGCACTGCCGACGCCAGCTTCTCTAGAACTCAGCAACCTCCTCCATGTTTGCAAATAGTTGAAGCTTTTAGCTCCACAACCTACAAATCTCCCACTTGGAGATAAATAGCTGTAATTGTACCTATACCTATACATCATCTAGTTTGTTTCCTGGAACTGTATCCCTCTTCAAGATCACTCTTGAAGACCAACCACCACAAATCCTGTGGTGCACCACCTGTCATCCAAATCACCTACCACATCTACATCTATAAACCCATGTAGAAAAGAACTTGACCCTGCATAGCATGTCTACCTACTGTTGGGCCCTCTCTGATACCTAAGAATCCACTAAACTGCCCTCCAGTGCTTCTTTCTTAGATTGGCTCCAAATTTGTTGACAACTCCCACTGCTTGGAAAAACTCAGGTCTAGTACATACCATGCACTTAACCTCATTATGTGAATTAGAACATTGTTCATAAAACTATCCAGCCATCGGCATGCTAACTGGTTTCACACAATCATCTAGAGACAAAATCAACCTGTGACATTCCATGTCTCTAGAACACACTCATGCCAAAGAATCTTGCCACTCCCAGATTCCTCATGACACACCTCTGAAATAACTTTACCTTTAGTTCAGAAACTCCCTGCATATGTGACCCTGTAACAAGCACAACATATAGTAACAAGATAATGTAGCTAATATTATCCAACTTGGTAAAGTGATACACAATGGTCAAACCTCCATTGTCCTACAGCTTACTCAAGACCATATACCCAGGCCTTCCATCTCATGTGTCCATTCCCGCTCTTCTTTATCCTAAAAATCCATTCATCTCTTAGTGCTTTCTTCCAGCTAGCAACTCCACCAAAAAATCTCGTTTGGTTCTTCTCCAAGGAATCACACTCCTCATCCATGCCAAACTCCCACTATTTCCTGGATCTACCTTCTCTGCTTCTTTAATAACTTCTTGGTTCTTGACCATCAGTGAGCAAAAAGTAGTGTAAAGAAGGGAAATGATGAATTTGAGGCTTACTTACCCTTTTAGTCCTCCATATGGGCATTTGAGACTCCTTAATAACTTGTTGTCTACCCAAAATCTGTCTTAGTGACCGATGCCAGTCACATCTCAGTCTACACCCAATCGACATTAGTTCCATGCGACTACCTCATCACTGATGTCAATTCTTCATGATTGATGTCAGTGTTTATTTGTCCTGAGTCATCGACATCAGGCTACAAATAGCCGACGTCAGTCCCTGTCTGGATGCCGACGTTAGTTTTCTAACTAACGTCGATCTCTGTGTTTTACTTGTGAGTGATGACCTTTACCCGTGAACTCCTTTTGGATCAAAACCCTATCCAAATCAACCTTGATTTGCTCAGAATTCTTTAGCCCCTTGAACTGATCTCTGTCTATCATCTTCTCCTTGAAAACCAAGGCTTTCTTGTTCTTGTCAAGAACATCGAATTTCTCAAGAAATGTCACTTTCTTCTTTTGATTATAGAGATATCGATCCATGCTTTTCAAATTTGAAAGCATACCCTTTGACTCAAGAACGTTCATCTCCTTCTTATTCATGTGACCAAGCCTATTAAGCCACATCTTTGAATCTATAGCTGAAGTAGATAAAGCAGAAGGAGAATCAGTAATAAAAGTAGATAGATAAAGCGTACCTACTTTCTTACCTCTTGCTACAACAAGTGCACCCTTGGTAACCTTCCAAGAGTCCACTGTGAGAGTTACTGTGCAACCCTCATCACCCAACTTTCTAACAAAAATCAAATTCTGCTTTAGGATTGGGACATGCATGACCTCCTTCAATACCCATGTGTTCCCTATCTGCAATTTCAGCTTCACTTTCCCTTTGCCAACCATTTGACAAGGCTTACCATCCCCTAAATAAATTTCTCCAAAGTCTCCCTAGACATATTCATGAAAAAATTCCCTATTTGGGGATGCATGGAAAGAGGCACCAAAATCTAAAACCCAAGATTCTACTTTATCCAAGGAACATACCAAAGCATCTTGTGCAATAATACCTGCAACAATTCCTACAACATCTACAACATCTGCTTCTTCAGTTCCTTCTTGCTAATCTTCAACCAACCAACAATCTTTTTTTACATGCCCTTGCTTTCCACATTTCCAGCAAGTTATTCTGCCATACCTGGACTTGGATCTTTTGCCTATCTTTGACCTTGATCTCCCATGCTCGATATTCTCTCTTTGCCTTCCCCTGCTTTCAACACTCAAAGCATTCCCTGATGATTCACCTGTGCTTTTCTTGCAAATTTCTTCATTCAAGATTACACTCACAACATCATCCACTTTTAAGATTTTTGAAATAGATGTAGTATTACTAACTGCCATTACCAAACTCTCCCAACTTTCAAGTAATGAGCATAAGATTAAGAGAGCCTTAATTTCATCATCAAAAACAATACTGACTAAATTTAACTAGTTTACCAAACCATGGAAATCACTAAGATGACTATGTACAGATCCACTTTCCAACATTTGCAAATTAAATAATTGCTTCATAAGAAATACCTTATTCGAAGTCAAGGGTTTTTCATATAAATTTGCCAAAGATTCCATCAACTCTACCATTGTCTTAGCTTGTGATAAGTTGGAAATCACAGACGATGCAAGACTCAACCTTATAGATCCTAGAGCCTTTCGATCAAGAACCTTCCATTCTTCATCTTTCATATCCAGGGGCTTGCATGCAACCCCACCCAACGGTAAGTACAAATTTTTTTGATACAAATAATCTTCTATCTGCATCCTCCGTAATTGATAGTTCTTGCCATTAAACTTCTCCATTCGTAGCTTACTTTCTTCTGCCATTGCTATACTCCCACTCAAATAGAAACCCCTGTGAGTGACCTGTAATCAACAAACACTAACCAGATCTGATACAACCTATTAGTAACCCAACCAAAAGCTCTGATACTAGTTGTCAGGATCCAACTCCTCAATAAGAGTACAATATGATTACCTTGTATAAGCAACTAAACATGGAATTATACCAAAATTAACAAGTAACTAGAATTCACAAATGACACAGAATATGAGAGATAATACACAATATTGTATTAATACTCATGCCAAAAGGAAATACAATGAAGATGCCACAATCTTCCACACCTCTCAGATGTACAAATCTCTTTCCCTCAAGAGTTCACTCTCCTACCAAAAATGGTCCCAACACACAACTCAAACACAGAGTTGGTGTTCACCTCCAACCAGTCAGTAATAACCCTGCCAGTACACAAGTACTCAAAGTACTTCAAGTAGATCTCCCATGAACTTGCAACAACCTGCAACTCAAATGATCTTACTTACCATGTAGAACTTCTTGATCTTGCTACCACTTGTAGATCAACCTGTTCTTACAATTGGAAGGATCTACCTTGCCTTCCTCTATTTGCTCATATTACAATACATGCCAATGGGTCTATAAATAGATCCCATACTAAAAAATAACTTAGACTTTTAATTTAAAATAATTAGACACGCAGCTCAAGACTTGAAATAGTCTTTACATGCAAACAATCAATTTAACAAACTAACTGTTCATGCAATAAACAGTTTTGGAACCACACAAGCGACCAACATCGGTCCCTATCTGTCTAGAGATGATCGATGTTGATCGACTCCTACCGATGTCAGTTGCCCTTCTGTTCACCCCTGATCGACGTCGATTGCGTTACCGACACCAGCTTCTCTGAAACTCAACAACCTCCTCCATGTCTGCAAATAGTTGAAGCTTTTAGCTCCACAACCTAACAACCAATTAGATGCTTATGGGTTTGTCTTCACCTTCTCTCTATTGCTTTATATGTAGCTCATGGATTAGCTCTCTTCATGAAATTACAAAACCTTAATTCTTCATCCTCATAGTGATCTTGGGGAAAAATGGGTTAGTGGGCACATAGTGTCGAGATGACCTCAAAAACCCCTCTATCAGTGAATATTGCCTACATAACCAATACTCTAAAGAGGGCCTCAAGCTAATGTAGTTCTCCCCTAGGTGTTAGTTTGTGTGTGGATTATGTAATATGTGGAAAAAAATACAATAATGACCTAGATTATAACCTAGAAAATATAACTCTTAGGTCACTTCTTTCATAATTCAGACCCATGTATGTGTTGTCCCTATGACTAATATGAAAATAAAAGAAAATAGGGACACTTTTCCCACTTGAGTGCTTGATTGAATGACTTTTATAAGTTACCTGGCGAGTAGGTAAGAAGTTTCTAGGTGAGGAATGAATGAATGATTGTGAATATAAACCACTCCTATCAGGATATATCTTGATTAAATAACTTAGGATGACCATTAAGATATGTTTCATATATAAATTAGATGAATTTAGGGCATTGAACACTTTCATCAAATTAGGACACCTACATCAATGCATATGTCTATCCAAGACATTATTTTCTAGGGAAGAGGAAAGTAGGTATAGGTTCAAAACTTGTAGGGACATAAGATAAACATATTTAAGCATTCTAGGTAAAATGAAAGGTTTAGGTCATCAACATAAGACTGGTCTGACCAAGAGATAATCCAAGGGGCATAACATAGAGTATATGCGAGACTTATAAAAGTGGGAAGGTTCTAGAACTAAGAAAAATAACAAAGGTCTAAGTTTTCCAAGTATACAAGATTGAGGTGATATATAATTCATAAATATCATCTAAACTATCATACTCACTCCCCTTTTTAGTAGTTTGAGCTTTACCTATTTGATCATTCCTCCTCACAACTTCAGACTACTCCACATTCACCCACAAGGGGTGAAGATGACCCTCTTTCACACTTAAGGATTGATGAGCTACGTATGATCATAAATGATTATTGTAGATGAATTCATGTGAATATTAAACACCACTCTTCCCATAGGAGTAGGGGGCATGTTGCCTCTAGAGATAGATCCAACACCCATTCTCATTTGAGTGCCTTATCCACCCTCTTCCCAATAGGATACTCTACAATAGGAAAACCTATTATACCTATTAAGGGATGTAGGCACCTAAACCCAATTCATCATTTGCATTATGTAGAGCCTTTTCATAGTCCTAGTTCTTCCTTTAGGGTGTCAAATAATCATGTTGATTTTGACTGCCATATATGGGATAGGGATCCATGAAATGTATATCATAAGCATCATCACCCTTTGGTGAACCCTTGTATTATCGCATTCAACCAACACTGTGAGGATTTAGGTCATTATTTAAGCCTTTTTAGGTTTCAGATGAGGGTTAAAGGGTAGAATATCCTATACACAAAGATGAATAAAATAAGTCTAAATAAATCTAATTAATTGAAAACTCCTATAAATGAATATTTTGAATTAAATTGTTGAGTTATGTTAAATATAAGAAGTGCATTAAAAATAGTAATTTGATTACATAAACACTAAGAAGAAATAATACTTAGCTTATTTATAAATGTGTAGGTAAATTTGGGATATGCAGAGGTGGAAACAGGTGGGAACAAGATTAGGATCCAATTGTCAGATTCTAAAAATATTATTTTAGAGGCCTAAACACTTACATTAGCCTTGGTGACACTTGCATCAATGTAGGTGTATGATGTCAATGGATTTATCCAGTACATAATACTCATTATATTACTTAGTGTCAAGTTGGAGATTTATGGGATTTTTATCACCTTTTTATTGATATATTTTATTTGTGCACATAGGTTGTAGATGATTATTTATAGATCAAATCCTAGATCTTCACCTTAGGTTTTTATACCTTGCCAAAAATGGGCTAGTGGGATCATGAAGTAGAGTTGACCTTAAGGACCCCTTTACCAATGACCTTTACCTACATAGCCACTACTCCAAATAGGCATTCAAACATATGTAGTTTTACCCTAAGTGTTGGTTTGTGTGTGCACAATGGTGCAATATCCTATTTGTCAGAGCATGTAATGATCTAACTTTTAACTTGAAAAATATTTCTCATAGGATACTCTTTGAATGATTTAGGACTATCATATGTATATTTGCATGAGTAATACATAAATAAGGAAGAATAGGGTAGTTTTGAATACTTGAAAGGTGCCTTGCTAGATGTGTGCTTGGTGAGATTTTAAATATCACTTGGTGATAAAGAATGGTATTTGTTTTGTATTTATACCACCTTTTGAAAATATCTCATGGAAGCGATAGATAAAATAAATGGGCTGACCTATAAGATTCAAAATATTTTCAAATTAGATGACTTTTGAGGTACAAACACTAGATAATAATTTGGACATTTACGTCGATGCAAGTGTCCCTATATGGGATGCAAGTGTCTAATAGGATACAAAGTTATTGAGGATCTAAATCTTAAATTAAAGGATATATATTAGGTTTTATGTTTTTGTAATATGCAGGAGAGTTGGGTCATTATAAATGATAGGGAAGAACCATAAGACAAATAATTAGGCACAGTGAGATTGTGAATGCAAGCCTTTTATAAATAAGAAGGTATAGAACTAAATGGTAGAGCCCTAATAGGTATTTGTGAAGTATACAAGACTAATGTGCTATATAAATCATATTTTAGTATCTAAATTCCCTACCATCCACCCCCCTCGCCACCCACCCCCATTTAATATAGTAATGCTAAAGATGAAATTACTAGTTTAAAGGAAAGAAATGTGTACTTGGGTATGTACAACACATCTTGCCTTTGATTGAGCCCACTTTAAACATTTTTTAATGTATTACCTATAACCAAGATCATGCTACAATATAAATAAATTCATATAATCTAAAATTTGAAATAATTGAAATGCTTAAAAATAAAGAGAGTAAGGAAAGAGTACACTTATGTGTTGATACAACCATGTTTCCCCTTGGTACTTTGAATTGATAAATATGTTTACTTATGAAGCATTAAAGCTGAGAGAGATTTGAAACTAAACCTTGGATATTTTAAGAGGGAGATTGGAAGGTAATTATGCCCCTAATCTGGTGCAAGGGTGAGTTGTAACACATCCATTGAGATCATTAAAACCCAATTACACAACTCAAGTGATCATACAATAAAAGGCAAGTTAAGTGGCATAACCAACTCAACCTATAAAAGGGAAGTAGTGTTAGGCCATTGAGGGATTTAAATATAAACCATACTACTAAAATGAGCCAACTACTATAAATAAAAAATGCTTAAAATGATACTTCCTGGTGAAAATAATGCTTCTTGGTAAAAAAATTTGAATATGTATTTACATTTCTTGGTGCACTTGCATGGAATATGAACTTACAATGTGTCTCAAGCTGAAGATTCTATAAAAATGTAACATCATATCTATAACTATCTATGATATCTATCACAAATCTGAAATTTTTTGTCCCAAATATGTAAACATTGGTGCAATGTGTATAGGATTCTAACCCAAGTGTATATTTGAATCATGTAAATTGTATCAAAAGTTCTCAACTATATAAAATGTATATATGTGAGTCATATCTCTATGATATGCCCCCCACTAATATGCCCACCTTTTGAGGTGAGGGAAATGGAATATAGTAGTTATATTACCCCAAAAGGATAAGATAAATATATAATCTATGTATGAATCATGTATCATATAAGAGTAGCAACAATATGTGATCACATAAATCCTTAAGATGCATGATATGGATCATAGAAACTCTAGAAAGTAACAATACAAGTTTAACAAAAAACCAAACACATACACAAGAGCACTTAATGTCACATAAAAGGGGTCAAAAGAGACTATAAATAAGGGGCATATTCAAATGCTAAATGTAGACACGGAAAACTAGCCACAACTGGCTTCTCGAATGGACTTTAAATTAATTCCTATGAACCATTACAAATTAAGAGTAGGAATCACTAAACATCCCAAATTTGCTTATGCATCATTCATCAAAACCCAGAATCATGTTGAGACATCCCTAATTGGGGTATTCTATCATATACAATAATAACCTCTTATAGATTCATCCCTAATCACCTTGTAACATCACAACTATCAATTTGGCCTATGGACCTATCAAGTGGGGCACTTACACACTTAATGAAATCTTGAAAGAGCTAAAGGCTAATCTAAATCAATTAACAAACTAAACAAGATTAAATGCCTTGTTAAATTATCAATTTGCAATTAATGAATATCTAAAAAAAGAAATTCAAAAATCAAAATATCCTAACCTCTCATCATTGCCTTTATGAGTTGTCAAGCTCTTTGAAAATATCATAAAATATCTAATTTGAGAGCCATGCATATTAATTGAAAATATAATTACTTGACAACTATTAAATTCATGGGAGTTAGTTTTAACTCACCAAAGGGTTAGTTTAAACCCATTCAAAGCTTAAACTCAACCTTAACTCATCTTGGGTGAGAGTTAATTCTTAAGGCTATAAATATAAGGCCACACCTCTTTATTTTGAAGCTATTTTGGTGCAATGTTATTATGCACAAATATCTTTAACAAGCTTGAATATTTTAGAGTTATAATGCCTAATTCCATGCAAGTAAGGTTACGATGCCCAAATCTTAAGCCAAACAATCACAAGATAAGGTGCTAAGGAGAGAAGGAACCAAACAACCTCAATTATCAAAGACTTCTTGATGCACAAGTTGAGTAAGCCATTCAAAAAATCCATTTAGATCTCCAAAGGAAGGTAAAAGAGTTATGTCTTTTATGTTTTTTTTATGCTTTCATTTTTTTTTTGTTACCTAAGCTCTCCTTAGTGTCTAGGCTAGAGGTGTTAGGATCTTAGTGTGTTCATTTCATTTGTTTTATGAGACTAACACAAGACTAACATCCCCTATATGTCGAATTCCTAGTTGACATGTTGGAATGTCTGATGGGACTCTCAATGATCCCATATAACCAAGGAGGATGATATGCTACTTTTACTTTTTCTAATAGATGCTTAAAAATCTTCAAAATCCAAGTTTTTAGTTCATTTTTCACGTATTTCTATTTTTAGAAACTCACAGGTTGCAAGTAAATGATGCTAATTTATTTTAAAATTTGATAGAGACCAACATTGATTCTCATAGACTGACATTGATCATGTAGATCATTGACTAACATTGATCCCTATGGATTGACATCAGTTCATGTGTGGATCGATCGATGATGATCTCTGTGGACTGACGTCAGTCCCTTTATGGATTGACGTCGATAAAAGATAGAAAACTCGAGAGTTGAATCCTAAATATTATTTTATCACTTAATTTTGGGATTATAAGTAGGCAAACCCTCTAAAAAATTATAGGTTATAAGGTGGAAAAAACAAAGTTTGAACATGGTTAAATCTCACACACTTTGTCTTTGGTACTTAAAATGAACTTAGTTCTTTTTATGACTTAGTTGTTTTTGAAGTCTTTTTACAAAATTTTCAAATAAAATAATGCCAAGGGGATTAAAATTCACAACATAGTTTGTTTCTATACACTAAAATGAACTTTCACATTTAGTTACATATTCCTAAGAGTAGTTTATTTTATGCTTATTTGTTGAGAGTTGTTTATTTATAGAAAATTAAGTGATGCATATATGCTCTCACCCATCCCATTTAGGGAAATTGAGTGACCAAAAATGTTCATTATTTGTCTTGGTTTCTTTAGTCCAAAAGTTTGAAAATAAATCTCTAAGGCCATCCCCAAATCTGTATGGTTTGGGTGACCCCAAAATGACCATAAAGTCTTTTCATGTGTCTTTATTTTCTTATATTTTGGCTTGTAAATTATGAGTAGGAGTTCATCATCTCTTCACAAGTTTTTAGGGAAGCGTTGACCTAAGAATTCATCTTTTTAAATTATTTCAAACCCACTCTATGGTGGGGTATACAAATTAGGTTGGTGAATTGTTGGGATGGTAGTTTGAGTGGTTAAACTACCTCTGTTAGCGACTACTGCCCTTAAAACATATGATCAACTCAGACATCACACTACAATGAGAAAGCAATGAATGTAGTGGTTGTAAAAAGGAAAAATCCTTTTCACAATAAGATGGTTGACATAGATCTAATTGATGTGAGCATATATTGTGTTATCCACACTTTGGACCATCTAGAAATGAGCAAAAATTGATAGTTTAGAATAACCCCACTTATCGTGGACATATTATTGATGTAGGGTGAGTAGCCCAAAGTTCTATGTCACAGTAAATTTTTTTTAGAGAATAGGGGGCCTAAAAGACCCTACCTTGCATGCATTTTTACTTTTTAGATTAACAATTAAAATTCTTTCAAGAGTGAGTATATTGGTATAATTTGATAGTATTATGCAACCTTGTCAGTTTTAGGATTTAGGACATTACACTTAGGTGTTTTTTTCATTTTATCCTTTATTTTATGGTCTTGAGTCCAAACTATTTTTGTTCATCTTACCACATCAAAATGAGTCTTATTTATACATCACTCCTTTATTTGAGGAGGCATTATGCTACCCATTTTATATCATACATATACCTTAGTATTTTTATCAACCTTTGTGTGCATGTGTCACTTGATTGAAAAGGATGTAATTACGCTACCCAATTCATTTCGAATCTTATCCCTTGAATGTCTTAAAACAAACCATTGATAATATATTTAGTGCATGATAACATTGTTACGCTGCTCAAAATCATTTTAAAGACTTGTTTGCATTATGTCCAAATCCCAATTCAAAACCAAGCCATGTGTGCCTTTTGGATCTAAACCTAGTGCCATTATATCATTCATTCTTGTCTAGCTTGTTGTTTGTTTAAAGAAGCCTAGTTTTATTAATTGAGTTTTTAATTAACCTTGACAAGTTTAGATATAAACATTGATTGATTTTTGCCTATACCTTATGTAATTTTGGCCTAGACATCAATATTTATCTTTTGAGTTGTGAAACTTAGGTTAATTCTTTATTCAATTTGAAAACTATTGTTTGTGCTTAGATTTGGAGAAGTAGCCTATCTCCATATGCCTATATTTTTATGCCTTATACCAATTGACCAAGTTCATGTTTAAATATGAGTTCCTAGTTTATGTCAAAGTGTTTCAAATTTGTTAAATTAAATCTTTCACCTTATTTGTTTAAAGTCTAGCTTTTATGACTTTTCAAAAAGACCTAGCACATGCCTATTTTGAGCCTAGATTTTGTGCCTTCTTCAAAAGACCTAACAACTTTTATTGTCTTTAGATTTTACTTATTTGAAATACTTTGTACCTAGAGTATGGAATTTTAGTTTTTATTCATCTACTTGACCATTTGTTTAAGACATTTGATGTTAGACTATTTTAGACCAAGTTTTAGCACTATCTCATTTTAAAGATACAACTCCATGCTTAGACCAAGTTAGACTATGTTTGGACCATTTATCCTTTGGATATTATTTTTAAGAGTTTTTAGAATTCTAGGCCTTTTGAAAAATGTTCATCAATAATGTGTATATGTCTCATTACACTTGTAATAGATCCATTTTCAATCTAATTTATAATACCATGGTCACACAAATTGATTTTGAATAAGACCCATATGGTAAAGAGGTGGTTTGTGAGACGGATCCTTATCCTCCTTACAATACTCAATCTAGGGAACAAAGTTAATATCCTCAAGAGCATCATGCAATTATACCTTTTTTGGGCTAATTAATGTACCAAGTTTTCCCTTTAATGCCTAATATTACTCAATTCCCCACCTATACCATTAACCCCCCTTTAGATTGTGCAAGCAATCAAGCTCTAAAGTGTCTAAGGATTACCATTATAGGATCTCATCTTTTGACTCGTGATAGCAACTAAGCTTTATAATGCCCTACCATTACTATTATATGAACTCATCCTTTGGCTTGTGTAAGCAAAAAAATTTCACAATGCCCTACCATTACCATTCTAGGACCTTATCCTTTGGTTCACGATAATAACCAAGCTTCATAATGCCCTACCATTGTTATTCTAGGACCTTGTTCTTTGGCTTGTGTGAGTAACCAAGCTTTACAACACCCTACCTTTATAATTCCATGGCCTCATCCTTTGGCTTGTGTGAGTAACCAAACATTGTAATTCCCTACCATTACCATTCTAGGCCCTTCCAAGTATGGTAACTTGTTATCCCAACAAAGTTGTGCACTTACAACTTGACAGGCGTAACTACCATCCTAAGCTGACAACTAGCCTTTGTTAAACCCATCATAAATAAGCCTTTCATTATCCAACCATCAACCATTTTACATCTAGTGTCAACCTTCCCCCATTTTAGAAAACCCATGCCAATATTCGAGCCACAACTGAGCCAATCAATAACTCTCTAACCAAGCCAATCATTCGAAGACCAAGATATGTTTAAAACTAGTATTTTATTACTACTTATAAATCAAGGCCAAGAGAACCAACCAATTCATGATTTTTTTGTTGAAACAACTATTTGTGATAAGTCAACCTGTGATGACTGACCTTTTGATCCTTTACCTATTATCTAGGAGTCTCACTTTGAAAATCTAGTCTTTGTATAGTCACTTCTTAATGATTGTAATTGCCTTTGGGCAAATAATTATCTTGACCATTGCCCTATTTTTAAAGAGCCTCCCTTTGATAAACTAGTTCTCTTGACCTTTTTCCCCTCATTAAGGAGTCTCACTTTGACAAACCAGTCTCTATGGAGTCCATATGCCATCACATGTCACTATTTGTCCAATACCAAACATTTGATAAGACATCATTGTAGTAACATCCATACGAAATGAAGAATCAACATTGAAGTTAGGTTCTATTCTTTATCTAACATCAAATTTAGTATCAAAAATAGAATCAACATCAGTCTCAACATTGGATTCAGAGTCCCTTGGGTCAGACTTAGCTTGAGAATCAGAATATGTTCATGGTTATTAAAACATTGGTGACACATGCCTTACAGATCAATTTGAATATATTTATGATCCTTCCATAGTTTTTGAGGATGATTACTTCAGCTTTGACACAAATTTTGCTAATATCTTTTGTGAGGATTGTGCTACCTCTTCCCATTACATTACTATTCCACATGCCATTACCACCAACCAACCTAGCCATTACATTAACATTCTACCTCCCACAAGTGTTAAATGGGACCAATAGAATCACACCTTATTTAACTACATCTATGATGACATATTAGTTGAAGAATATCAAGGGGACCAAGACCACATTCATGTAGAAGAAGAATAATCTCCTAGAGAAACCTTCTCCAAGGTGTTAGGGGACAATCAAAGTCTAAACTCAACATTTTCTAATGAAACCTTGTTCAAGGCACTAGAAGATAATCAAATTCAAAAGTCAATGTTCTTTACTGAAACCTTCACAAATGTGCTATGGGATAATCAAGACAACTTCATTAGTGAAAACCTAATCGAGGTGCCCATAGCTAAGCACAATATTTCTTCACTACTTAATGAATACATTTTCAAAGATAACATCAATATAGCTTCCAATCTAAAAGATAATAAGATAATAGATACTCTTAGCCCAAATAACATAAAAATCTAGTGGTCCTATTGAGAGCATATTTAGAAGTCTTTAGCCCCACCACATCCAAAGTTATGTCGAATTTGAAATCAAAAACATTGTGTATGCTTGAAAATCCTGAGCTTCATTTGTTTCCCAACCATTATAAATTCCATTATCATCCACCTTTACATTTACAAATTATGATTATCATCCACTATTTATTCATATTTCCCATCCCTAGCCACACTTTCATTTATAGAGGCTACAAATATATCTTGCCTTAATGGTTGAAGGAAATAGATCATCAACCAATGAAGATCACACCAACATTATTGGAGTCTAAATATGCAATAGGTTCTTAATAGAGCAACTATTTAGAAGATGTGTGGGATAGCAATGTTTACATGTTGACTATTATGGTTGTATCATATGCTGATCAAGACATGCATCTCCACATTAACAAGAATAACATAAATATTTACCTTGCCAAAAATATTTACCTTGCTATTGTCATTTGCCATTCCTCTTACCATTGTTTCATAACCTACCATTTACCTTACCCTATCACTTGGTGGAAACCCTATTACCACTATAACCAATTATCATAACATCACCATCCTTGAACAATGCCATACCCTATGGCATTCTATTATATCTTCACTATTGGCCAAAGTTTGTTTTTATCTTCCTTACCCAACCCTTTTGATCTTAATTCCTTTGGTTCTTCCCACACCTTTTGTGAGGGGATTCTGATCCAATTTTAGTAGTTTCAAAATTTTGTATTTAAATGATAGTGTATGAAAGTTGTGTGATAATAGATCTAGCAAGTTATCTTTCATTTACATTTGATTGGTACCACTGATTATAACCACCTATGGGAAAATCAATATCCCACCTTGTGTTACTAATTATACCTACCTATGGGAAAATTAGTAACAAAAATGTATGCCATTATTTCCTAATTATAACCACCTATGGGAAAATTAGAAACAACACCTTTAGCATGCATTATTACATCACCTTGCCATTCCTATTATTATTTACGTTACCATTTACCTAAATTCATGAACTTGTTACCTAGTTGGATCTCACTACCTTTTGTGTGGGTGGAACTACTATGACTTGAGGTCCTAAAGGGACTATGTAGGTTATGCTAGATTCATGTTGAGGTAAGCTTAGCCCCCCTTTTCCATATGTTCTCACTATTTTATGAGTAACATAAGCCACACTCTCACCATTTTATGAGTCAGACTATTCTGTATTTCGTAATTCTCTATCGAGTTGAGATACTTAGAAAATCTTTAAAACATTAGAAAATATTGGCTTACAATCTCCTAGAGAGATATATAACCTCAAAATCCAAAATCATCCTCGATCCACCATACTAGGGAAAATCCATTGTTAGTTCTAATCCATTCTACTGCCATTGGGGGTGTGACCTTCCCTATTACATGTATCTTTGCTTGGGGCCACCACTTGTTTACCATTCTATTGAGCCTTCACACGTAGGTATTGACTTTGTTAAAGACATGATGTTTTCTATTGATTTTACTTTGAAGCTTTCTATTTGTTTGTTTGCTTAGTTATTTGTTTATTTGTTTCCCTATTTGTTTGATTTTTTATTTTTCTTTAACTGAATCATATGCATTTATTGGGTGATTCCATGTGCATTATTCTTGACTCTATCCATATTCATACATCAAGATTGTCATCATGGTTTTTATCAGTGGTACATTATTATTGATTGTTTATTGGATCAAGAGTCAGTCCTTAGACATATTTTGCATAAGCCATCATGGTGTTTTATATCATGGTGCATACCATCATGTGCTATAGTAAAAATTAGCTTAGGAAATCTTACAAGCAATGGAGTGGTATAAAATTCTCCTTATTAACCTTGGTAAATCCTTCCACCCTTGATCAAATCAAACCCTTGACCATTCTAGTTGTATTAATGCTAATAAGGACAAGCATCTCTACATTGGTAGGTATAACTTAATCATTCACAATGATCAATTCTTATTCCTCTAATTATATCTTTCATAACTTTGTGCATCCTCATATGCCTGATTATTTGTGGCTTCTTTAGTCACTAGACCATGGCATTTACATTTGTGGCTACTCATCTTTAATCTATATGATAGGTTCTATTATTGAATTATTCTTACTAATATATCCTATTATGGCATAATCAAACATCATTATTCAATCCAGGTCATCTTAATGATTATAACCACCTATGGGCAAATCATATTATTGACTCATCCACCCTACTTGGGGCATGTCCCTCTGTCACTGATTATAACTGCATTTGGGAAAATTAGTGTCTCAACCTTTGTAACTAATTATAACTTTATTTAGGAAAATAAATAATTTTAAAATAAATTCATGCAAGAATTATCTCTATTTGAATAATCTCACCCATGGGTTAATTTCATTCTTTTTATTTCTTTTATTCGAGGGACCATCCATCAATTATATGTGTTGGCCACTCCCTCAAGGGGGCATCATTATAGGCTTACCAAACATTGTTTGGAGCTTCTTCTTCAATCATTATTTTATTTCATTCTTAACAACCTATTTCATTCTTTTAGAAGACATTACTATGCCTATAGATTGCAATGCCTTCCCAAACAAGGGCAAACTATAAACACATAAAACTGGCCACAATTGGCTTCATGACCAACCTTTAGATTGATTCTTACCAACTATTGCAAATTAAGCCTAGGAATAAGTAAATGTCCCAAATTTTCTTGCACATCATTCATCAAATCTTAAAATCATGTTGAGACATCCCTAATTTAGGTATTCTATCGTATGTAATAATAACCTCTCATGGATTCATCCCTAATCACCTTGCGACATCACAACTATCAATTTAGCCTATGGACCTATTAAGTGGGGCACTTACACACTTAATCAAATCTTGAAAGAGCTAAAGGCTAATCTAAATCAATTAAAAATCTAAATAAGATTAAATGCCTAGTTGAATTATCCATTTGCAATTAATAAATATCTAAAAAGGAAATTCAAAAATAAAAATATCCTAGCCTTTCATCATTGCCTTTATGAGTTGTCAATCTCTTTGAAAATATCTAATTTTATATCCATGCCTAGTAATTTCAAATAATAACTACTTGATAACTATTAACTCTACTGGAGTTATTTTTAACTCACCAAATTTTAGTTTGAACCCATTCCAAGCATAAACTCAACCTTAACTCACCTTGGGTGAGAGTTAATTCCTAAGGCTAAAAATGTAAGGCCATGCCTATTAGTTTTTAAGTTATTTTGGTGTAAAGTTATTATACAAATATATCTTTAACAAGCTTGGATGCTATAGAGTTATAATGCCATGTAAGTAAGGTTACCATGCCCAAATCTTAAGCCAAGAAATCACAAGCCAAGGTGCCAAGGAGAGAAGGAGCCAATCAACCTCCATTTTCAAAGGATTATTGATGCATAAGCCAAGTAAGCCATTCAACAAATCCATTTGAAGCTGCCAAAGAAGGTAAAAGAGTTATGTCTTTTATATTTTTGTTGTGCTTTCATTTAGTTTTTACTACCTAAGCTCTCCCTAGTGTCTAGGTTAGAGGTGTTAGGATATTGGTGTGCTCATTTAATTTATTTTATGAGACTAACACAAGACTAACCTCCCATCTATGTAAAATTCTTAGTTTACACCACACACTCAAATCAATGACATATTCGCATTTCTGTATAGCAAAAGAAAACAACATACAATGGCATAGGGGCCAGTAACAAAAGAATATATTCAAATGTTCCACAAGTAATACAATAAAAAATAAGAAAAAGACATTCAAAGAAGTGCCAATATGAATAAATGAAGTATAAGCAACCAACATAATCATATCATACTAGTCCTTGCATGAATGTGTTATAAAAAACTATCATGTAACATATCATATCAAGTACATTGTGAAAGATGTAATCATGAGCATAGACATGTGTAAGCATTAATGTATAAGATAAAAATGATAATGTAAAGGTGATCATAGAATAACATAACATGTATCAATTATGATCAATGAATAAGATGCCCCCAACCTAGAGTGACATGTGGGAAAAGGAAAAGTCCAACATCTATATGTGCATGTATCATATATTTGGTGTATGATTGTATCACACTCTATTAGGCATGAAACATATGTTTATTTGAGAAAGAAATGTTATGATATATACTAACATAAAGTAAATAATATAGATGCTAATGATCTAGTAAACATGTGAATGTTGAATATTTTTGTATTTATTTTAATGTTTTGTTATTTTATTGAATATTATATTTTTTAAAATTTTGGGAAGGAAAAAGGTGTAACCTATGATCCCATCTAAGGGATGCTTATAGGAAGCTCCAAAATAAAAAAATGGTACATCAAAATGGTGATATTGCTAAGGGGCATGCATAGGTGTCATATATAGAAGTTTAGCATTTATGGTACTACATGTATATCTCATAGGACTCTATGACTATGAAAAGGTTATATAAGGAGTAGTGGTTCTTGAAACCCATTTTTAGTGTTATTTGGTTTCCTCAGTGTAGTTGTAATTATAACATGTTTATGTGCTCTTAGCAACTGGGTAGACTATGTATGTGTAGATGAGGATTCTATGGAATCCATTGTGTATCTCTAGTTTAATGGTATATCAAGTATGGGTTTCCTAAGAAATGGGATTATTTGTTTCTTACCATTTTGTGGATGATTAACCTTAGAAAGTTGTATAATTATGTATCTAGGAATAAACTTCTCTTGTTAAAGTGGATGTTCGTATGGAATTCTAAAAACTGTGACTATCCTATTGGTATGAATGTATTTTATACACCCTTGCACTCTAGAAGGTATTGTGTGGAGTTTATGTATCTAAGATCATCCAATAACATATCAAAGACTCCTACATATGGTATTACTAAAAGGGTATTAACCAATGTGTTCGACCAAATTATAAAGGTAAATCACTGACCAATAATGTGATGTGATGTCCCATCAAATGATTTGACCATTTTGGTCTAAAAGTATAAATTATCATGTGTATATCCCATATGTGTAAGTAACTTCATAGTACACATGTTCTCACTATTAATGTTATCAATCATAAAATTATGTATAGGCTGATGATCGAGGTATGATCGAATAATTAATGGATGAATATTTGAGTTATCATCCACAATTTCACTATCATCAAATATAATATAAGGTATTATAACCATATGAGGTGATGTGCATGTATAAGTGAAAATAATCCCATCTAATGGGTGCATATAATGTGATGGAGGAGGGTGTGTATTATATGCCATTTACACTTCTGTCTCTTTCTTAGAATGATCTTGCAATGGATTGTTAAATATCTTATGATTTTGATGGTCACCAAGTTGTGAACCCGAATCCTTTAGAGGATAATCAAAGGTAAGTTTTTGGTTATCAAGAAGATCTTGGATCTTATGTTTCAAGTTATAAAATCTATTCTTAGAATGACCAGGGCCTTGGTAATAGTCACAATATGCATTAGCATCATATCCTTTTGGTAGAGGTCAACTCATATCAACCTCTAGAGAAGGAGGGAGAGATATGAGATGACACTCCACAAGCTTCTTAAGTAATGAAGCTAGAGACTTAGGCAATTGTATAAATTGTCTGTTAGATTATTGGATAAAATGAGTTGATTAGATTGCTGAGATATTACATTAATTATTGTGGTTAATTACTTTTGAGGTTATGTAGATTTTACCTTATAACTTGGTTTGATGTGAAACTTGGTAGTAGATGTAGTTGGTACATTTGTTACATACTTAAGCTTGTTCAAGGAAACAAGTTTCATGTCACAATCTCAAATAATATGGCATAATTAATCAGAAGATTTGAACTTTAAAAAAATAATAGACTAATGTAATGGGGAAAGCAAACTTTGATTAAAGATGTCTTGAAGATCTTTATCTACCATTGAATTTGTCATTTTGGCCAACATTATTTTATATCTCAAAAATATTCATTAATAGGTTCAATGGTTCCTTGGAATTTAGATTTTTGCACAATAGACCCATTAGAATTTAGATTTAAGATTTGAGAAGATACCAAAGGGAATGCATACATCACTTGTGCTGATGAAGGCATTGGAACCAATAATTGAGTCAAACCATTAATTATTTCCATAGATGATGTAGAAAGAGTTGTAATATTAATGGTTCACCATTATTGGATGTGGATGCACTAGAATTGGCATGTTTATTGATTTATTCTTGTAACATGTAATAATGCATTAATTAATTCTTTATTTGTATTTATATTATTGACTAAGACATCTTTATCTTCCATTTTTAAATGATATTTCTTAACATTTTCCATATTTGATAAATTCAAACAAAGGTGTGAAATGAAATGGAAAAAATCATATCTATAAATTACTAAAATTAAAAACCCTAGAATATTGGAAATGCTATATAAAGTTAGGAGTTTTATGAGAAGACACATAGGACAGGTTCACCAAATGTTTAACCCTTTTTAGGTTTTGGATGAGGGTTAGAGTAGAATAACCTATACAAAAGGATGGATAAAACTATTCTAAAGTAGAATAATTAATTAAAAACTTAGATAATTAATATTCTAAATTAAAATATTAAGTTATGATAAATATATAAAGTACATTCAAAATAGTAATTCTATTGCATAAACACTAGGAAGAGATAATACTTAGATTATCTACAAAGTGTAGGCAGATCTAAGATATGTAGAGGTGAAAATAGGTGAGAATATGATCAAGATCTAGTCATCATATTTTAAAAACATTACTTTTAGAGGCTTGGACACTTGCAACAACTTTGGGACACTTACATTGATGTAGGTGTCTTGATGTCAATGGATTGGTCCAATGTGGAATGCTCAATGTATTGTGGAGTGACCACCTAGAGATTTATGGGTTTTTTGTCATCTTTTTGCTGATATATTTTATTCACGTACATAGGTTGTATATAACTATTTATGGATCAAACCCTAGCTATTCACCTAGGTTTTTGTACCTTACCAAAAATAGGTTAGCGGGATCATGAAGTTGAGATCATCTCAAAAACCCCTATGTCAATGAGCATTGTGTACATAACCACTACTCTAAATAATGCATAAAAAATGTGTAATTTTTATATTAGTGTTTAATTATGTGTGCATAAGGATGAAATATGTTATATATAGGGGCATGCAATGATCTAACTTGTAACTTGACAAATACTTCTCATGGGCTACTCTTTGAATGCTTCAAAATTGTCATATGACTAATATAGAAATAAAGAAGGTTTTGAATACTTGAAATGTGCCTTTCTAGATTTGTGCTTAAAAAGTCTTTAGATATAACTTGGTAATAATGAATGGTCTTTGTTTTGTATTTATACCACACCTTTTGAAAATAGGTCACATAAGGGTTACATAAAAAAAAGGGCCTACCCATAGGATATGAAATATATTCAAATTAGATGATTTTTGACATAAAAACACTAGATAAGAATTTGAATACTTACATCGATGTAAGTGTCCCTATGTGAGATGCAAGTGTTTTATAGGCTAGAAAACCATCAAAGATTTGAAATTGACAGTGAAGGATATATATTAGGTTTTAATATTTTTATACTATGCATGAGATATGGGTCATAAAAAATTATGGGATCAGACCATAAGATAAATAATTATGCATGGTGAGATGGTGAATGTAAGCCTTTCGATAATAGGAAGGTATAGAATTTAAGGGTAGAGCCTTGATAGGTATTTGTCAAGTATATAAGATTGAGATACTATATAGATAAAAATTTAGTATCTATAATTGTAATCATCTAAAAATGACACTTGAGTGCTAAGAGTGTTACTTGAGACCACCCATCCCTAACTTAGCCCTAGACCTATCTTAGGGCCTATTTAGACTCTTATCCATCCTTTGTGTAGGCCACACACATCCTTAAACATCCCCAAAGTAGTCCCAAACCCTTAATTTAGCATTCTATCCCTTAGTGCCTAAGGTTCTTCCACCTAAACACTAGTGCCATAATTTGGAAAGTAGTGCCAATGGTGTTAGTGTCCCAGTTTGGGTGCTATTATCTTTTCCCCACCTTTATCTCGTAATAAATATATTTTCAAAACAATAACCACCTAATTTAGGTTTAGACCCATTTTAGTACTTGCACAAGCACTAGAATAATATATATACATGACTTTTATCCCATTATTTACTAGATGGAAATCATATGTAAATAACATAAACTAGCTCAGAACAAGTTGTGTATAATCAAGGTTATTAATCCCTATTCTACCCTACTTCTACATATAGCCATCTATAATATTCCTAAGCTCAAATTACTTATATTTACAATCTCAAGCTCCACTCAAAAACACTCAAGTTAACATCCATACTAGCTTTACTTGCACTTGCACCAACACTTAGGTGGGGAGAACTACATTGGGCTTGATCCCTCCTTGAAGTATTGGTATGTAGGAAACTCTCATCATAGTAGGGTGTTGAGGATGTCCAACTTACCCCACCAACATCAAAATTTGATAATTATACCAACTATATGCCTTCACAACATGAAGGTTTAGGGTTTACATATAAAATCAATCAAAATAGTTCATCGATAGGGATCCAAAACTTATGTGCATGGGAACAAGCTTGGTAGACTTAGACACATGTGCACCCAAAAGCTTAGAACAGTCCTACATATAGGACACTAGCACTAAAATAAGGACACTAGCACCATTGGTGCTACTATTTAATTAGGGTGCTATTATCCAAGAAGGGTTTTAACACATGAATCCTATCTATGATGTTTAGATCAACTCCTGTCCCAGTTTGTAGCCTTCATATCTTCCATCTCAGTTAATTTCTAGCTAAGTACTTGTTTACATCATTTATTGATATTTTTAGAAAGGTCAAACTAGGTCAATTATGTTACAAATTAGTGGATATATTTGTTACATATTTTGACCCTAATTTACTATACTCATACTCTTTAACAACATAGGGCTTAAAATCCTTAACCCTAAAAAAATTTAAATCATTTGGTGAAATTGACTTAGTTTGAATAGTGCAAAAACCATAACCCTAGATAACCCTAGGGTTTATATTTCTAGCCTTCTAGGAACCACATTTAGATTTTATATCCTTATATTTTTTGATTTGTATTTCATAAAATCATGATAATAATGACTGATGAATTTTTTCAATTTTTAATACAAAGTTTTCTAGTTTCATTTGCATGTTTGTTTCCTTTCATTTGGAATGAATTCAAAGATGAGATAAACACATATGTACATGATGCTTTATATCAACTAAAATATGTGAAGAACCTCCTGTAGAAAATTACCTGCTACAACATATTTACTCAAAATATGCAAAAACAAAATAACTCTTATGAATAACAGAAACACAAAAAGCTTATATTGATCGCAGGCCACTTCGAGGGGGAAACCTCCTTTGAGCAAGCTCAATACAATAAATTTGTGGATGCCTTCATTGGCCTCAACACTTTTATTTACTAACTCTATTCTAACAACTACTACTTCCCTTGTATGTGGGATAATTCAAATATGCTCTAAGGGATAACTTATAAAGCATATGCATCCATAGCAATTATTACACTAATACTGCAAAGAGAAGGGTAAGGCATGGGTTCCTAACATCCCCTCCCCCTTAGAAAAAGATTTGCCCTCAAAGCTTTAGATGTGGGAATTGTTGTTGAAGCTAGAAGAGGGGTTCCCATGTTGTATCTTTTGGTTGCATGTCATGCCATTGAATTAAGACCTCTGTGATGGAGTGGGATCAAAGTTGGTAGGTGCACCTATCTAGGATTGCTTCCAGCTCGAGAAGGATGGAGCCTTCATTATCAAGTGCTGGTAAAATTGTCTACACTTGGATGTTGGATCTAAGAACTTGCTTCAAATAGGAGACATGAAAGACAGGATGAACTTGGGAAGAAGGTGGAAGCTCTAACTTGTAAGAAACTATCCCAATCTTCTAGAGAACCTTATATGGCCCATAAAACTTTGGAGCAAGATTTTGGTGCCCTTTTAGTTTTAGTGATGATTGCTTGTATGGATGCAGATGAAGAAAGACCATATCACTAGGTTGAAAGGTATGCTCAGAGTGGTGTTGATCAACCTACTACTTCATTTGGTTTTGTGCCATGTGGAGATTGTCCTGCAAGGTGTGGAAAATTTGATCCCAGTTTTGGAGAGTAGTGTCAACTACCTGAATTGGTGAGCTGCCAAGATTATATGGAAGAAGTGGTGGCGGTGCTTGACCATAAATTGCTTCATAGGGAGTCATTTTGGTGGAAGTGTGGTATGAGGTATTGTACCACCATTCATCTAGGGGAAGCCACTTGGCCCATTGATGTTGTTGTTCTGAAGCAAAGCAACAAAGGAAGGTCTCCAAGCATTTATTAACTATTTCTGTCTGGCCATCTGTTTGTGGGCGGTACCCAGAGCTCATTCTCAACTATGTGCCTATGCAATGAAATAGTTCCATCCAAAAATGGCTAGTGAAAGTGGCATCATGATCTAATACAATTGAAGAAGGAATGCCATGAAGATGGAAAATTTGATCCAAGAAAACCTGTGACTGTGGAGGCTGTGTATGGGTGGCTGAGTGCACAAAAATGACTATATTTGGAGAGGTGGTCGACTACGACTAGGATCACTATATTTCCCCCAAATTTAGGGAGGACCTCAATGAAATCCATGGATATATTTGTCCAAATCCTAGTAGGAATGGGCAAAGGCTCTAGCAAATCAGGAGTCAATGTGGTTTCACCTTTTTTTCATTGACAGGTATCACATTTGGCCACTATCTATTTAATTTCAGCTTTCATGCCTTTCCAAAAGAAGTGTCGACGTGTCCGCTCATAGGTTTTGAGAAATATTGAGTGCCTTGTTGAGGGGGAAGCATGGATTTCATAGAAGATGGCCTGATGCAGGTCTGGACTTTGGGAAAGCACCAGACAACCTTGTATCATAGAGAAGCATTGTCCCATGAATAATGCGGTACTACAGAGGGTTTAGTGGCCAATTGATGAATGAGGTGGCATAAAGAGGGATCATTTACATATCCTTATTGGATAGATTCCAACCATTTCAAAATGGGCATGGAGATGGCAGAGAGGGAAGGCTGGTCCTCAAAGGTTCTTGAGAGAGCATCAGCCACAACATTGTCTTTTCCCTTCTTATAGGTGATCTCATAATCATAACCCATGAGTTTGCTAACCCACTTTTGCTAAGCTAGGGATGAAACCCACTATTCCAAGAAATATTTCAAACTATGATGAGCAATTTTGATGCAAAAATGATTTTTCAGTAAGTAGGGTCTCCATTTTTATACTGCATGTAAAATTGCCATCATTTCCTTTTCATATGTAGATAAAGCTAAATTGTGGCTAGAAAGGGCTTTGTTAGTGAAGGCAATTGGTCAGCCCTCTTGGAGAAGAATAGCACCCAAGCTGATGCCACTAGCATCACTTTTGATGGTGAAAGTTTTGGTGAAGTTTGGTAGTGCCAAAACTGGTGTGCTACACATAGCCTGTTTGAGTTTGACGAATGCCTAATCAGCTGTTGCACCCCAGGTGAAAGCATCCTTCTTCAATAAGGAAGTCAAAGGAGCTGAAATCTTTCCACAATCTTTGAAAAACTTTTGATAGTATCTTATTAGGCCTAAGAAACCATGAAGGCTCTTGAGGGTGGTTGGTCAAGGCCAATTCTGCATAGCACTAATTTTTTTGGGTCCATGCAAACCCCATTGGTTGAAATAATGTGCCCCATATAGTCAATTTCTTCTTAACCGAATGAACACTTGGATTACTTGGCACATAATTGATTGTCTGCTAACAGTTGTAATGCCCTGTCAATATGTTGTAGATGCTCGGCCTATGTGTGGTTGTAGATCAAAATGTCATCAAATAAAACTAAAATAAATTGACGGAGAACAGGCCGAAAGATTTTATTCATGAGTGCTTGAAAAGTGGAAGTGGCATTTATAAGGCCAAATGGCATGACAAGGAATTCATAGTGACCTTCATGCATATAGAAGGCTGTCTTGGGAATGTCATTAAGATGCACTCAGATTTGATGATAGCAAGAAGGTAGATCCAACTTGGAGAAGAATTTGGCCCCATGGAGCTCATCAAGAAGCTCATTGATGACATGAATTGGGAATTTATCCTTGATAGTGAGGTGGTTAAGGGATTTAAAGTCAATGCAAAGGCACCATAACCCATATTTTTTATGGATAAGAAGCATTGGGGAGGAATATGGGCTGGTGCTGGGGCGAATAACTCCAGACTTGAGGAGTTCCCAAACTAAGTTCTCAATTTTAGTCTTTTGTAGATGGGGGTAACGGTATGGTCAGATGTTGGGTGGGATGCTTCTTGGAAGGAGAGGAATGTGGTGATCTTTAGGGCGTTAAGGGGGCAAACCTACTAGTTCTAAAAAAATGGTTGCATGCTTGTTGAGTATGGCTTGTAAATCTATAGGGTGGTTAGTAGCAGCATGGGGCTGGAGTTAAATGGAATGCAGCTGTGCAATGACCCCATGTGAGCCTTTCTTCAAAAGTTTTTCCATGTGATGAGAAATGATGATGCTAGTAGATCTTAGTAATAACCCTTTTAAGGTGTGATTCTGACCATTATCTATGAACTACATCTAGAGCTCAGAGAAGTCCCATAAAATAGGTCCTAATGTGCAAAGCCACTGTGCCCCTGAAACCACATCACACCCTCCTAAAGGTAGGGCAAACATATTAGAGAGAAAATTATAATCACCTATTGTAATATGCACATTTTGACACTTCCATTTACATGGCAATGTGCCCCCATTAGCAATCATGACTTCAAAGCTAGAATAAGGGTATATAAAGTAGTCTGCCGCCTTAGCAATGCGAGGATCAATGAAATTGTGAGTACTGCCTGAGTCAACGAGCATTGTGAGAGCGATATTTTTGAAGCACCCTTTGACCTTCATGGTTTGGGGAGTGGTGAAACTTGCTAGTGCATGCACTGAGATCTCAGGTTGAGTCTCTTAAACTGCTGGGTCCTCTTCAGTGCCGGGTTCTTCTTGAGCATCTTCAAATTCTAGAATATTAGGCTTGCTATCCTGCTCTGGTGGTGACTCCACATCTAGCAAGTAAAGTTTTTATTGGATGCACTTGTGACCCTTAACCCATTTGTCATCACAGTTGTAACATAATCCTTTCTCTTTGTGAGCCCACATCTCTGCCTTAGGCGCTTGATTGGTGTGGTTATGGTTGTCCACTAATTCACTGTGTTCTTTGTTGATGAAAAGGTGGGAGGTCGACACTCTGTGGAGAGTTTATTTTCTGCTAACTTAGCCAGACCCAAAAGTGTCCATCATATTTTTAGGTTGAAACATCTTTACCTCTGAGCAAATTGGCTCTCTGAGGCCACTAATAAAGCAACTTTTGAACAAGTCATCTAACAACCCTTCAGTGTGATTAGTGAGTTTTTCAAATTCAATCTGATATTCACAAACAGTACCCATTTGACAGAGTTTGGTGAGAGATCCTATGAAATCCTTGAATGCTGAGGGACCAAACCTACCCAGAATTAAGGATGCAAAATTTGACCAATCGGGTTCATCATTTGTCTCGAGATACTAATGGTACCACTGAAGTGCTTCTTATTCCAAATGAAAGGAAGCAATTGGGACTTTATTTGTAGAATAAGTATTGTGGAGGTTGAAGAATTGTTTAGCTTGATATATCCATCCTATAGGATTTGTACCATTGAACTGTGGAAAGTCTAGCTTAGGTCCACGTGAGAAGTTAGAAGCAAAGGAGTTATGCTCTGAAGAAGACTCCTCCTTCTGCACTCTATTGAGCAAGATGCTATTCTATTGATTCAAGCCATGCATCATATTAGTTAACTCTGTAACCTAAGATTTCAATGTGGTGATTTCTTCCTCCATGATTTTTATGCCTGCATGAGTGGTGACCATAACCAATTGTTAATAGCCAGTTTAGAAATGGATTATCTGCAACTATGTAGTTAGATATGGACCCCAAGTTTGTTTGGCTGCCTAAAGGATTTTTTAAAAATTCTCTCTGGCCACCAAAGTTGTTTGATTGAGTACCACTCTCCAAAAATTTCTAGCCACAGGCTTACCCCTTAACGACAACTTTTGGTTTACCTCACGGGTGGGAACTAGTCAATCGGGATGGGGCCATTGCCCTTTTTGCTAGCAGGTCCTCTCAATGGGCCAGCTACTTTGGGGTTCCTATGGTACTCCTCACAATGATTTTTAAGGCTTATGACAAAGAAATTCCCATAGTTAAGTGGATGGGTATTTACCCAATCTGAAATGACAGAACCTGCAATGAAAAAAATTTCTTGCCAGAACTGGCGCAGCTCCTAGAAAGCCATGCTTTGAAAAAAAATTGCTCCAAATCTACCCACAAAGCCAAGAAAGTGCTCTAATACCAGATGTGAAGAACCTCCTACAATAGATTACCTCTTACAATATATTTAATCGAAATATGCAAAAATAAAATAACTCTTACGAATAATAGAAACACAAAAACCTTATATTGATTGCAGGCCACTTCGAGGGGGCAACCTCCTTTGAGAAAGCTCAATACAATAAATTCGTGGATGTCTTCATTGGCCTCAACACTAAATTATATACTAACTCTATTATAACAACTACTACTTTCCTTGTATGTGGGCTAATTCAAATATGCTCTAAGGGATGACTTATAAAGCATATGCGTCCATAGCAATTATTACACTAATATTGCAAAGAAAAGGGTAAGGCACGGGTTCCTAACAAAATATATTTATATTTCATTATATATTTAGCATGTTATTATTCTCTTACATGGAATTTAATTAAGAAACAAATCCTTACATACATATAAGATCTATTACATAAGCTAATAACCTGGTTTCAAGTTTCAATGTCATATCTTATGCACATGAAAGAATCTCCATGAGGGTGATAGCTAATTTTCCTCTAACTAGGTCCATGTTATCACTCCTCCATAAGATGAATCAACCTATACTATTGTTACTAATTCCCATACTCATCCTATCCATGCCTCTACCTCTTCTCTATATGGCATGTGCCTACATGTTCAATTAGAAGTAACTAGGGTTTACACTTGTGAGACTCTAAGGGATCAAATGATTAGTATGAGCAAGTTCATTTCAAAATTACAAACTCAAAATCAAATATTACATGAAAATATTATAACATTGGAAAATCAGATTACAAGACAAAAGCCTTTAGGGCACACTAGTGTTAATCATGTACATGCATCTTCACCTAGTCAATTTATGGTGAGCAATGTTATATATCAAATCAATACATCAAAACAAAGTGCATCTATAACTAGTGATTCAAAAAGTACTCAAGATTAAAATAATACACAAGATGGGAATCAAGACACTCTCCCCTAACTTAATAATGAAAATCTTATTGTCAATAAAGATGAGATTTTATAGAGTTTCATAGATAAACTTTAGAAATAGCCCAATGATCATGTGCATATTCTACAAGCCATAATGGAAATAAAGAAAAAATCAAATAATGGTCAGTCTTCTAATGCCCCAGATAATAATATTGTTATACCTATTTTGGGGGCAACTCAGCTTGTACAACAGCCTATTTTAGCTTGACAACCTTCTATAATAACAACACCTCCTATCGCTAGTTCCTCCTCTCCAGATGTATAATCCCTTATGAGATTCATTTTCTATAAGCTAAAGTGTTACATATTGAGTAGGGTGATACTAGGCCATCACATGCCTTGGTATCCCATTTTATTTTACATACAAATATGACACATCACATAGTAGAAACT
The DNA here is from genome assembly GCA_037957365.1 of Torreya grandis. Taxonomy (NCBI): domain Eukaryota; kingdom Viridiplantae; phylum Streptophyta; class Pinopsida; order Cupressales; family Taxaceae; genus Torreya; species Torreya grandis. Next base: position 4,279,915 of record JARHVA010000321.1, read on the forward strand.
CCTTTGCCATCCATATTTGTGGAGCCTAAGCTTACTTTTTATGATGGTAAGGGTGACCCAGAGCACAATATCTGAGCTTTCCATGTAGCATGTTTGGACTACATGTCCAATGATTGGATCCATACTAAGTTATTCCCATGCATTCTAAATGACTATGACCTAAAATGGTTCTATGATCTTCTAAATCAGTCTATCATCGCATTTAATCCATTGGTAGATATGTTTTTAACACACTTTTTAATTAAAAGTAGTGATAAGATCTCATATGCTCAAGTGGCACAACTTAAGAAAAAATCTAGTGAGCCTATTGTAGAATATGTATTATAATATAAAACTATATTGGCAAAGATGACTAGCCCAATAATAGATAAAGAGATCCAAGACATATTCAAATAGAGTTTACTACCAACATTACATGTAGCTATCTTGTTCAATAAGTTTCCAACATTCAAAAATTTATGCCACATAGTGAAATAAAGTAAAGTCAAGCTTCTCTCTATGGAAAAATTAAAATATACAAGTGGATCAGAATCAAATGCTAAGAGTTATAATAATCCTCCATACAAAGTAAGGGACATTGGAAATGAGAGTGATAAAAAGGCCATAGTTAACACAACTTCAGAGCCACCTCCTTGCTTGGTTTTACTAGTTCCTCTATGGAGAGTTTTCACCAACATTTTAGAATCACCGGCATGTGTTTTACAACTCCTAGAATGTGATGTTATATCTCTCCCTCCCATCAAATATGTTGATACAACATGGCCTCTTCTAAATAAATTTGATTCCAATGCATTCTAAAACTATCACAGGGCACCATACCATACTACAAACGGATGCATCAAATTGAAACATAAGTTACAAGATTTTATATAGGCCACCATCATTGATGTGGGCACACACACATAGGCACCTAAAACTCAACAATTGTAAGCTAAGGAATTGAATATATTTTTGGATCCATTTCCAAAACATATAACTAATAAGGTAGGGGTGTTCACTATACATATCAAGCACATCCACCATCAATATCATATCACACTACTATAACAGACGCACACCCCCTACATAATATCGTTGGTGTGTATCATACTATAGTACCGATTAGACCACTCATCACTTTATTAGACTAGGAAATTATCAACTATGATTAAGATTTATATACACTCTTTGTACTAGCCTACATTGATCATCATCATATTCAAAGTGTTATGGTCAAAAATGGGTCAAGTATTAACATGTGCACTATCACACTTATTCCAAATTTGGGTTATTAAGAGAAGGACATTTCTTTGACTGACACAATTATTTGTGGTTTTAATGGCCATGTTTAGATCTCCATTGGGGAGATTTTACTTCCACTATAGGTTGGACCAGTACATGTGGCCACTAGATTCTTAGTAGTACCTAGTGCAAGCTTATTTGACATATTATTAGGTAGGCCATGGATACAAAAACTATGATCCATTATATATACCATTCATATATGCCTAAAGTACATACATGTTAATTAGGTGGTCATAGTTGAGGGTCTTTCATATGAGTATCCTTTACCTATCCCATAAGTAGTCACATCGCAACTACCAGTTATAGTTCTAAGCATAGTTCCCATCAATACACCATAGAGTTTAGTTGAGCCATAAATGTAGGTGAGGTCTACTCTTATAGTGTTACCACATACACATACTCTCCCACAGAGACCCTTATTAGAAATATCCATGCATTAAAGATATGTTGTAGATTTTAGAGGGCCTTCCTTTACCCCTTTCCTTATGAGATTAGTGTTATTGAGTTCTTAGGGTTCTCAACATAGGGCACCCATGCCAGCTATAACATCTTATACCATATGGGTCCCTAATACCCCTATAGTTCACAAGACACCCTAGTTAGCTTCACAGGTTCCTAACACCACTTTACAGGTAGTGCCAACTATAGATCACTCAATACAATAGGTTATGAGATTTTAGTTACCTTTTATTATAACACACATCATTACTATTCCTTTATTTAACACAAGACACATTGATATTATCCCATGAGACTCATTGATTAGTATGTTCTTACCTTCTTGTATATAGTTTCATTATTTATTGCTCCTTGTATATAGTTTTATTCTCATGTTACTTGTACATAACTTATATCTAGAAAATACAAAAATAATATAATATGCCAAAACATGAAAACATTAAGATATTTACTCATAAAATTTAGATTATATATTGTATACATTTCCATGTTTACACTTATTATACTTTTTCTTGTTGAATGTTCACAAATACTTACATGACCTAGGTTCACTACATAGATCCATAGTTTCTACTATCTACCCATTAGGGGCATATACATAGATACACAAGTTCCTCATTTGACACATTTTCCCATTTGGGGGCATCTTATACATAATTTTGATTGTCATGTTACATATTTCTAAATTCTACATCACATATTTAACATTATTGTATCTTGATATTGATCATCTTACACCTACTCAAAATTTTTATCGACTACTACTACTTTAGACTCAGCTTATGTAAATCTTTGATCTTATAACATTTTTTACCACATGTTCATACATACTTTCATTTACAGATTTATTAGTTTAGACATGATTATGTCTCTATGCTTATTTTATTTCATGGGATTTTGAATATGTCATTGCTCTGTAGCTATATGCCATTTATTTTCATTATATGTATGATTTGGATATGTGCCCATGTCCTTGTGTGTGCCTAATTGATTGTGTATGTAGACATTTGAACATGTTATTTCATGTGGATCTAAGCCAACTTACTTTTTGTTTACGTATGTGGACATTTGAACATGTCCTTATGTGTCTTACTTTCTTATATTTAGTGGCATGTACAAATGTCCCTTGTATTATGGCCCTTTGGCTTACTTTGCATGCCTCAAGTGTGTTATATATATGGTTTTTTGTATGCATCATGGCCATGAGACTCATCTCTTGCTTGTTACACACTCTAGTTTTAGATGCCATGAGGGACCTCATGCATCTCCCCTTCCTACTTGGGTGCTATGATGGACATCATGCCCCATCCCCTTAAGTAGTTACTTAGTTATTACTCATATTTTATATTTATATACATTGTTATATCTATCTTGAAAACCTTGTGAATGCTATATCTAACATACATTATACATTACAAACTTATGCTTAGACTATCTTACATTCTGATGTTATGTATGCACATTATATTGGTTTATTATGCAGATATCATATATGCTCCAACTAACACACATCTTGCAGATATTTTTATTTTAAGGAAAATTTTTACACAAGTATAACAACTCCCCTCAAAAGAGGGGGCATTTAGAAAGGTTTTTCATAGAGATTGATCTATTCTAATGCATTTAGAGAATAATTTTTAGCACACAAGCACATAATACAAAAATTAGTTTCAAGAAAACACAGTGGGAAATAGTGACATAGAAATTAGTTTTAGTTATACATAAATTAGTATAGTTGGTCATAGGCACCCAAATTGGGACACTAGCACCACCAACACTATTATCTAAGATATGGTGCTATTATCTAATAGCCTCAATTTTAGGAAATTTAATATTGGCCAAAAAGTTACAGTAGGTACAATCTAGGTTTGTACATATTTAGTCATAGATTACCAGTTTTGGCTTAGTTTAGCATGGATTTATACCAGTTTGCTTAGATTGGGGGCATCATACATGACATGATAATTCCCATTTTAGTTTAGATACTCAGATACATATTATTAAAAATCAATCCATAATCTATATACTTAGATATTAGATTTGGGGGCATATGCATGGCATATAATTTTTGTATGTTCACTTATGCACCAGTTGATCATATGGAATGAAAAACTTCATGTAATTCTATACATTATACACACTAGACACCATGTTCCAAGTTATACACCAAATTTATGCCTTAATCTATCTATAGCAATTGACATTATCAAGTGGCTTGGAGATACCTAATATTCTTGAGTGGCCTAAAGCCATTTTATATAGTTTAGTTACATCACACATTTTCAATTTAGATGCATCTACTAGCATGTGTAGGCAATGATGTAGTCATAGTCTACTTGAGTTGTTGAGCCACCTACATGAGAGTGTTGGACACACCATCAATCCATTCCAATCTATTCAAAGGTCATGATCCACCAAGTAGGGGTGGGAAATGATGGAGTCAAAACTGGATTGAGTTCTTTAGCCACCAACACATGGGGATTGAGTAAACCATTAGCTCAATCCAAGTTATTCACCAATTGATCACTATCTAGACATACACAGATGTTATCATCAGGTTTATGCATTGGTTTATGTACCTATTGAGGTGTATTCATTCATTTCCTCTATTTTATTTATTTACTTAATTTTGTATTTGATTTTAATATCTCTTAAGTAAGGACTAATCTCTACATGTTTAATTTGTAGGATACATAATGGAGCATGCTTCACATACTTAGATCTAAATTCATGGGCTTTGCCTCTTAGGTAAGTTTAGGTATGCTTCTTTTTCCTTTATCCTAGTCATTTCACTTTGTTGCATTTCTAAAATAAAGGTGAGGGGGATGTAATCATCTAGAAATGACACTTGAGTGCTAAGAGTGTTACTTAAAACCACCCATCCCTAACTTAGCCCTAAACCTATCTTAGGGCCTATTTAGACACTTAACTAGCCTTAATGTAGGTCACACACATCCCTAAACATCCCCAAAATAGTCCTAAACCCTAACTTTCACATCTTAGCCCCTAGTGTCTCAGGTTATACCACCTAGACACTACCACCATAATTTGGACAGTAGCACCAACGGTGCTAGTTTCCCAGTTTGGGCACTATTTTCCTTTTCCTGCCTTTGGCTACCAATAGATATATTTTTAAAACAACCACCTAGGGTCGGTCTAGACCTCTTTTAAGACCCACACAGGCAGTAAAACAATATATATATATATATATATATATATATATATATATATATATATATATATATATATATATATATATATATGACTTTTATCCCATTATTCACTAGATGGAAATCAGATGAAAATAACAAAAACTAACTCAGAACAAGTTATTCATAATCAAGGTTATTAATCCCTATTGTGCCCTGCTTCTACATATAGCCACTTACAACATTCCTAAGCTCAAATTACTTATATTTATAGTCTCAAGCTTCACTCAAAATCACTAAATTTGTTATTCATATGAGCTTCACTTACACTTGCACCAACACTTAGGTGGGGAGAACTACATCAAGCTTGATCCCTCCTTAGATTATTGGTATGTAAAAAACTCTCATCACAATGAGGTGTTGAGGAATATGCAACTTACCCCACTAACATCACACTTTGATACTTGTGCCAACTGGATGCCCTAGCAATATGGAGGTTTAGGGTTTATATACAAAATTAGTCAAAATAGGTCATCGATAGAGATCTAGAACTCATGCACATAGGAATAGGCTTGACAAACTCAGACATAGGTGTATGCAAAAGCTCAAATAGTCCTACATAGAAGACACTAGCACTAAAATAAGGACACTAGTGCCATTGGCATTGTTGTCTAATTAGGGTAATACTATCCAAGAAGGGTTTTGACACCTGAATCTTTTCTATGATATTCATACCAAAACCTATCCTAGTTTTTAGCTTCTAGATCTTTTGTCTCAGTCAATTTTGAGTTAAGTACTTGTTCACATCATTTATTACTATTTTTAGAAGGGTTAAACTAGGTTAATTATGTTATAAAGTACTGGTTGTATTTATTTCATATTTCTACCCTAATTTACTATACTCAGATCCTTTAACAACTTATGGATTAAACTGTTAGTAGAGGTTCCTAAATCATCAAAACATGCTAAGGATGAGGATAGCCTAGAGATACTCTATGTGCACATAATAGTTCATCATAAAATATAGGAAATTGGATGATAGAAATGTAAGATGTAGTAATTATTCTACGTTATTAAGCAATTTAAGAACAACAAGTATTGTATAAACTAAAATAATACATTCATAATAGTTTAGATAGAAAGTAACCAAAATGTTACACATGAGAGCACACAAGGAACATAACAAGAAATCATATAGGTAATCATAACCAAATAATCTCTATTAATCTCTTCTAAAAGTAGAACCTTCTTCTTATTACAAACAAAAGTATTTATAGATGTTTCCAATCTATGACTGTTCATCTTCTTCTCATACTTGGTACCAAAAGTAGAGTCTCTTCCTATTCTAACTTATTACAACTCATGAAGATAAGACAAAATAGGCTATACAATGACAAAATGAGTGCCTAACACATGAATATCAGACAAAGATCTTACATAGATTTACAATCCATGTTATTCTACCAATACTTTCCCAGACTTAAAAGTTTATCTCATCTTGAGACAATGTCATGGGATCTTCAAGAATGCAAAAGCTATAGGGAGTTGAAGAAATGATTCAACCAATAAGAGTTACAATTTTCACTCAAGGTGTCATTTTTGATTTTCACCTCTTGCACACTACTTAGCTACCCTTTTAGGTTTTCAACTATGTAGCGTACCAACCTATCACCCTTTATGGGTTTTCAATAGGCTAGCATAAATATGTGGCTACCCTTTATGGGTTTTCAACCAACCTAGCCTTGTTTATATTAATAAATCTTCCCCAATACATAATTCTATACAAAATTTTCAAAATTTTTACTATACACAGTAATTAACTCAAAAGTGATAGCATAGACACAAACAAAGGTTGATCATAAGAGTCCTTAGACTGGGATTGAGCATCATTGTACCATGTGATGATCTGCTAGAGCTTTGAGTGTGGCCTATAGGTAGGTGTATTCATAATATACACAAATGAGCTAGTGAAAGGAGTTATGTCTATTTTATATTTATTCTAATCTAGCATCACTTCTTGTATTAAATGTAGTAGGGTGCATAATGGAACATGGTAATTGATGATCTATTTGAATTTTGCATCATCAATGATTCTCAATGAAGCCTTAGTGTTTGTAACCCTTGTCTGAATCTCTTCACTTAGCTGCTCCATCTTGTTTGTGTGTCTTTGAGCTTGGAGACCCATGAAAGAACTACATAATAGTTTACTCTACCATTCTATAAGGTTATTACACACATTATCCCTAGAATTTAATAATTCTTGGAGTGCTCTATCCTTATCCTCCATAGTTTTAGTGTGGATTGCCATGGTTTCTTTGGTTTTGGTAGCCTTCATAAAGTCTACAATAGAATTGGATAATGTATTATCCAACTACTAATTCCAATTAAGCAAGTTGCATGTGACCTATTGGGTTTGAATTATGGTAGCATTGAGCATACATTGTTACTCCTCCAAGAGAGTGATGATTGTGGCAGCCTTAATTTTGACATCCTAGCCCAATGTTCCTAATGTATGCATATTATATGTCATGCACCAATCTTTCACTAACTTAGAGATAAATGTCTTGAGTCTACACTGGTCAGACATAACTTGGTCCCTAATTGCTCAAGTGACCAAATTTAGACAAGTATCTTGGATGAGTTTTATAGCTTCCTACTATCGAGTCTTCAACTCAATGTTCTCAACCTTAGTTTGATTGACCTAATGCTATATCAAGGTATCCTTCTATTTGATGGAATCTTGGGATGTCATAATTCCCCCTAACTGCTTCTCTAATGGTAACCTAGAAACATCTAACAATGCTTCCTATTGAAGTGGTAAGGCTGCCAAAGTTCCTATGCTAGTTAAAGGATTAGGTCATGGCATGGTCATAATTAGAAGGGAAAATGTGGTTTTATAAACACCCACAGATTGAATGTCTTAGGGCCACAATCCTCCCAAGGGAAAGGTTGATTGTTTCTCACTTGTTATAGTAGTGGATTTGTCTTCTTCTTGCACTGGCTATTCCAACCCATCTTGTTACTATATTTAGGCACTTGGTGTTGTTGTGCCTTATCATCTTCTTAAGTATTCAGTTGGTACACAACATATTCATATTATTTTTTCTTTGCTTCGTCCATTTCTTTCTATTTTATCTCCTCTTCCTCATCTTTCTTTTTATGATCTTATTCCTCTTTTTTATTCTTGTTTTATTCTTTGACCTACTATTTCTGTGCATGATCTTCTTCCTTTTTTTGCTCTTCAAGTGCAACAACCTTTTATTATTTGGCCTTGACCTACACATGTACTACTAGATAAACTTTTAGTTTGGTTACATGAACTTGTTCTTCCTATGCTTGAACCTATTGTTTACATAAGGCTTTAGTGTTTTCTTCTTTCTTTTTCCTCACAGCTTCATTGGCTTACTATTAGGCAAGAGTGGCATGAATCAAAGCCTTCTTTCTCTATGTATTTATGTCTTATCATTGCTTATATTCTGCTACCTTGGCCTTGACTATGAATATAACCTCTTTATTCCTCTACTCTTCATCCACCATTTTATGGTGTGCCTCTTGCACTTACTTTGCTACATTTACAACTTCTTGTGCCTTCCTTGTGTCCTTATTATTCTATCGGCATTACGATTTTTAATCATGGGCCTTTTGCTTGGCCTTGATTTCCTCAACTTGTTGATGTGCATTCTCATCTTTATACTATTAGGCCTACTCTTTCTGGCATTTCTTTTCTTGACATACCATTCTGCTATATAAGTTGCTTCCTCCTATGAAGCCTTTTTCTCTTTAGTTATAGGCTGATCTAGTATCAGCTCTTCGATATTGAGGTCTTGTGCTTTGGGTGATGAATCACTCAATTTGATAATAGAGATATAAAAAAATAATTTATTCTACCCCAAATTAACTAGCCTATGTTTAGGTGGTGTTGAAGTCAAGGAAGGAGAATTCTACACTTTTTGTGCACTGGATGCCCTGCCAAATATGCATTCTTTGAAAGTAAGAGAAACCCTAGCCTCTCATTGGGTTATCTGTCTATGTACTAAAGTATTCTATGGACTATCAGATAATGGAGTAAATATTTTGATGACTATAAAAGTGGTGGAAGGTTACTCCTCAAAGAGTGAAGTCATTCTCTGTATTTGTTTAGCCTCTTCACGCACAATGTTGATAAAGATAGATGTCAGGCATGGTGGTATTTCCACCCAAAGACTTTGAGGGACATTTTTATGCACTTGAATTGTATGCATTACCTTACAAAAGAAAAAACTCCTTTTCCTCTTTTTTATATAGATCACCTGTCATATCTTCAATCATTACCTAGTAGACTTCTTGCTTGTTAGTTCCCATCTGAGGTAGGTCACATGAGATTGAGATTTTTGGTACCTTGGGGTCATCTATCCAAGTTGTTTTACTCATCGTATTTCACTTTGGTGGAGGTGATGGTTATTTTACTATGGAGATCTTGCACTTTCCTTTCTACTTTTGCAAGGTTGTGGCTTTTAGTTATTACTACACCAAAGGAACTACTATACCAGGTGGTATGGTTTGAAGAGGTGTTGCACACTTAGATGCATATGATTTTTGCTTAATGAACTCAACCTCCATCATGGAAATTATAAAAAAATATGGTATGGGTTTAAATAGTGATCTAGGTAGCTCATGTATATGAATGAAGATGCTTTTTAGAAGTAAAGTGATAATAACATGGTGTTTCAAGTACTACATGATATCTAATGTCACCCATGGGTGTGTACCAATAAGATTTAAACATAATTCCCACCATTTATTGAAATTAACCTCATGAATTAGGGCACCACACTCAAGTGTCCATATCAAATTGCAAAATTGTTGCACTGGCCAATAGTCGATGTGTAGGTGTACCTCTCCTTCAAGGGACTTCCATTAAGTGAAATATAATAAAAAGATCAAAACTGGTATTGGAAGGTCTGATTGGAAGTCATGTGACACTTTTTAATATTTTAAAGCATATCTTGTATATAGTGTATGGGCTAGTTGAACTACTTATTATAGTGGATCATGTGATGTGCAATGTCATCCACTCCTTTGAGGATTTGCTTTACAAAATTGGTGGTTTGCAAGAATCTGTATGTAATGCACTCAACTAAGATACACACTAGTTCATCTTGGATATATTCAATTGGGATTACTATAGACCCTTATACATATACATCTTTGACTTCTTCAAGGATAGGAGACATTCTTAACTTATAGGGAGTAAGATAATCACCCCATATAGACATGCCCAAAGCTTAGGCGATTACTTAGGTGTTGATGATGATAATGATATCTGGGCTGATGTAAATGTTTCACTCATTATAGAGGCTAAGAAGGATTTGAAAAATCTCTCCCAAATCATTAAAGGTAGGCATTCAAATAAAACACTTGATGTCTATGTTTTAGAACTGATGTAGAGCTACATGAGCAAGTGGTTGCACAACATCTACTAGATTTGGTTGGAAAAGTTTTTGTTTTATAGCTTGAAGGTAATCAAATGGATTTGGATCATTATATTTAGTCTACTGAAGTGAAAAATTTATGTCCATTGCTTCCTTATAAGCCTTTATCAAAATTTTAATGAGATGTGAATGATCCATGGTATTTGGATACTAAAAATTAGTTTTTTTGTCTTTCTTTGCTAATTAAGTTGGCTCAGCTTTAAAACTTTAGCTCATAAAATTATTGCAAGAATGATATGTAGAATCAATTTTTAACCTTTTGCCTTTATAGAATTTGCACCTATTTCTTTCCACATAAATGCCACACTGATCTATCCCTTTGATATCAATTTGAATACCGATGTGGTAAATCTTATCCGATATGGAAATTAAGGTGGTTAATTACTAGCACATACATCGAGATAAACCATTATATTATTTGTTATCTATATTGGGTATGTACTGATTATGTTTACCAATCATTGATTTGGTGAATATTAGATCAATCAATCCTAGGATTTGGTATTAACTACTTGGGATGATCATTATATGACTAATCTTGGCTGATGTGACTTGGCCATACATTTCCTAGACTTAATTACTTTATTTTGTTTCTATTGAGATAAAAAATGATGCACCTAAATTCTTATACACATAGGTGTCACACATTATAGTTCTTATCATGGTTCTAAAATTTGGTGAAGATATCATTTAACCTATAAATACACACACACACACACACACAAAAAACATGCAAAAATGGGAAATCTTAATCTACTCAGTGTTACTCAACACCCACTCATTTAGAAAAAAGAGATCAATTAAGACTATTAGTGGTAGGGATTAAGCCTACAACCATTCATCTGATCTAGTAGAATGGTTCCCTAAAAATCTCTCTAAATAATGGTTCTTTACTGTGATATTTCATGTATAATATAAGGCACTTTCCACTTGAAATAATTTTCTCATAAATGCTTTAAAGAAACTATTATATAACAAAACTAGTTGATTTTTGTGGAATTATTTATGTCATAGGTTCTTATCATGCCATGATTTTTGACTTTACTTTTGAACTTCTTGCATCCAAGATGCTCTGTGTTGATACTCATCCATCTTATTTAATTCAAGAAGCCTAATTATGAGAGACTCACAATACCCTAGCCTCATAACCATTGTAATACACATATTGGGTACTAAATATTCTATAGACATTACTACTTCAAGCCTATAGACCAACTAAAATAGAGTAAAACCTGTAGCCCTCTTATAGTGTATTCGATAAGCCCAAAGAATCACAAGAATGCAATCTTCCCAATCATCCCTCTTGACATCACAAATATCTTTGTCAACATCTTTCCCAAAACTTTATTAAAAGCCTTGGCTTGTATATTAGCTTTCAAATGGTACACGATACTTTTATGATGGGAAATCATGAATTCTTTAGTAAGATCTTTGATAGCATTTTTCAAGAAGTGTGTCCCTAAATCATTTATGAGCTTGATGAGGTATTCAAACCATGTGATAATATTATTGTAAAGGAAATTTTTTGTGTCCTTCACCCCACAACTAGGTGTCATAACAACTTCAACCCATTTGGTAAAGTAATCTATTGCAGTGATAATATACCAAGCTTTATTTCATTTACTCAATGGAGTGATAGGTCCTAAAAAAATTTATGCCCCACTATTCAAAAGGTTGTTTGGATAACAAAATTTTCAAGGGAATTTTATCCATCTGGTATGGTTTAACCATTCATTAAAATATGTCACAATACTGTGCTAATCTATGTGCATCTTGAAAAAGATTCAACCACTATAATCCCCTCTATAACAATTTTTGTGCAATAACTTCTCCAAAAAAATGACCTCCTGCTATTCCTTTGTGTGCTTCTTGTAAGAGTGGTGGATGTTCATGTTCTAGAACTAACCTATGCAATACTTCATCCTTCCTTAAATGATACAAGAGCCCATTTATAATAGTATATGGCAAAACTCTGGTGATAAATGACTTCTTTTCTCTTTCTTAGTAGTGCATAGGGAATACCCCTTATTCTATAAAATTAGCAATTTATTTAAAATGATCAGGTATCATAGAAATTTGAAATAGATGGACATTAAGAGAATATTTTTGTAGTTCTTCTAGCTCTTCCCCATTCATGATGTAACTGAGATGATCCTATAATTGTCCTTCCCATGACCCCATTCCTCCCTATGATTACACATTGGCTCATGTGCACACTATTGACCCTAGTTATCTCACTTTGATGCATATAACACTTGATTTGACATTTCTTACATCATACATCCATCCCCTATACATCCTTATCATGTCCCTAACCTTTGGCGTGCCAGACAGGCCCTTTAAATGCCTTCCACGATGGTTTTGGAGACCACCTAGATTGACCATTTGAACTAGGATATGGATTAGGGAGGAAAACCATGGCTGAGGCCACATGTTTCCTTCAAGAAATCTATGGCATAGGCTGTGACCAAGACAAAATGCATAAAAAAGGTCCCTATTTGGGCCCAAACCACTAGTTTTTGGTTTTTTTGCAGATTAGGGTTGAGATATATGTCAGTTTCTCATTCATTTGAGCCTCTCTATATTGAATTTTTGCTTTGATATTCCTAATTTATCATCACACTCAAAGATTGGCTGCCTTCTTGAATCTCACCTGGTTCTTGTTTGGCACACTTAACTCTCATTGTGATAAAGGATGCCCTACTATTCTATAGCTCATCTTGGTGATTCACATTGCTCTCTACAATGTTCTTGAAGCTTGTTGGTTGCTACTAGAAGACTCCATTGAACCTATTATTATGCTCCTTGTATTGGATTTCTCATAGATTTGTAGCTTTTCCTTTACCTCCTCCACTACTTTTGTCTCTTGGTTTGGACTTAGCTCACACACAACCTGATCCTCCTCCTTCACTGCTTCCTAGCTTGGATAACTGATTGGTAGAAAGTTTACACAATACTCTTGCATTTGATATGATGGATATTTGCTATGAAAAGTGATTTTTTTTTTGTTTGTATTAGTATATTTTCTAGGGCTTGATTGTTTCAGTGATTTAGCTTATTTAGGGCATTATTTAGGATAGTTTTTGAAGTCTTATGCATTCATAGGTGGTTAAAAATATCTTCATTGCTTGAAATATCTTCCCTTACATGTTATGATTGATTTGGAAACATCTCTCATTACATAGTAGAATTCTAAATGCTCAAAAAAACATATACAACTTAAATAAACAACCTTCTTTCTTGCTAAACTGGAAAATTGTATTATTAGGGAACAATAGTGTTGAAAGTATTGTAGATCTAGATTACACCCTAGCTAAAAGTAGAAGTGTTTAGGGTCTACCTCCAAATATATCTCAACATCGGACTGACCCCAAGCTATGGGTATCCTATAATGGGGTTAGATCTCTAAGATTTTTAATGAGGATAACTCCTTTAATACATCATTTTAGCTCATTTCCACTACTAAAATCTACTAATGATAGGGAAAGGGGAGAGAGACATAACATGAAATGGAAACCTAAGCTAAAAATGATGATGCACCTAAAATATGGTTGATCCACTTTGTTTAAATCTTAAAACACTAATGAAACAAGTAAAAGACTACATCTAAGATTCCACATATTTGTCATACATTAGTATTTCATGTAGAGGATCATCAAATGATCAAAAGCTAAGGGAAGTGAAGGAGAGGTCTAATGCAAGACACTAACTAGTTAAAGTATCTACATGTGGGATTCAATCAAAGGATATAGAACACTAAACATAACCTGCATACAAGATCAACTAGTAACTAGGTGAGATCAGGACTTGAGAAGGGAGAGACTTCTACCACATATGGCAATCAAATTGACATGTACACACTATACCAGAATAATGGAATCTAAAAAAATAGTCTTGTATTCATCTCAAGAGGTTATATGCTCTATCTTGGTATAGTTTAGTCATGCCCAAGAGAGGAATTAGAGGGATATAGAGGGGATCCTTTTTTTGGCTCAAAAGCATCTATATATAATAGAGAAGAGAGAAAGAGAGACGGGAACAATGCATAGGGGAGTGGATAAGGAGTTTTAGTCAAGTGGTGGTAGTCTATTGATTTCTTTTTATGTGTGTGCCTTCTTCTAATGAACTAGCCTTTTTTTGATACGATAGTCTTAAAGCTCTTCTCATTGGCTGGGAGATCCCAGTAGAAGACAAGGGATTATTCTATAAGATGACAAAGTCTGTTTGAGTAGAATAAATGCCCTTAACTATTTATCCAACTACTAGTTCACCACCTTGGGACCCTAAGCCCACTTGACATGTTCATGAGGATTAAATCCTTGAATCTTGATACTGATAGTGCCATGCTATGAACAATGGTTAGTACCTACTTTTTCAAGGATGGAGCCATGTTAACAGATGAGACCCTTTGCATTAATCACATATCCACTCCATTACCATGTCTGGATATAAGTCCATTCTATAGATGGAAAACCAATCTAAATTTATTGGTTTTCTTATAGTTGTTTAACTGATGTAGACTTATAGACTACATATACCTGTTCTTGATCCAAATAGAACTACTTTGTCTTTATACAGACCAAGAGTTCATTATATACATGGATTCCTTTAGAAAAAAGGTGAACATAGTTGCATAAATAACCCCACAAGCTATAAATTTATGAACAAGAAGTATGTATTTAGCCTTAATAATGGTCCCATTATGTTCCCTATAGCTGACTTCATGGCTATGTCCACTCCATGGCATTCAAACAAGCTTTAATAATGGTAAGATGAGCCTATAAGACCTTGTTTGCATCAATTAAAAATGGTTATTTTGGTTTGAAATTATCCATTGAATATTGCTCAAACTAATCAAATTACTCCAACCTATCTTTACTCCCATTGGCTTGATAGATCCTTGCTGTCAGATCTTAACCTTTTGACCACTTGCACACCATTGATCATGCTTGGTATGAAATGCACATGGGCCATTAATTTTTTTGGGATCCCAATGAGCTAATGACACTTATTAATCATGCATTGATATCAAAATCCTATTATAAGTTTTCTACTTCATACGCTTATGCCATGTGGTGTCCTTTTGAGCTCCTTGATTTTTTAACTCATCTCACCATCGATCTCCCTAGTATGATTAGATACCAACCATTAAATCTTCTAGGACCCATTATTTGAAATCTAATAGATACTTCATGAGCTCAAATTTGACATCTACGCTCCCATCATTTGACATATATATAATCGTATTTGATGTCTACATGATTATCAAATTTAGACTCTAATGGATTTTAATATGCCTTAAGTTTGACATCTGTGTGACTATTAAATACATCCATTTAACCATAAATGATGTTCACATGACCGCCACACTTTGAAATCTAATGGACTTTTATTGTAGCTTGATTTTGATGTTTGCATAGACATTTTACTCTATAGTTTTAACTTTGAAGCTCCATAAATTGAGCTAGAAAACTTGTATGGGCATGAAACTTATAGAGTATGTTCCTGGCATGAAAAGATCCATGACACTATAATATTTTAGCTCAAGTAGCTTTCTGAGGTACATTTATAAAATTCACAACCAACTTGCTCCATTCGATTCTACATGATGTCCTAGTGATGGTTTGGTCCTTAAACTTGCAAAATTCATCCTTTGATCAATCTTTCAAGGTTTTGATGATTTTCTAAGGCTTGTGAAAATTGGTTCATGCTTGAAACACATGAAAACCTACTAGTCTTCTTTATGTTTACAATCTTAGACTTACTTAAAACCTTCAATCCACTCATTCCATTAAACCATGAAAAAGCTTTATATGTGGGCCAAATTTGACAAACATATTTGGTGACTCACAGAGGTTGAATTCTTGTTTATGTAAAATAACCCAAACCATATTGCCTTGCCTACTCCATTAGGCATGGAGTCTCTACTTAGGTCTAACATATTGACCTAGATCTAATACTGGCTATCAATCTTGGATAACCTCTTTTGAAACAATATAAAGACAAAAAGGAGCAAAAGAAAATAGAGTGCCCAAGGCACTTATTGAAGGGAAACTAACCGAGAACAAAATAGGGACAAAAAACAAATTTGCCAGAATAACACTTAGGGGAATTTGTAAGAACTACCCTAATATCTACAACTTAGAACTATATGTACCTTTCCTCTTGGATAAAAAATAAAGTTTGAAAACCTTCTTGCATCATGAGATGAGGGATTGCATGAGGCATGAAACTCCTTGACCCTTGGCCTTGATGCCTCCTTCTCTATTGTATTTGCCAGCTTCATTGGCATGATGTTCAATGAGAACCAAACAAATCCAAATAGGTCAACTAGGTGCATCCATATAGTCTAAACTTATTCATATGGCTCTTCATCTATGACCTCCAATGGTGGTTTAAAAAGGCATACCTTTTTTATTTCCATAGTGTCCTAAAAAAGACTAGGATTCTTTTTGGCTACAAGTTCTTCAAGCTCATTTAGGAGCTCTGCATATTCTGCCCAATCTTGGTCATTATCCTCCATGGGAAACTCTTTATACACCTTATCAAACACTAGATCCTTTTCAATAAGAGATATCTCAATCTCATCCATGTCCTCCATTTGTACCAATCTCTCATCAAGACTAGCCTTCTCATTCTGCATGGGCATCCCCAGAGTAGCACTATCTTCCTGAAGCTCCAAAACAATAATGAAATAGATGAAGATTCAATTTTTTTTACTATATCATCATCCAAGTTTACCATCTTAAGTTCATCAATCTTACTCATTAAATCATGGTATAACTACCACCAATGGCCTTCTTCTTTAATAATGCTCTCTGCCTTAGTTCTATATGAATTGTCTTCATGGATACCTTCCAAATAAAGATGAACCTATACTTGATCTATACCAACTACCAAAATATCTTTAGAAAAATCTTGATTTTAGACAACTGATATGTGATCAAGAGGTTCTTGAGAAATAATCTCTTGATGCACATTTGAGACTTCTTCCTATTAGATCTCATCTCTAGGTTGCACTTGTTCTTGTAAATCATCCTCTTTAACATTATGAAATACTGAGACATGATTGCTCTTGCCAAGTGGTATTCCAATAATGATCTCCTCTTATAACTCTAACAATCTATCATTATTAGTTATGAGTTCAACATGGATTTCATTGCTTACCTCTTCAAAGAGTGGCATAGGATATTCTTAGAATGACTTCAAGAGAGATGAGATATATGTGACACCTCCTTGGCACAACTACTTGTCTTTGATAGTCATGTCCTCCTTATTTTTTTACATTATGATCTATATTGATTTACAAAAGGGAAAGGACTTAGATTATTGAGGAGGGGAGGGAGGAGATTGAATGACTTTAGATTTTCTTGACTACATGATTTGGTTCTAAGATGGGAAAGATAGAGGTTCTTATTTACCCTTATGATTCTGATTCTCCTCCTCTTTCCTTTTTTTCAACTCTAAATATTTGATTTTCCTCACTATATTCTCTTGGAATAACTTCTCTTTGAGGTGGTCAGGCTTCATGAATATAAGGAACACAAGAGGACTCTTGAGGAGGGATAAGAGAGGTTTGCATAGGTTCAGATCCTCCTTCAACTTAGGCTTTCAAATATAGATTTTTCTCACTTTTCCAACCCCATGACTTCACCACTCAATTCCAACTTAGAATATTGAAGGAATTATTAAGGGGTTCTTGAGGAAGAATGGAGTCTTGGGTCTCAATAACAGGTTAGTTCATAGTAGGATGTTCCACAACAATCTGCTCTTTTCTTTAACAACTTTCTTGGATAGATTTCTAAGAAGGAAAGGTTTGAGAAAAATATGAAGAACTTGGAATACTCAAAGGGTCACTTGGAATGGTCTCTTAGGGAGGAATGAGTGGCACATAAGAAGGCTAAGGTGGTGTATATAAAGGCACATAATACTGGTGAGGTTAGACTTACTACTCTTTAAGGCCTTTTAGCTTATCCTCAATGCTTTAAATGTAACCACTTACATCCATAATCTCACCTATAAGATTGTTCCAATTTGCTCTCTTAATAGGTGCCCATTCTTATTTCACTTGCTGAAATGAATCCCTCACATGATGGAACTAATGATTAGGGACATCTTGGCCATAATACTTTTGTGAGCACAATTCTATTACATGTTTGTCAAGGCTCACTAAAGTTTGCTTAAGTTCTGGTATAAATGGCTCATGATAGGGATGGTAAGGAGTAGTATTATGATGGGCTTGCTATCCATAGGAAGGATTAGAGTAATATTATCTCATGTATTCCTAATATAGGTCCTCATATTATTGGTGAGGATCATGAGAAACATGATAAGGCTCCTCATAGCTTTTATAAGGCTCTTGGTAAGGTTGAATAGCCTCATATGGATCATGAAGATCATATTAGGGCTGCTGATAAGGGGGTGGATAATATAAATATTCACCATAATTATCCATATTAATCTCATATGTCAAATGAGAAGCAAGAACTGATTAAAATCATTAATGAGACATACCTGGTTTGATCATAACTAGAAGTTTTGATTTAGATTTTCCATTGGTGCTAGATTTCTTGATTCTAAAAGTTGATTAGAGGAAAAATGCATCAAGATCTTTCCTCTCTTTTGGACCTTTGTCCCACTGGGAATGCTAGAATAGTTGCAGATCTAGATTGCACCCTAGCTAAAAGTAGAAGTGTTCAGGTTCTACTTCTAAATCTAGCTTAACATGGGATTGATCCCAGGCTATGGGTATCCTATAATGGGGTCAGAACTCTAGGATTGTTAATGAGGATAGATCCTCTGATGCATCATTTTAGCTCATTTCCACTACTAAAACTTACTAATGACTAGGGAAAAGTGAAAGAGACATAACATGAAAGGGAAACTTAAGCTAACAATGGTGATGGACCTAAAAACTCTTAAAACACTAATGAAAAAAGTAAAAGAATAGATCTAAGATTTTGAGTATCTGTCATACATTAGTATTTCATATAGAGGTTCACCAAATGATCAAAAGTTGAAGGAAGTTAAGGAGAGGTCTAATGCAAGACACTAACCAATCAAAGTATCCACATGCAGGCTTTAATCAAAATATATAGAATAATAAACTAACCTACATAAAAAGATCAAATAGTAACTAGGTTAGATTAGGACTTGAAAAGGGAGAGACTTTTACCACATATGCAAAGTAAATTGACATATACACACTATACCAAAATAATGAAATCTAAAAAATAGTCTTGTATTCATCTCAAGAGGTTAGAAGATCCATCTTGGTTGAGTTTAGTCATGCCCAAGAGAGGGATCAAAGGGATATAGAGGGAATCCATTTTTTGGCTCAAAAGCCTCTATATATAGTAGAAAAGAGAGGAGAGATGGGAACAATACATAGGGGAGTGGAGAAAGAGTTTTAGTCATGTGGTGATAGCCCATTGATTGCTTTTTGTGTGTGTTCCTTCTTCCAATGAACTAGCCTTTTCTTGCTCCAATAGTCTTATAGATCCTCTCATTGGTTGGGAGATCCCACTAGAAGATAAGGGTTTGTTCTACAACATGAAAAAGTCTATTTGAGTGAAATCAATACCCTTATATATTTCTCCAACTACCAGTTTACCACCTTGGGACCCTAAGCCCACTTGATATATTCATGAGGATCAAATCCTTGAATCTTGATACTGATAATTCCATGTCATGAATGGTGGTTAGTACCTGATTTGTCAAGGATGGAGCCACATTGACAGAAGAGACCCTTTGAATTAATCACATATCTGTTGCATTTCCATTTTTGGATCACATGTCCATTATATAGATGGAAAACCAATCTAAGACTATTAGTTTTCCTATAGTTGTTGAATTGATGTAGACCTATAGACTACACAACCTTTTTATTGATCCAAATAGGTCCAAATAGACCTAATTTATCTTTACAAGGATTGATAGTCCATTAGATACACATATTCCTTTAGAAAAAAGGAACACAGTTACAAAAATAACCCCACAGGCTACAAATTTATGAGTTAGAGGTCTGTATTTAACCTTAATAGTAGTCCCATTATGTTCCTTACACTTGAATGCATGGTTATGCTCACTCCATGGTGTTCGAATGAGATTTAATAAGACCTTGTTTACATTGATCAAAAATGGCTCCTTTGGTTTGAACTTTTCTATCAAATATCACTTGGACCAATCAAATAACTCCAACCTGCCTTTACCCCCATTGGCTTCACAGATCCTTGCTATTAGATCTTACGCTTTTGACCACTTGTGCACCTTTGATATTGCTTGGTACAAAATTCACGAGGACCATTGATTTTCTTAGGATCCTAATGATATAATGACAATTGTCAATCATGCATTGATCTCAAGATCCTATTGTCAGTGTACTACTTCATGCACTTATGCCACATGGTGGCCTCTTGAGGTCCTTGAATTTTTGACTCATTTGTCACTATTGATATCTCTAGTATAATTAGATGCCAACCATTAGATTTGTTGGGACCCACTATTTGAAATCCAATGACTACTTTATGACCATCAAATTTGGACTCCAATGGATTTTTTGTATTAAGTTCGATGTCTACACAACTATAAAATATGTCCATGTGATCATTAATGACATTTACATGACCATCACACTTTGAAATCTAATAGACTTTTGCTGTAGCTTGATTTTGACATTTGTGCAGACATCTTACTTTGTAGGTCTAACTTTGAAGCTCCATAACTTGAGATAGAAAGCTTGTGTATGCATGAAACTTACAGAGTATGCTCCTAGTATGAAAAGCTCCATAGTGCTGCAATATTTTGGCTTGCATGGATTTTTCAGGTGATTTTATATAATACACAACTGACTTACACCATTTGATTTTACATGACATCCTAGTGATGATCCGATCCTTAAAATTGTATAATTCATCCTTTGATCAATCTTTCAAGCTTCTGATGATTTTATAAGGCCTGTACAACTTGGTTCATGCTCTTGAATGCTTGAAACACATGAAAGCCTATTGGTCTTCTTTATTTTTTCAATCTCAGACCTATATTAAATCTTCAGTCCACTCATTCCATCAAACCATGAAAAAGCTTTATATGTGGGGCAAATTTGAAAAACATAAAGTAAAGAGTTTACTCAAACTTTGATTAGGCATGCTTTTGCACCCTTGCTTGAAAATATATTTATTTCCTAAAACATGTTCAATTTGGCTTGAAATTACCTTTGCTTCTAAGTTTACACATTACTTTTTATCTCTCTTTACTTAGCATTATTATTTCCATAATTTATATGAAAATAAAGTTCTAGTCTTAACTACTTGCTTTACTATGGTTATATCCACTAGAGATACCTACATCCTTTGTGCAGTTGATCATGATAGCTCTAACCTGGTTCACAAGTCTATTTATATCTTGGTGTAATATAGTAAACCAAATAGCCTTTATAGATTTCCTATAGCCCATAGAATCTTTGAGCCTTCTAGCCTTCTAGTTGTTTGTTTAAGTACCTTGTGTACCCCCAAACACTAATGGCTCTATTTAGATTCTTGGAATTACATTCTGGCACACCTGGTGGGACCCCAGATATGGTATCATACTAGTTCTATCCCATTTAGGGCTCTCTTAGCCAACTCCCCTCTATTAGCTATTATGATTTGCTTTCAATTATGTTTTGGCTCTCACCTTGGTTGTTTTATCCTACTTTGGTTTTGTGTCATTCTCCCTTTTAGTTCTCATATATTTGCCTTTTCTATAATCTCCTATGTTTATATTGTTTCATTGCATCCATGGTTGACCTCTCACCCTTGGGATACCAATCCCATTATATTTAAGGCCTTATCTTTGAGCTCACTCATGAGTAGGCCATGAATGCAATGGAATGATATAGACACCATATGATCCAAAAGGTTCCCTCGACCCAACATGGTGATATAAACCCTCTCACATTCCAAAGGGAACAATATTGGATGGTTTATAACCAATTAACTCATTCCCCTTTTTACCAGTCTGAGATTCATTCATCTGAGGATGTTTCCCCTCAGCCTCATGCTATAACTCATTCACCCATTCATGGTGATTAGGATCCCCTTTTGTGACTTAGACTTGATGAGATAGATATGATCATTGATGATTATCGTAGACACTTTAAATTAAATTAAATGCACCCTTATCCCCCTAGGAATAGGTAACATGATTCCTTTAGAGATAGAACTCACACCCATTTAGTTTTGATTGCCTCAACTAGTTTTCACATGAGTTCACCACCTCTCTCTTAGCAGGAAAATATACAACAAAAACCCCCTCATGTCTATGTTGTGGGCCATAGGTATTCCAACTAAGTGAGGCATCTTCATCATGAGGAGTCCTCCCATACTCCTAGTCCATTCTTTAGAGTATTTGATGAGTGTACTAATTTTGATCACCACATATGGACTAGAGATTTATGGGATACCCATCCTAAGCATCAACACCCTCAAGTTAACCCTCATTTGATGGCACATGACCAAAATCATTGAGACATAGGTCACCATGACCATTTACATGAGTATTACACATCATCCCATCATCCTCTTAGGGAATGGTATCCTTCCCATGGTCATTTTCCACCCCATAGTAGAGATGATTTCTATCATCTACATCTCCCATATCAAGAGCCACCTCAACATCATCCTCTCCATGATCAAGGTTATGATGATGTATATTATCATAGGAAATATCATCACCATAATGAGACCCCTCTTAGAGCTCATCATTAACCTAATATCAACCATGACTATGAGGATCTCCATATAAATCCTCTAGCCCTTTGGGTACATGCTATTCTTCTTCTTAATCCTATCCTTAAACTACCTAAGTTCAATGGGACTCAGGACTCAGGTCATATAGAGAATATTATATCATTAATGATGGAATATATGGATTGGGAATAGGATGAAGACATGATTTTGAAGCTCTTTTCTCATTCTCTATGAGCTAAAGCTCTTGTTTGGTTTCAAAATCTACCTCTAGATTCTCTTTTTAGTTTTTAGCTCCTTTTGGATGAATTCCTCTAGTACTTTGATATCTCCAAACTATTTAACCTCAATATACAACCACTTACCTCGATGGCACAAGCCAAGGGTGAGTCAAAATTTGATTTTGTGCATAGGTGGCACTCACCCATCCATATATATAGAATAGGGTTTTTAGATGATCAATTTTATGACATGTTCATGTGAGCATTGAGGTAGGAAGTTCACCTTGAGGTTCTTAAGTGTGAGCCCACTTTGTATGATGAAGATATTAATGATTGTCTAAAGATTGAAGTCTTTGAGGTGCATGTGGGCATGTGCCTTGTGCTAACCTAAAAGTCATCCTATTTATGTGATCACAATCATAACGTGATTAGAAATGGTGTCACTAATTCTCCTCCTAAGAAGAAGGACAAAAAGGATAACCATGAAATGAATGCTTTGAGTAAGAAGCTAGCTGAAAATAAGGCTTCCCAATCAAGAAAAATAAAATAATAGATGATATTCCCTTATGAACCCACTAATTTTTTTAATTTCCATCTGATGAAGGGCCATGATGATGCCAATTATACTACCCAAAAGTCTAGTGCATAAGTGTCACCTCTATCTCAGAGTTATCCACTTGTGAAACCTAACTACAAATTGAATGTGTTCAAGGAGCCTCTACTTGAACATGATAATGAGAAGAAGAAGAAATCAAAGTCTAAAGTCCCTCATTCCCCTTCTTGCTCTTCTACCTCTTTTGACTCCTCTTCCTAGGTTGACTTGCGAGGGAAAGCCAAACATGAGAGTAACAAGGTTATTACTACTATTGACATAGCCTCTACTGGGTATGAGTGTTTTATCAACATGTGCTTAGGTTAGGTCATCAACCCCATTAGATAGACTAGTGGTGATAATCCTCGTATGCAGCTCATGGGGGTAGGGAACCCCAAATTTAGATTTGATTTTTGGTGTAACATCCCTCCCTAAGATTGACAACATCCTTACTTTGTCATTAAAGAGTTACAGGGCCTCTCAATTGGGATCTCCATTTAGGGCCTTCTTCAACTTTATCCTAAGCAAAGGGGCCTCATATTTGATGAGCTTGGTCTCTCTTGTGAGGGATTTCTACGGGATAATTCCAAAGTGTTTTTCAACTTTTATGCATTCAAACACCCTCATCCTCCCATCCTATCTTTCAACCCCACCTTTTTGATAGATGCTTTGATTTTTATAAAGATGGCTCAGTTCCCCCTCTATATAGAGACCTTCATTGACAACTACCATGTTAAGAGGTGCATCATTTATGAGGGAGCTATATTAAATATCATGCCTCTATGTGTGTTAAATGAGTTTGGGATTAGTCAAAATAAGCTCTCAAATTCTTACCATAATTATGTTGGTTTCAATAATGACATGGTTGCACTGATGGGAAACATGAAGCTCTAGGTCAAGTGGCCCCAAAATAATTAGGATTGATTTTTATGTGTTAGACTTGGATCTTTCATATAATATTATTCTTGGCCATCCTTGGACCACTACCATGCAAGCCATCATGTCAGCCACATTTCATATGATTTAGTTTGTACATGAAGGTGAGGTTCATACCATGGAGGCTGACCTAGATCCATGGGAATTGATCTACACAAAGATAAAACCCTCAGGCAAGGCCTTAACTTTCCCTTCATAGGTCTCGGTGGATTCCCACACACCCTAAACTTTTGAGTCTCATTTTTTCAAGGATGAATGTTGTGATCTAGCTAAGTATCGATCAACATTCATTCCTTTAGAGTTCAACATGCATCGACAAAGTCCTTCCTTTGATCTATGATTTTGGGTCATTTATTATCTTTTTGGAGACCTCTTTCAAGATGTATTCCCATACATTGAGCTTCACCTCACATTATGCTTCTCCCATTAGATTATAGGCTCTCTTAATGCATCTCCCACTAAGATTGATAGAGTAGCTGAGTCTGATACTGAGTATTATTTCATTCATGTTATAATACACAACCTATTCAAGTAGAGAAAGGCATTTTTCAAGATCATGTGAGCTTTCCATAAGTACCATTATCCCCTTGATCAATTAGGTTTGGATATCTCTCTCTAATGGCCTAGCCCTTGACATTCTAGTAAAAAATGTCCTGACAGTTGAGCCTGAGGTGTTATACTAATTGTTCCCTCCCATGCCTGAATGTTTTGAGGAATAAAATGATATGGATGTTGAAATATCCATATATGTCAACCTTGGAACTTTAGTAAGGCCAAATATTATCAAGATCAATGTTAGCCTTACCTTAGAGGAATGAGATATCTTGGTTACCTTTTTGCATGAATTTTTGGATTTATTCACTTGGGAATACATTTATATGAAGGGCATGGATCCTAAAATCATTTTACCTAACCTTATTATAGATGATGGGGTCCATCATGTTCACCAAAATAAATGACCAATGGTAGTCAAAGTCTCCTAGTTAGTCAAGGCTGAGATTGAAAAGCTCATCCAAATTGGTTTCATCCAAGCCGTTGACTATGCTAGATGGGTTGCCAACATTATCCCTATTCTTAAGAAGAATGGAGCCATTATCATCTACATAAACTTTTAAGATCTAAATTTGGCATGTACAAAGGAAAATTTTCTTACTCCTTTGCTCAACTAGATTGTAGACTCCATAGCTAGTTTTGAGATCATGTCCCTCACAAATGATTGCTCATGGTATAACCAAATCTAGATTGTACTCAAATACCAACATAAGATGACATTCAATACCCCATGGGGTACCTTATGTTATTTCATTATGCCTTTAAGTTTGAATAATGTTGGGGCTTCATATTAGCATGCCATGACCCACATTTTTCATGACCTCATCCACAAGATTGTTGAGTATTATGTTGATGACCTCCTCAATAAATCCTGCAAGTAGGATGAGCATGTGAGAGACCTGAGGATCATATTTATAATATCAAGGAGTTTTTTAAGCCTATAAATGTACCATAGGGTTTCTTAGTTTTCAAAGAACACTTCTCATTTTAGAATTTAATGAATTTAGAGCATGAGTAGCAGGTTATGGCAACTTGATGTCACCGATGGTGAAATAATGATAGAGATATGTATTGGTGTCCCAAAAATTTATAATAAGTGATGGTTTGGAGTCATCATGGTCCGTTATTTATGAATTATAGAGAATACACACTAGCACTTAGTGAATTATGATCTAGATTCAAGTTACAGACTAATCTAAGTGAATATTTATAATAAAGCTAAGACTAAAGTGATTTGGTGTAAAAAAAGAGCAAAATGAAGGGTAAGGTAGAAAAGAAATAAGTGATTTCCAATTTTAGTTTCAAAAATTATAACAAAGCTTCAATTATAAATGAGTATACATTCAACCAATATATAATACAACATAGCCTAAGTTCAAATTTCACTATATACAAGGCAAACTTCAAAGGATAATGCAAAGAGTCGCAAGTAAGAACCAAGTATACTTTAAGGATTTACTACTATAATCAAATAACATTTGCACATATGAATATAGAGAAAAATAAAATTAGTAAAAACCTAAGATCCTCCAACTAATTTAACATATGTACAAATTAGAAACCCTATGATTAGAAAATGTAGCTCAGAACTCAAAGACACCATTCAAATTCAAGACATAAACTAACAATTGAGAGAAAAGATATATTAGTAATTGACATATCAAAATGTGGACAATCTTTGTATAATTCCTTGATTATATTAATAGCTTTAAGTATATAAAATTTTCTCAAAATTTTCTTACCCTTACAAATGGTAATATATGCCTTTATAGAAAGATTAGGCAGTATACTGGTCAGTTACAATATATAGGTATACAAAAGACAAGGACAACTATCCTTCTTATTAACATGGTTCTAGAATACACTTGTTTTCTATAATTAGACTAACCTAGGGGAAATATGCTAACAACCTAGTATATGCCTTTACAATGGAATATTTTATTTACAAAATTCTACAAAATAGAATATTGTGTAATTTGCTGGTGGGGCCTCTACTTGTTGTTATTTGAGGATACTCATGGCCTTAGCATGTTTCTCATCAATTACTTTTAGATATACAACAGGCTTTAGGGTATGCTCTTACTTTTGATTTACAAAGTCCTCAAGTTCTCTATCATTTTTGGCCATGGATTCTTTAATACTCTTAGCTTCATTTATCCTCTCTCCAGCATTGAATATCATGTCTAGGATCTTACTCTTATCAATCCCAGATTGGCCTTTTCTCTTTGATTTCTTGAGTTACCAAAGTATCCCTATGTTTGAATTCTTCATCACTTATGATTCCAAGGGTAGTGGGTTATGTAGGGTATGTAAGCATAATCCCAAGAATCTATCAAATCCTTACAATTAGCTCTTTATCATCTTCTAGGAGTCTTTCCACATTATTATGACATGCACTCAAACTTTGAACCTTGTCAAGCACAATTCCTAGAATTATGCTCAAGTGTCCTAAATTGATGGTTTTAAAGCCTAGGATCTATTTCCTTACTTGAATGTTGAGAAGTTCAACTATTTTGTCCTCTGAGGCTTACCATTGGGTGACCAGACCTTGGCTAATGCACTCTACTATGCTAATACACTCTACCTCAATTTTATTATTTTTATTTCCTTAAACATGTCATAAAATGACTCATCAAGCATTTTGGTCATTGGCTCAGGTACTGATAGAATTACCAGTGTCTCCAAGTTTTATTTTTTATCTTTCCAAATTATAAATCCTCTATTTCATTCCTCTGACCTCTACTTTTGCTTATGTTGATTGAGCCTCAATCAAGCTCTCAACATCTTCTTCATGAATAGTGACCTCACCAAGCTATTGACCTTCTATAAGGGTTGATCCTACAAAGGGCTCCACCTTTTAGAAGGTGAATTCCTCTACTACCACCATGGCTGTCTTGGTGGTAACCCTCTCTAATCTAGCTATCTCTAGATTAAATTACATGGTTATAGATGCATCTATGAATTTTAGAGGCTCTTAACCCTCTACACTAGTACTACTTGATGATCCAAGAGCATCCATCTTCTTACCTTCTAGTCTTGGATTGACCATAATTCTCCTTTCTTCTTGCTCTTTTACCATGGCCCTAATCCATGGCTTCATTTCATCATGCGCCTCCACATTTGTCATAGCCCATGAATGGAAAAGAGTAGGGATATTTTGTAATTTTCCATAAAAGAACTAGTTAGGGATGATTGGTCCATGAATTGGGAATTCATCATTGAATAGATTGACTTCACTAGTGGTGTGAGTGAAGGTCAATATTGGCCTCTTATTTGGTCCAATAGCAACTAATGCTAGCTTTTCCTTCCTCTTCTCTTGGGATGCCATAGGGACCATACCAAGAGAAAGTTATTTATCTTTATCCTCTTCAGATAGTTCCTCTTCCCTATCAGTATCATACACTTATAAAAGTTCCTTGAGGGCACCCTTAAGTGTCTCTTCTATCTCTATGGCTATCATATCTATATACTAAAATAGGGAAGGTGTCCTTTGTGGGAGTCTTGAAGATGAGTTCCCCTTTCCATGTCTCTCTTCCAATTTCACTTCTCCTTCTTTCTCCTTTCCATGGCCTTATTCATCTTGGCCTTGCCCAATTTTACTTTGAGGCTATGACTATGGATGTTCTACTTGGGGTTGTTCCTAGGCTATCCTAGATGGTCTAGATAACAAGTGATATTTCAAAGGATGCATTTTCCATGCCTCTCCTAATGGCTTGTCATCCTTGGTCAATTTATACTTCAGTTTGATCTTGTGCCCTTGGATCTTGGCTAACACTTATTCATAATTCTTAGCCTTATTATAAATGATGTTATGAACATGAGATGATGCATGTACTTAGGCTTGGGGTGCTTCTTATCTTTTAAATGGTTACTCAGTATGTTTTTAGGATCCCACATCTTGAGTTCATCAAACTAAAAACCAGATGAATCCCTATGCTTAAACATGGTATCAACCTATTTCCAATCTTGAAGTATAGTTATTTCAATGGTTAGAGGGAAGGGGTGGAGAAGACACTTCCTATATTCTTTGAAAATCCCATTAATACCATTGATGAGATAGGAGACAATTTCTTGAGTGGCAAGCTTACCTAAAATATATACTGGAAATCTATAAGGTTGGGACATAATCCCCTCAATCCTGATGACTATGTAGTCAGGGTAGTACCATATGTCACCCATTATTTAAACATACTTCTTGATGAGTGGGTAGACCCTAGGCATGAGAACCCCTGTTATAGCCTCAACTATGGCTGGGTAGACATAGTCATAAATAAATTGTATATGGTTCCTGTATTTAAAGACATGCAATTTGGAGTAATGGTAGTTTTTACCTTAAGAGACCAATTTATAATACTTGATAAGTTGATTGAGGTGAGAAGGGCATCTAGTAGGTATGACATCATATAAAATAGCTTAGATGTTTTCCTTTTAATGGTGGTGAATTATTTGGCTAAGAAGACACTGATCAAATCTCTAATTAGAAGGTTGAGCTTGTGTTCCACCATGAAATGCACATAGGGAACCTAGATTTTATTCACACAGGTGGTTTAGGGGGCTCCAAAGGCTTGGTTTATCAAGGTAATTATAACTCTAATGACTTCCTTGAATTGGATAATTAGGATTTTTCCCTCAATGTCCCTGAAGATATGGGGTCCTTAGTACAACTAAGGCCTCAAGATAGAGTCTAGGTCATGGTTGATATTCCATTCCTTAATTTTGGATAGGTCTATGTGGGGGAGAGGGAGATTATAATAGTTTTCAAAAGCCATAGGAAAGATATATGCTATTTTATTATAATTTCCTTCACAGATGATCCATTCATTATCTACCCTAGATTCAATAAATATGGGAGCAAGGATGTCTATATAATGTAGTACCTCAAGTTTTATAGTAGCATGGTGAAGGCTAGCCATTTAGACAATGACCAAATCATAGTGTTTATTGATCACCATTACAATCCTCTACTCATCCTTTATGATAATATTTAATTCCTCCACCATGAAGATGAGTTTCAATCCAATTCTGAATACCTAAGACATTCAATGCTATAAGGTCTAATTCAATGTCTTTGAAGATGCATCCCTCATTATTCATCGATAAGTAGAGCTCGATCTCTTCCTTCAATTACTATTTTTGAGATATCATGGTCCCTATTTCTTTTAATTGCTCACACTAGTTTACAAATAGGTCTCTATGAAAGCTCTTTTGCACTCAAAACACAATCAAGCTCTCCTTGGATCAAATTATGACCAAATGAATTCAAGTGGGTTGTTTTTATATAGGGTTTAAGGTTTTATAGCTTTAATGGTAGGATATATTAGACTATGGATTTATACTTTTGCATTTTTGAGCTCAAAAGATCTTTCATTTTGTCTGTTTCTACTTGCATGGTACCTATATGGCATTAGATTGGACCATTCATAGCATTTTTCATAAATGCCTTTGAGTACTAGCTATTGGCATTTAAAAATTCCCTCTTTATTTCAATCTATTGGATTAAAATCATGGATTAGCATGAGACATTGATGGTAATCTAGGCCCTCACCTATGATTGGCTCCTTTTATTCCAAGCTTCATTATTATGACACTTGGCATCCTTGCATGCCTTCCCCATGCTTTGTGTCCTATGTTAGTCCTTTATCGAATGAGAATTGGCCATGTAGTGAGATTTCAATCCTTTGAAAAGTCATGAGTACCTTTACACTATTGGATCATCCTTTAGTGACAAAGTGTGAACCATCAAATCATCTTACTAGGTCTACTTTGAATGCACTTTTACCATGTTTCAAGCTCATGGGCTCTCAGGGCCTCATTGAAAATTCCAAGAGAGCCTCGTGTCATTGGATCATCCTCTAGTGACAAAGTGCGAACCATTGATCTATAGAGATGCCTCAAATTTAAGTTAGTACATTATTAAAATTGGACTTAGGTTTAAATTCCTTAGGTTAAGGTTTATTACATATTTATTAATTATGAAGCAAACCTTAGGATAATTCTAAGTTTTTTTAATTATATAAAAGGGGACCATGGCTAAATATTTCAAGCCAATGTTTACATGTTGTTTAAATAAACACAATGTATGTATTGGTCTAAAATATTTATGCTAAGGTTTATAAAATATGCTCAAAAGGATCAATATGACATAATGGTCGAATAACAAATAGGATTTTATTGTATTGACAAAATACAATAAAACCTTTAGCTAGAAGCATTTGGTAATAAGACTTAGAAAAAGTCTATAATTTAAGATTCATGATGTTTGAATAAATTTTCATGGGGACCTTAAAATATAGACTTAGACAAGGTTTATTTTGCATATACTTAGACCATAAGACCATTTCTATTTTTACAGATTGAAGATTTCTAGTATTTGAGAATTTCCCTTAGCTTGTAAAGTAATTTTTGAGCCTTCCAACAAGATTTTGGAGCATATTTTGATCCTAAGTAGAATAATTTATTATCTTAATTTTGGTGGTCTTGTGGATGTCAAATGCATCTTCATGGACATCAAATTATGGCTTCATGAACATCAATTTTAGACTAGTGAAGTTGTTAATTTTATGGGCTTAAATTTGACAATTGCACAAGCATAAAACATGTCCTCATGGATGACAAATGATGATCATACAAACGTCACTTTTAATCTCATCAAATTATTGTGATCTAATGTGATAGTGCCACTTATCACCTCCATGGGTCTTCCCAGGATCTTGGACTTAACTCACTCCATTAGATGAAGATTCATGATGAAGTGATAACTATAAGATCATGATTTGAGAGCTTGTTCATGATTGTATACTTTGGTTGAGAGGGCCCCTTTATTTTTAATCCTCAAATGTAAGGGTGCCACATGTTGATCATTTGGGCCTTCTGTAATCCTTTGACCTTTCAACTATGCTTCACTTTATCTGATCGGGTCCTCGTGATGAAGGGAGAATTGTTGATCATGATTCAAGTGCTTGAATATAATTGGTTTGAGGGGTTATGTGTAGGATTTTGTTAGATTTCCTCATGCCATCTGATCAAAGGGCCTTGAAGAAGTGTGGACCATTAGATCATCTAAAGTGCATGTTGTTTAAGTTGAAGCTCAAGCTTTCCTCGCTCTGTTGGATCAATTGCCATGATAAAGCAAGGGCTGTTAGATCTTGTAAGATGTGAGGAAGTTAAGTTAGGAACATGGTGATAAAAATACTTAGGCTAAGGTGTTGAGCCTAGGGTCTTGATTGTATTAATAAATAAATTAGGGCCTTAAGGTTAAAATCTTAAGCTAAGTTATAAATCAAAGGACCGAGCTAACATAAAATTGGACTTGAGGAGCTAGAACTTAAGCTAAGATATTAAGACTAAGGTCCCATTTGTATTAATAAATACAATGGGGTGTTATAGTTAAAATCTTAGGCTAAGTAAGGAAATATTAAAAGAACCCTGCAAAATAGATAATTAGTTAGGTATACAAAGAACTTTAAAAGGGGGAAAAACATAAAGGGGACCAAGCATTATAAACTAAGCCCTAGTCATGTTTAAAAAAACATGACTAAGCTTAAAACATGAACTTTATACTTAGGTCTAAAATGGATTTTAAAAAAGGTTCCCACCAATTGGTTCCTAATAGTATTCAAATTTGAATTGAGGATTTTGCTAAGGTTTTGAAACATGAATTTTCCAAGGACAAACACCATGGAACCTACAACTAAAGCAATAAAGACCATTTATTAGCACTGTTAACCAAAACTAAAGCAAAATAAAACTAAGTAAGCTTGCTTTTGATAAAGTGGATGATATTCAAATTCTAAAAATGATCTTTTCATGCCATATTTCATGTTCAATTCTCAAGGTTTCTCAAGGGTCCCAATTTTCAAAAATGGGGGTATGTTGGTCCCAATAAATGGTGACTCAAGGGGGAACATAAAAATATATTAGATCTTAGAGACTCTAATTTAGACAAATATTTAGATCATCCTTTCCACTTGATCAATATCATCATCCAAATTAGGTTATGGTTAAAACAAACCTTGCAGACTTAGGGTCAAACACCAAGACATAACCATACTATGTGTGTGCTTTGATTCTACTTACTATTTGTCATGGGTTCAAGAAATAACTTCCAATTTTATTATCCTTGATCACTAATACTTTACTTATAACATGTTAAGATGTTCATTAAGAACCATGCTTTTAGCTTAGGGAAGGTTTGGGCATTGCTTTGTTCCTATTCAGGTGTCCATAGCCTTGATATAGATGCCTTTGGATCCACTCAAGGCCTTAATGCACTACCAGCTAGGCATCCATAGCCCCAGTGGAGATTACAAAGATCACCTATACCTGAAAGATTTTGATTTTGCATTGTATCCTTTTTTGTATTTTTTCTTGACTTTTATGCTTTCAATAAGGTTGGGAACTAGAATATCCAGGTTTTAGGATTTGGCCAAGTGTCTGATCTTCAGAGAATCACCTATGGATGTAACCATTATCCTAGACAAGGATATTGATTAAGTGATATTATGGGTATACCATGATAATTTAAGCATTGACCCCACAAGTGTAAGTCTTTTTAGAACTAGTTTGAGGTCAAGACAATGGTCAGGTTCTCATGAAATGATTGGCCTATTCTATTGGTGTTTATCAATTTCTCCATGTTACAATATTATGCTTAAATTTTGGGACCATGGTCATCTTATGCATGGGGCTCATACCTACATTCATAAATTTTGGGCATGTTTTAATTAAACTTCATAACTTTGAGTTCATTTTATCCAAAAGGACTGATTGGAACCAAGGAATAAAGAAACAAGAAAGAAACACATAACAAAAATTAGGAAAAAAAAGAAATCAAAGGAAAGTAAATAAATAGATACATGCTTATATACAAGCAAGGGATAGGAAGGAAAAAATTGAACAGAAACTAGCTAGCCTACTTACTCTAAATTCTAACCATCTTACAATTTACTCCATGAAGACCTCAAGAGGAGAAACAGAGAAGTAATGCTTGAGGTACTACCCATTGGTGGGAAATGTAAACTTTGCTCCTTGTATATCTTTGATCTTAAAGGTGTTGTTTCCCAATATTTCTATAATCTGGTATGGGCCAATCCACAAGGGTGTAAATTTGCCATGTTTACCCTTAGGCTTAGATGCTTTGTCCCAAAGGAGAACTAGGTCTCATTGTATGAACACCTTGAAATTTTATCTTTTATCAAACCACCTTTTGATTGTGGTCTGATGTCTACTAAATTCAACAAAGGCTTTCTCCCTTGTATCTTCCGTCTACATGATGCCCAATAATCTAGAGTTTTCTAACTCTTGGCTTTCTTCTATGTATTCATACATAAATATGAATGTGGGTAGCTTAAGAGTGATAGGAAAGATAGGTTCTTATCCACACACCAAAAAAAATGGTGAAGATCTTGAGGCTTGCTTCATTCTTATCCAATTAGCCCATAGTGCAAACTTAAGGAGCTTGTGCCAAGTCCTAGGATTGTCTATAGTAGACTTTTTGGTTGCCTTCATTAGGTTCTTATTTGTAGACTCAGAGACTTTTTGATTTCCTTCATTAGGTTAGATAAAAACTTGAGAGTGATTCCATTATCATAATCCCATTCAATCATCTTTATAGATATGAAAGCAAATCCATTATCATACACTAGAAAGACTAGAGTTCTAAACCTAGTATAGATGTTTTCCTCTAAGAAGTTAATCACCTCTTTAGTCTTACATTATTTAGTGGCTACAATTCAGTCCACCTTTTATAATGGTTTGTGGTAGTCAAGACATATTTATGACCTTTAGATAAATTGGGGTTGATCACCCCAATAAAGTCTAACCCCCATTGAGCAAAGGGTTTATCAAGTATGAGTGGTTGTAGAGGCATTGATGCCTTTGGCTCTTTGGTGCTAAAAAATTAACATGAGTGACATTACCTCACATGTTTTTGAGAATCCTTAAAAATAGTTTGCTAATAATAGCTAGCTCTGGGAATTTTATGGGCTGTGGTTCTCCCAGATGGATTTCCATTGCCTAGCTTTTCATGGAAGGTACTCATGATTTGGGTGGCTTCTTGTGAGACACATATAAAGTAAAAACCTTCAAAATTTATTCTATACAAGACCCCATCTTTGATCAAGTAATGGGCTACCTTCAACTTGAGAGCCATTTTTTTCTCCCTAGATAATCCTATAGGACAAGTACCATTAATTAGTAAATGTATGATTGAATCATACCACTCACTAGATTGAAAGTTTTGTTGATCCACTTACATAATACTTAGCCTTTGGTTAGCATTATCAATCAAATAAATCAAACCTTATCACCTTAGTAATTTTATTATTTTCATCTCTAAGTAATACTCCTAAAAAAATGACATCCACTTACCTTTATGTTCTCACAATTCATTCTGACTTAACATAAGTTTGTGAAAAGGTTAGGCATGATATCATGCACATTATTTCTAAGGATATAATGCCTAAATTTATTAACTAATGCATATGCCTACTGGTCAATCAATGAATAATTTGACTCAACATTTTTAAAACTAATTCTCATAAAAGCTATTGGGTGATCACACCCTTCGATCTTTTGA
The DNA here is from genome assembly GCA_037957365.1 of Torreya grandis. NCBI lineage: Eukaryota > Viridiplantae > Streptophyta > Pinopsida > Cupressales > Taxaceae > Torreya > Torreya grandis. Next base: position 4,315,880 of record JARHVA010000321.1, read on the forward strand.
GTCAATACTGTAGCCATAGTGTGGTCAAACACAAAGAAATAGAGGTAGAAGTCCCTTGAGAAGTTAGAACTTATGAGGACTGGAGCCTAGCAAATGACCTCCTTGATATCATTAAATTTCTTTCTAGATTCTTCATTCTATGTGACTTTGGCATCCTTCTTCAGCATGTCATTTAGTGGCTTGATAATCTCTACAAAGCCAAAAATAAACTTTCTTACAAAATTTATCTTACCAAAGAATGACTTTAGCTCTTTCTTACTATTTGGAGGTTCTATTCTAGATATGGCCTCCACTCTTTTAGGATCTATAGAGATCCCATCTTTGGTTAGAACATGACCTAATAATTTTCCTTTGGTAACACATAAAATAATTTTCTTAGCGTTTAAGGAGATTCCATACCTCCTGCATCTCTCAAAGACTTGTTGTAAGTGCATAAAGTGATCTTCCCTATTCTTTAAAAATACTATTAGATCATCCATATATATATAATAATACATTTACCTATCAAGCCCTAAAAGGCATGATCCATAGCTCTTTGAAAATTAGATTTTACATTGATTAGTCTAAAGGGCATCTTCTTGTAAGTGAAGGTTCCCCACTTGGTTGTGAAAGCTATTTTCATCTTGTCCTCTCTATCAACCAACACCTAGTTGTAACCTAAAAAGCCATCATGAAAAGACATCATAACTGAACCTGAAACAACTTGTGTCATTGGTATAAAGAGGGAAGGGGATAGTTTTCCTTTTTTGATGCTTTGTTTAAGTTCCTAAAGTCAATACAAAGTCTAATATCACCATTATTCTTCTTGACTAGCACTAAGTTAGCCACCTAAATATAATTCCTGATGGGGAAGAGTATCATAGCATCTAGTAGTATTTTGACCTCTTTAAAGATCATGAGTTCTAAGATAGGGTTTACAAGCCTCTACATCTACCTGAATGGTTTTTAACTTTATTTAAGGGGTATAGTATGGGTAATGAATCTTGGATCAAAGATCTTTAAGTCATCATAGGACCATGCTATGACATCCCTGTATTGGGTAAGGAGCTCTTTAGTCTTCTTGTTCTCAATGTTTATGTAGGATTTTATGACGTTTACTAGCTGGGGTTAATCTTCAAGGCCAAGATAAATAGGCTTTCCCACTTACCTTGGGAACATTAGAAACTTTATCTAGCTTGTCTTGATCAAATAGTCTCTCCAAAGCAATCATCCCTTTAGGGATCTTATTATCATTTAGCTAAATGACTTTACCTTCAAATTTGTCCTCCTTAGATGTATTTTCATTGGTCTCATCAATAACATGAGCATAAAATGATCCAAAATTGGTCATGAAATCTAATATCTATTGATCATCGTTAAAAACTTGAAACTGGTTAACATTATTAGGAACTAAATGATAAGGGATCAACTCAATGCTAAAATTTAGGGAATCTTGGTTGGGCATGAGGTTGGCTATAATAGATGCCAACTCATCAGCAACTTGGTTTTCTTACCTTGGGATGGAGGTAATGCTAAAAGAATCAAAAGACTCAATCAAATCCCAAACCCTAAATTTATATTTCTTAAGATATGAGAGCTTGCATTGGTACTTACTTCTTACCTATTTGACCACTAGTTCTAAATCTCCATAAACTAGTAATTCTTTGACCTTATTCTTTATAGAAAATTACAAGCCTAAGATAAGGGCTTCATATTCATTAAGGTTGTTAGTACAAGGGAATTAGAGCCTATAAGAAGCATGGTACTTTTTATTAGTAGGGTTAGTTAAGATAACACCAACACTTGATCCAACATTACACCTAGCACCATCAAAATGCAATTTCCATAGTCTAGGAACAACATGAGTAATCTTGGGATCACATACCTTATCAATATCTAGGGTGAAAACCCCTCAGTCTGAGTCAATTATATTGACCCTCTCATTTATGACATTGTACTCAGTTATCATATGTATCATCTATGGTTCTCTCTCAACCCTAATTTGATTAGGGACTCCCTTCCAAGGTGGCCAAAAATGTGAGCAATCTGTAGACATGTAACCATTAAAAGCCTTGGTCCATTCCCTGCTCAATAAGATTCCATAAACATCAGGTATATCAATAACTTAAATATCAATGAATTGCTACACTCTAGGCTTAGAAGCTAACTGCATGTGAACATTTAAAAGTTTTTGAATTACCCTAACTCTAGATTTATCTAATTAGGTGACAACCCTATTAGACTTAATAGGAGTTAGGCCAAGTTATTTGTATAGACCTATAGGTATGATGTTAGTAGATGAACTTGAGTCTAGCAATTAACTATGCAAGTTTTTACCAAACATATTGATAGTGAGCAAGAAAGGAAGAGATTCAGCTTTGGCTTTGTATATAGTCACATTGGTATGATTAGAAAGGAAGAGATTCAACTTTGGCTTTGTGTATAGTCACATTGGTATGATTAGCTTTGGGTGGATTATTGGACTTTTTTGACAAAGATTCCAACAGGAGGCACCTTTGCTCTATAATCTATGTGATTTCATGTAAAGTGATATTATACTTTATATTTTTTATATCCACAACTATGTTATATATAGTTTTATTAGAAGAATTAGGAATATCAACATTGGGTTTAGAAGTACTCCCTTTGGGTAGCTCTAGATTGTTACTTAAAGAGGTGTCTAGAGGAGTACCAAAATTGTTGGGAGGTGTTGAGGTAGTTAAGGGATAATTTTTTTCTCTATTCATTAATGGATAGGTCTCCTTAAATAAATGTTGAAAAGCTTAGATCTCCAGAGGGATCTCATCAGGTTCATTTTCCTCTTGAAAAGTGAAATTAAAAGTATCAACTAGGAAGGCTTGTTCAAATGACTTAGATCTAGAAGCACTTGCACCACTTTCTTTATTGGGGACCACTTTAAATGTATCCAAATCCTCTTGGAAAGACTTAAAATCTTTTAAAAACTCTATACAATCAATTTATCTATGTTTAGTTGTATAATGTACCCTATAATAATTAGGTAATGCAATATCAGTGAGGTTAATGGCCATGGTCTTATTTTCATAAGATGGCTCATTATTCTTATTATTATGAAAACTATCATTCTAAAATCTATTATTTGGACTATTATACCTTTGAAATGAGAAGTTCCTACCTAAACTTTTAGTAGTATTTCCAACTTGTTTTTATAGTTGAAGAAAATTAGTGCTCAACTTTTGGACTATTTTTAAGATAGATTCATTCTCATATTTAGAAGTTTCAAAATTATGTAGCTAGTTATTATTAGCAAATGGTACTATGGCCCTTTGATAATTTATATTAAATCCATTAGTAGGATAATTTAAGAATCCTAAATTATAATTGGAAGCAACATGACTCAATGGTAATTGATTAAGGTTTGGGAGTTGGTTTAATGTTAGGACATTCTAGTTGTTATTGGGGAATAAGTTCATTACAGGCATATGTGGGTTGAAATTTGGCACATAATATGCCATTTGACCTTGGGGATGAATCTAATCACTGATGGTGACTACCTTAGAATAGGCCTTGGCTAATAAATTTATAGACGGCATGGATCTCTTCAAAAAGATAAAGGTCATAGGATCTACTACATCTTTGTAGATTTCCAAAGCTAAAACATCATCAAGCTTATAAGGTTTTATGGTCTTGTTGTAAATTTTTAAAAATATAGCATTAAAGACCTAATAAGATGACTTTCATCTCTTCTAATAGTGGTGAACTGATGGTAAATAACATAAGGACTGACAAACTTATCGAATTGATCTATAAAAACATTAGTGAAACCATCCCAGCTTGTGATGTAATTATCAAGAAAGTCCAAGAACCATTCATAAGAAACATTTATAAAGGTAAAGGGGAATAACTTGAAAGCTACATCCTCATACACAAAAATTAATAATATTAAGGCAACCTTAAAATAATTGATGTGCTTTTTAGCAGTTGTAATACTATTTAGACTAAATGTAGGCAAATACTTCTTGGGGTTATGTGGGAGATCATATACCACACTTGGTACCTTAATTCAATATTTTCAAAACTAAGCCATACCTAGGTGGATATTGAAGGTATAAGTTCCTTGAAGAGGTGATGTTGGAAAATATTTGGATCTCCTACATCTACCTTTGTCATGCCTAGCCTTTTTGTTAACCTCTAGCTCAAGTAAAGCTTCCCTAGTTTCTGAGTGTGATCTTGTTCTAATCCTAGGAAATTATAGCTTGAAATTTGAAGATCCTACATGAAATATGATGTATCAAGTTAACTTTTATAAATAACAAGATTTACACTTGCACACTAAGCTTATTTTATAAAGGTTATGTAAAAAATTGCAAAGGACATTGATCTTTGACTGGATTAGCTCAAAGATGCATTCAATTACATAAATATGATATATATTTATAATTCTAAGCCTAAAATAACTTATATATATGAAATATATGCCAAATTTTGATCAAAACAATCCATCCTTACCTCAGATACTATGGATATTTAAAGCTTAAGCTAAATTTACCATAAACAAGCATCAAAACCTAAAGCACTTTAATCTTTGCCTAAAAAATCACAAAGATGATGTCATAAAAAAAAACAACAAATATCAATGATATTTATACTTATAAGCAAATAATTCACTCAAAAATGCAAAGATACATTGATCTTAGATCAAAATAAGGTAATATTGACAAAAATTTAAAGAATTCATGAAGATCTGGTTCTCCTTCTAGCACCAGTTGGGATCTACCTTATTGATACCTCTAAATGCACCACATGGTTCCTTAATGTTCAAATAACACTTATCATTTTATATTTTGATGAATTTAGAGCATGAGTAGTTGGTTGTGGTAACTTGATGTCACCTATGGTGAAATAGTGGTAGAGATAGGTATTGGTGTCCCACAAATTTATAATAAGTGATGGTTGGGAGCCATCATTGTCCATTATTTGTGAATTGTAGAGAATATATGCTAACACTAAATGAATTTTGATCCATATTTAAGCTACATACTAATATAAGTGGATATTTATAATGGCTAAAGTGATCTGGTGTAAAAAAAGAGCAAAGGGATGGGTAAAGCAAAAAAGAAATGAGTGATTGCAAATTTTATTCTCAAATATTATGATAATGCATAAATTACATTTGAGTATACATTTAACCAATATATAATGCGACATAGCCTAATCTCAAATTCCACTATATACAAGGAAAAATTTAATGGATAATGTAAAGAGTCTCAAGTAAGAACTAGGTATACTTTTAGGATTTACTACTATAATCAAATAACATTTGCACATATGAATACAAAGCAAAACCTAAGATCCTCCAACTAATTTAGCATATGCACAAATTAAAAACCATGTCATTAGGAAATGCAACTCAGAATTTTAAGACACCATTCAAATTCAAGACATAAACTAACGATTGAGAGAAAAGCTATATTAGCAATTAATAAATAAAAATGTGGACAATCTTTGTAGAATTCCTTGATTATATTAATTGCTTCAATTATATAAAATTTACTCAAAATTCTCTCCCCCTTAAAAATGGTAATACATGACTTTATAGAAAGATTAGGCAGTATAACGGTTAGTTACAATATAAAGATGTACAAAAGATAAGGACAATTTTCCTTCTTAAGATGGTTCTAGAATACACTTGATTTATATAATTAGATTGACTTAGGGGCAATATGCTAATAAATTAGCATATGCCTTTACAATGGAATATTCCATTTACAAAATTCTAAAAAATAGAATATTGTCTAATTTATTAGTGGGGCCTTTACTTGTTATTGTTGGAGGATGCTCATGGCCTTAACATGTTGCTCATAAAATAGATTTAGATCCATAATAGGTCTCAAGATATGCTCTTCCTCTTGATCTGCCAAGTCTTTGAGTTCTCTATCATTTCTAGCCATGGCTTCTTTAATGCTCCTAGCTTCATTTATACTCTCTCTAACATTGAATATCATGTCTAAGATCTTACTATTATTAGGCCTAGATTGACCTTTGCTCTTTATTTTGATTTTTTGAGTTACCAAAGTAGCCCTATGTTTGAATTATTTATCACTTATGATTCCAAGGGTAGTGGGTTATGCAGGGTCTGTAAGCATAATCCCAAGACGATGTTCAATCCTTGTAATTAGATCCTTATCATCTTCTAGGAGTCTTTCCACATTATTATGCCATGCACTCAAACTTTGAACCTTGTCAAACATAATTCCCAAAATTTTGCTCAAATGTCCTAAATTGATGATTTTGAAGCCTGGGATATGTTTCCTTGCTTGGATGTTAATAAGTTCAAATATTTTATCCTCTGAGGCTTGACATTAGGTGACTAGAGCTTGGCTAATGAACTCTATTGTGCTAACACACTCTACCTCAACTTCATTATTTTGAGTGCCTCAAACATGTCATAAAATGACTCATCAAGCATTTTGGTCATTGCCTCATGTACTAATATAATTACCTATGTCACCAGGTTTTCTTTTTTTCTTTCCAAATTTTAGATCATCTATTTCATTCCTATAACCCTTACTTTTGCTTGTGCTAATTGATCCTTAATCTGGCTTTCAACATCTTCTTCATGAATTGTATCTTCACCAAACTATTGACCTCATATTGGGGTTAATCCTACAAAGAACTCCACTATATGGAAGGTGAATTCCTCTACTCCCACCATGATTGACTTGGTGGCAACCCTCTCCAATATAGCTATCTCTAGATTAAATTTCATGGTTGTGGATGACTCTATGAATTTTAGAGGCTTTGAGACCTCTACACTAGTGCTACTTGATGCTCCAAGACCATCCATCTTCTTACCTTATAGTCCTAGAGTGACCATAATTCTCCTTTCTTCTTTCCCTTTTACCATGGCCCTAATCCATGGCTTCATTTCATCATGCAACTCCACATTTGTCATTGCCCATGAATGAGAAAGAGTATGGATCTTTTGTAATTTTCCATAAATGAACCAATCAAGGATGACTGGTCCATGAATTAGGAATTCATCATTGAATAGATTGACTTCACTAGTGGGGTGAGTGAAGGTCAAACTTGGCCTCTTATTTGGTCCAATAAGAACTAATGATAGCTATACCTTCCTCTTCTCTTGGGATGCCATAGGGACCATACCAAGAACAAACTCTTTCTCTTTATCCTCTGTAGACAGTTCCTCTTCCCTATTAGTATCATATGCCTCTACAAGTTCCTTGAGGGCACCCTCAAGTGTCTCTTCTAGATCTAAGGCTATCATATATGTGTAATAAATTGGGGAAGATGGATTTTGTGGGAGTGTTGAAGATGAGGGCCCCTCTCCAAGTCTCTCTTCCAATTTCACTTCTCCTACTTTCTCCATGCCATGGCCTTGTTCATTCTGACCTTACATAATTTGCCCCTAAGGCTGTGATTATGGCTATTCTATTTGGGGTTGTTCTTAGGCTATCCCAAATGGTCCAGATAGTAAGTGATATTACAAAGGATGCACTTACCATGCCTCTCTTGAAGGATTTTCATCCTTGGTCAATATATGCTCTAGTTTGATGTTGTACCCTTGGATCCTTGCCAACACTTCTTCATAATTATTAGCCTCAATATAAATGGAGTCATGAACATTAAACTAATGCATGTAATAAGGCTTTGGGATATTTTTCTCCTTCAAATGGATACTCAATATGTTCTTAGGATCCCATATCTTGAGTTCATCAAGTTGAAACCCAAATGAATCCTTGTGCTTAGCCATGGTATCAACCAGTTTCCAATCTTGAAGTATAATTCTTCTAATGTTTGAAGGGAAGGGGTGGAGAAGACCCTTCTTATTTTCTTTGCAAATCCCATCAATGACATTGATGAGTTGGGAGGTAATTTCTTACTTGGAAAGCTTACCTAGAACATATACTATCAATTTATAAGGTTAGGACATAATCCACTCAATCTTGATGACTATATAGTCAGGGTAGTACCATATGTCACCCATAATTTTAACATACTTCTTGATGAGTGGGCAGACCCTAGGCATGAGAACACTTGTTATAGCCTCCACTATGGCTGGGTAGACACAATCACAAAAAAATTGTATATGGGTCCTATATTTAAAGACATGTAATTTGGAGTAATGGTAGGAAATGCTAGTTTTTATCTTAGGAGACCGATTTCTAATACCAAGGAAGTTGATTGAGGTGAGAAGGGCATCTAGTAGGTATGAAATCATATAAAATTTCTTATATGTCTTCATTTTGATGATAGTGAATTGTTTGGACAAGAAGACATTGATCAAATCTCCAATTAGAGGGGTAAGCTTTTGTTCCACCATGAAATACACATAAGGAACCCATATTTTATTCACATAGGTGGTTGAGGGGGCTCCAAAGGCTCAGTTTAGCAGGGTTGTTATATCTTTGATGCCTTCCCTAAATTAGACTATTGGGATTTTATTCTCAAATTCCTTGAAGATATGGGGTCCTTGGTGTAGCAAGGGCCTCAAGATAGAGTCTAGGTCATGGTTGCTGGTCTATTCCTTAATTTTGAATAGGTATACATGGGGGAGAGGGAGTCTATAATATTTTTCAAAATCCATAAGATAAATATAGGATATTTTATTAGTATTTCCTTCATAGATGATCCATTCATTATCTACCCTATAGTCAACAAAGATGGGAGCAAGGATGTCTATACAATGTAGTACTTTAGGTTTTATAGCATCATGGTGAAGTCCAACCATTTGAAAAATTACCAAATCATAGTGTCTCCTACTCACCAAAACAATCCTCTTCACCTTCTTTATGATAGGCTTCAATTCTTCCACCATATAGAAGAGTTTGGACTAATTCCTAATACCTGGGACATTCAGGGCTACAGGGTCGAATTCAATGTCTTTGAAGATCCATCCTTCATTGTCTATTGATAAATAGAGTTCAATTTCTTCCATCAATTGCTATCTATGAGCTTTCATGGTCCCTATTTCTTTGAATTTCTCACATTGGTTTTTAAATAGGTCTCTAGGAAAGCTCTTTTGTACTCAAAACACAATCAAGCTCTCCTTAGATCAAATTATGATCAAATGAATTCAATTGGGTCACTTTTATGTAGTGTTTATGGTTTTGGAGCCTTAATGGCAAGATATATCAGACTCTAGCTTATACATGTTTTGGATTTGATTTGGACTTTTCCTTTATACTTTTGCATTTTTAAGCCCACAAGATCTTTCATTTTGTCTTTTTCTACTTACATGGTGCTTATGTGGCATTGGTCTAGACCTTTCATGGAATTTTTCATAAATATCTTTAAGCACTAACTGTTGGCATTTAAAAATGCCCTCTTTATTTTGATCCATTGGATTAAAATCCTAGATTAGCATGAGCTATTGATGGTAATCTGGGCCTTCACTTATGATTGGCTCCTTTTGTTGCAATATTTGTGGTTATGACACTTGGAATCTTTGTGTGCCTTTCTCATGCTTCATATCCTATGTCAGTCCTTTGTTGAATGAGCATTGGCCATGTGGTGAGCTCATGGGCCTTTGAAAATTCATGAGTACCTTTGAACCATTGGATCATCTTCTAGCTATAAAGTGTGAACCATCAGATCATCCTACCATGTCTACCTCAAATGTGCTTTCACCACATGTCAAGCTCTTGGGCTCTTGAGGCCTTGTTGAAAAGTCTGTGGCAGCCTTGCATTGTTGAAACATCCTCTAGTGACAAAGCACAAACTGTTGATCTATAGAGATGGCCAAACTTTAAGTTACTACATTATTAAAATGGGACTGTGGTTTAAATTCCTTAGGATAAATTTTATTACGTATTTATTAAGCCTGAATAAAACCTTAGGCTAAGGAATTTATGTCTAACTTTTCTAAATTAAATAAAAGTGGACCATGGCTAAATGTTTCAAGCCAATGTTTATGTTGTGTTTAAATAAACATAATGTATGCATTGGTCTAAAATATTTATGCCAAGGTTTACAAAATATACTCAAAAGGATCCATATGACATAATGGTTTAATAACAAATATGATTTTATTGTATTGAAAAAACACATTAAAACCTTTAGCTAGAAGCATTTGGTCTAAATTTTACATTATAAGGACTCTCTTTTTAAAATAAGGCTTAGTATAATTATATAGTTTAAGGTTCATGATGTTTGAATAAAATGTGATGGGGACCTTAAAGTATAGACTTAGACTAGATTTATTTTACATATACTTAGACCATAAGACCATTTCTATTTTTTTAGATTGAAGATTTTTAGTGTCTGAGCATTTTTCAAGCATTTCCCTTAGTTTGCAAAGCAATTTCTGAGCCTTCTAGCAAAATTTTGGAGCATATTTTGATTTTGAGTAGAATAATTCATTAGCTTAACTTTGATGGTCTTAAGGACATCAAATGCATCCTTGAAAACATCAAATGATGGTCGTGTGAACATTAATTTTAAGCTAATGAAGCTTTTAATTTGATGGGCTTAAATTTTATAGCCACGTGGGCATCAAATATGTCCTCACAAACATCAAATGATGGTCACACAAACATCAATTTTAAGTTCATCAAATAATTGTGATCTAATGTGATAGTGTCACTTATCACCTTTACGGGTCTTCCTAGGATCTTGGACTTAACTTGCTCCCTTGGATCAAGATATGTGATGAAGTGATAAGTATAAGATCATGATCTAAGAGATTACTCATGATTGACCACTTTGGTTGGGTAGGCCCCTTTGCTTTTAATCCTCAAATGTAAGGGTGATGCATGTCAATCATTCAAGCCTTCTATAATCATTTAACCTTTTAACTATGCTTTGCTCTGTCCGATCGGGTCCTCATGATGAAGTGAGAATCATTAATCATGATCTGAGGGCTTGAATATGATCAATCTAAGGGGTTATGTGTAGGATTTTGTCAACTTTCCTTATACCATCTGATTAAAGGGCCATGAAAAAGCATGGACCATCAAATAATCTAAGGTGCATGCTATTTAAGTTGAAGCTTAGGCTTTCCTCGCTCCATTGGATCAAATACTGTGATAAAACAAGGGCTATTAGATCCTATAAAATATGAGGAAGTTAATCTAGGACCATGGTGATGAAAAGACTAAGGCTAAGGTGTTGATACTAAGGTCTTGATTATATTAATAAATATATCAGGTCCTTAGGATTAAAATATTAAGCTAAGTTATGAATCAAAGGACCAAGCTAACATAAAATTGGACTCAAGGAGCTAGAACTTAAGCTAAGGTATTAAGACTAAGGTCTCATTTGTATTAATAAATATAATAGGGCCTTCGGGTTAAAATCTTAGACTAAGTTAGGAAAAATTAAAAGGACCTTGAAAAATAAATAATTAGTTAGGCATACAAATAAATTTAAAAGGGGGGAAAACATGAAGGGGACCAAGTATTATAAACTAAGCTCTAGTCATGTTTAAAAAAAGCATGACTAAGCTTAAAATATGAACTTTATACTTAGGTCCAAAATGGATTTTAAAAAAGGTTCCCACCATTCAGTTCCTGTTAGTATTCAAATTTGAATTGAGGGTTTTTCTAGGGTTTTGAAACATGAATTTCATAGGGACAAACACCATGGAACCTATAACTAAAATCAATAAAGACTATTTATTGGCACAATTAACAAAAACTCAAGCAAAATGCAACCAAGTAAGCTTGCTTTTTATAAAGTGGATGATCTTTAAATTCTACAAATTATCTTATGATGCCATATTTCATGTTTAATTTTTAGGGTTTCTTAAGGGTCCTAATTTTAAAAAATGGGGGTATGTCAGTCCTAATAGGAGTACCACATTAGCCTTAACCTCAAGAAGTGCATTTTTTACATTTCCATTAGAAAGCATCTTGGCTTCCTCATTTCACAAAGAGGCATTGAGGTGGATCCTGAGAAGATCAAAGTGATCCTCGAGATGCCTCCTCCATGTAATCTTGTTCAGTTGTAGTCCTTTTTTGGAAGGCTCAACTTCCTTAGACATTTCCTTGAGGAGTATGCTCATAAACCCATACCCATCACATGTCTCTTATGTAAGAACACTTTGTTCTTATGGTTTATTAAAGTCTAAGTGGATTTTGAGGAACTAAAGTACATGATTCAAACTCCTCCCATCTTGGTGGCCCCCATTGAGGGTCATGAGTTCATCTTGTATAGATCTATCACTGATCTTTCCATCAGTGGAATGCTATGTAAAAAAGATGATGCTGTTAGAGAGAGAGCTATTTACTACATCTCTCACACACTAGTTGCCTTGAGATCAACTACTCTCTTATTGAGTAACAGTGCTTCTCCCTCATCTTCATCATGAAGAAGTTGAGACATTACATATTGGACCAAACCACCAATGTGATTGTCCAATCTGATCCACGATGATATTTACTCAATAAGACACACCTTACAAGCAAGACTATGAGGTGGATCATGCTTCTTCAAGAGTTTTACCTCCAGATTGTTAAATAAAAATCCACCAAGGGTCTAGCTATAGCTGAGCAAATCATTAAATGCCCGCTACCTAATCCTAGTGTGGAATTGTTGATAATGAATTTCCTAATGAGATGGTGTACTTGATTGATCAAATTGAGGTCTTTACATGTGATTAGTATTGGGACATTATATATTACCTTGAGACTCAATTTTATCCCATCAATGCTTTTTCATAGGAATGCTATTAGATCTATAAGCTTGCCACTTACTATGTCATCATAGGGGGTGTATTATTTAAGAGGGGTCTATGTGGCATGTTAATGTAATGCCTAGCCCTTGAGGACACCCCTCTCATATTATAGGAGTCTCATGGGAGTTTTTGTGGTGGCCACCTAGGAGGGCAAGCTACTGCCTAGCGTATTATCAAGATGGGTTACTATTGACCCACTCTTGTTAAGGATGTCATATAATATCCAAAGTAGTGTAAGATGTGCCAAGTCACTAAGGATGCCATGTATGCCCCTATAGGCCTCTTGTATTCTATCTTATCCCCTTGTCCCTTCTTATTTTGGGCTTTCAACTTTATCAGTGAGTTTAAACTTGCCTCTTGTGATGACCATCACTAGTTCATCACTATCATTGATTATTTCACAAAGTGGGTTTAGGCCATGCCTCTTAGTGGCATGTGTGGGAAGATCATCACCATGTTTGTCTTGAACCAACTCATTTGTAGGTTTAGGGTTCCCACTGTGATTATGGTTGATAATGGCCTAGGCTTCCAAAACCCTGAGATCCATGATCTTGCTGAATGCTTTAGGTTTAAGCTTCATTTATCCTCCACACATTACCCCTAGGTAAATGGGAAAGTTGAATCTTAAAATAAAACTTTGAATAAGATGCTTCTCCATAATATTTCCCAATCTAGGTAGGACTGACATCTCATACTCTATCTTTCCCTTTGGGCCTATTGAACTAGCTTTCGAATGGCCATGGGGGTAACCCCATACTCTTTCATGTATGGATCTAAGGATATTATTCCCTAGAGGTCTTAATCCCTTTGTTATAGGTTAAGACATTTGGATATCTCTTTAATGAGGAAGAACACACTTCTCACCTCATCAATCTTGAGTAGCTAGATGAGTGATGCATCGATACCCTTGAGCATAATCATGCTTACCAACACTGTCAACACCACCAATTTGAGAAATTGGTGTGCCCATATTCATTCAAAGTAGGTGATATAGTCCTCACTTTTGATAAAGATCATGACAAGAAGGGAAAATTTATGCTCAAGTGGTTTGGCCCCTTTGTTATCACTACCTCTAGAGAATGCGGCTTATCATCTCTTAACCCTCAAAGGTGATCCCCTATGGCACCCAATCAATGAGTTCTATCTCAATAAATTTCATGTCTAGGGCTTGTATGGCCATCTAGGAAAGTTTCTTATGGCAGTAGGGTGAACCTTTCCTCTCTTCTTGCACCACTAACCTTCATGCCACTTGTATATGTATATGCATGTGGGTTATTTATTAGCATTTTATATTCTCTAATCACATCTATCTAGTAGTCTATATCAAATGAAGCATACATATCACACATAAAATCATATACACACATGATAATAATGAGAAATAATTGTATATATCACAAAAAATAGATTTTTTTCTCTAAGTGCATCTTATAACTTCCTTTGAGCTTGGATGTGTAGTCCCCAAAACTACCATAGACATGGATACATATATGATACTATCCTAGTTAGCCTATTACTGGGCTCTATCTATGGTAGCCCTTATCCAGGTGGAGATCTTGATCTCTACCTCACAACAAATTGAGCCATAGTCTACACTAGGGTAGTTAGCTTATTTACCCCATCCCTATGTGCCTCTACTCCTCTTGTCTGCTCTCAAGCTAGCTCAGCCTATAGCTGATTGATATTAGCCTTCATTCTAGCTAGTTATGCCTTAGTTCGTGATGAATATATCTCATACCATGGCATGAATACCTCATACCATACTGACTCTGACTCTAGCCATGGTATATGGTGTCATGCCCTTGTCAACTTGAGTGAGGCTCATGTACCTACTCACTAGAAGTAAGTATGTGGCTCTACCCCTATTGGTAGATGTAGCACCCACTCCATGAGTGGTGTCACCACCACATCAGGGAATAAATCCCTTAGCAGTAGGTCCACCTAGGGTCTAGTCTAGCTAGGCTAGTCTCTTATACACACACATAGAACATATGTTAGTCATATATCAACTCTTGCTAAAGGATGAATATAAAAGACAAAGTGTTATCTAGCAAATATACTTATTTTACCTAGTCATGTTGATGGTGTTGATCAATTTTTGCCCATAGGCAAAAATCTTGGTCACCCTCTTCACTTGCTTTGAAATGCCAGTCTCTTTCAGGTTGCGCTTGGTTCATCCATCTTCAAGTTCTTCGGCTTTGGTTCAATGGATGAATTAGGCATAAAGGACCCAATGAACTTTGCCAAGGATGGTGACGGGCCCATGAATGTCAATTTTAAGCTAGTAAAAAGGGCTATTGGTTTTTAAATGCCTGAGCACCAACCATGGAATGAGCCCAAGATATGCAGCAACCTACTAAAATTTCACCCCAGGGGCCAAATGAGTTAGATAGGACAAATGGACAAGTGATAGGTAGGTGATGAGTGAGCAGTTAAGTCCAACTGGCACAAATTGGAGAAGTGACTTTGGCAGGTGAAATAGTGCTAGCGAATTGATCATTTGGAATGATAGCAACCAATAGTGCAACCGCTTTCTCTATTTCACATTAAATTGGAAGGCAAACCATGTAAGTCACCTAAGCAATAAATGCAAATTTCAAGCAGACAAATGAACAGCTCATTAATATTTTGAGTGACTTGTTTCTTTTCATGAAGGGACACGTATGCCACTTGTAAAAGAAGGAGCACCAAATGGCCTCCTTGCTTCTCCTATTTATTGCGAACTTGTCATTTGTAAAAGAGGGAGATCTTCCACATTTGTAAAGGGCGTAGCCCTGGCAAAATTTCCACCTGAATCAAATAAAAGCAATTTTTACCTCCATTTGGATAGATATATCTAAGTATGTCTTGAGTGTTTTTTCTATGTCTAGTCATTATTTTCTTGATGCTCTCATAGGGTCAACACTAGCATACTTGTTATCTACAAGGCACCATCTCTGTAGCTGATAGGAGAAGAGCAGTATTTGAGAAGTGCAAAATAGAGGAAGTTACTACATAAGTGTGCATCTCATAGCACCTTTAGTGATCTCTTTCTTTTTTGTATCTTCCATTAAGGCCTCCCCGCTAGTTTCTAGTAGCCTGGTCCTTCTACCAAATGTGTAGTGTATGTATGTGTTTGTCTGGTTTCAGTGTGGGTGTGTGAAGGTCACCTTTATTTTGGTGCATCACCTCTTTAGAGTAGTTTGTTTTCTTACATCTTTCTCCCTTTTCATCCCCCCTTTTATATATCTATATATATGTATGCTTTAGGACTTGCTGGAATAAACACGATGCATCAAAGGGAGCTACCCCTTATCTAGAGACTCTCCCCTCCAGCTTCACCGGTCCCATAGGTGAGAGGGGAGTTTCCATGTTGTGAGGAGAAGGCAGTAGCTAGGCCTCCTTGCCCTGGGTGCAATCTCCTACATCAATAGATGGTCTTTATGGACCTCAAGTAGGTTGTGCTCCTTTTGGTAGTGGTGGTCTTCATCTTGGCTCCCTATCTCCACCATTTCCCCCTCACTCTATCTTGACTACCCTATGTTCTTAGTATCAGCTGGCTTGGGCTATGCCTATCTCTCCCATGCTACTAGAGCCTATCTCCCTAGATGCTGGTATGGCTTATGTAGACCTCAAAACTCATCTTATCCCACATCGATCTCCAACCCAATATCCTTTAACCATACCATAAATATGTATGGATCATAGATGTAGTTACCCACTACATCCTAGTCTAAGGTGGTCTATATAGGCCCAAACTTGTCTATGTATAGTGTGGATCATAGTGTGCCCTCCTTGAATGTAGGTTATACATTGCTACCTCATGGTGTCCTTAGTTATGTCAATGGGAGTTTTTAGTAAACCTAAAACATATGTAGGCTAGGTTTTGTCAATCTACCTACCCCTATGCATCAAATGTGATCTAGCTATTGGTATAGTTTGCTTAGGATATACTGTCTCCATACATATATTTATCCTCCCTCTATTCATTAGATAACTCCTATCTAAGATAGTGGTAGTCTCCCCATACTCTAGATAGAATAAAGCTTCTTGACCATAGTGCCTGCTATCACTATCTATAGTGGTGGTACCCCTAGCAATAGCTATGTGATCTATACTCCTTGGATATTCCACTCTTGATAGGATCCCACTAAGTAGAGCTTGACTACAACTGTATCCTATAACTATGATAGTTTTATCTCTTTGCATGTAGAGATGGTAAATGTCCTTAATGATCAAGATGACCTCTAAATTAGGATCCATCTAAAATACATGTCTTCTAGGTACCCATGTAGTCACCAACATGTTCACCAAATCCCTAGAGTAATGTAATGAAGACATGTGTACCAGTATCTAAAGTCCTATACTTTATAGGTAATCTTGGTCCTCTACAGGTAGAGAATCTACCTCTTTAGCCAATTATGATGGGACTCTCTCCTAGTTGGTCACCTCATATGGTCTATCTCTCTATGCTAGCTACTTCTTCACCTATGAAATCTCCCCCTCCTCTAGTATTCTAATTCTTCCACGTGTCTACATAATTGAACAAAAAGTAAATGGATAAGTGTTCCTAGCTATGAAATGAGAAAATCAAGTAAAAAACATCTATTTTAATCTATTTGTTTGTTTTCCTCTCTTCCCAACCTATTCTAACCCCTTTTATCCTTTCCCAAGCTCTTTGAGGCTTGTGGATCATAATCTGCATTTTGATGTTTTGAACTAGTTAGCCTTTTATCATAGATGTGCTTGGTGAGTTCGATGGATGGTGCATTGGACTCATCTTTATTGAGTTCCCCTTATTTATTTTTGGCTAAGTCTCAACTCCTTCCACTACTACCATGTGGCACCTCAGTGTTCATTCTTCAAAAAAAGGTTCTCAACTCACACAAGAGTAGTACCAACTCGACACATGACATCATGATACTTATCCAAGGTAGGTTTATTTTTATTAGAGATTTAAGTAGTGCTATTATTTGGTGAAATAAGAGGTAGGACCCACTATGAAATTATAATGATGAGGAAGCAAACTTTACACATGGCACCCTCATACTCTTTCTTTGCAAAGGAGTTCTCAACTTCCTAAGAAGCAATGCCAAATTGCCATGTGATGTTTCCATGTGCTTCTAGTTAAAAAGTAATAAAATGGATTTGAAGGAGATTACTTGCTCCTAAATATGCCATATATCATCCCAACACTCCTCATGAATAAAGTTTCTTTCATCAAGGTTTTGAGTAGCACCATTGGTCAAGGGAAGTGGGCCCCATTTCTAATAAAATTCTAGAGGCAGTTTCAAAGGGAGACATGCATGACCATAGCGCTTCTTCTAAGTGTCATGGGGGATCATGAGGCATCAATAGTTACATCTTATCTAGGACTTTGAAGACCAAATTCACTCATGAGCTGAAGCTCCCCCTTTTGGTTGTAATGGCCTCATCATGATTGCAAGTTTTGGGTTCTAGGTGTTGCTCCCTTATGGAGTTACTATGCCTATATATTATAGGCTCACTTTTATAGTAGGGGACATTAGATAAGATAATTTATTTTCATGATTATAAAAAAGAACAACTATTGTAATAATTTTAATTTTTGAATAAGAATAGTATTAGTTATTTATTTTTTATTTCATGACCTTCGTAAGTGCCCCTCATGAGAAGCATTAAATACTATATATTGTGCCTTTTGGGCCTTTTTTATTTTTTTTTCCACCTAACTATGAAGAGGATGTGGTGTTTTGTGTCAAATTGAGTGAAATCTATTACTATCTATTATTTTTTATTCTCTACTTTTATAGTGTTGAATTTAGTTTATATTATAAGCTTTAAATCATTTATATGCTCTTTTAATTATGTGTAATGTTTAAAGGTTAAAGATATTTATGCAACTGTAGGAATATATACTTCAAGAATCTTAGCACATCACCTTAGTTAGCTTTAATTCAATTTTATTTACATTTCCTCCTTACCCCTTTTCCTCCCTAATTAATTTGAAGAGCCAACTTCTAAAATACCAGAACTTGATTTATAGATCACAATTTAGTCCCACTTCTAATAAATATTCTCATAGTAAGCTATTCATCAAGAGTGAGAGTTTTAAGAATCAACAATTTTCCTTTTTTAGCATGCCTGGTGGGACTCAACTACTAGACTACCTAACTAGAAGACAAAGTTTATGAGTCATAGGCCCATCAAAATGTAATAAACAACATGGAATATAAGCTTGTTACTACCACTTTTGGTAGCTATAACTCATCAAAGGATCTTAGGGTCTAAAACGATGCAACAACCATAAAAAATGGTGATCCTAAGACCACCAAGTAAATTTATAGCATGGAATAGACTCATCCATCTTGTAGCCCCAACTATGTGGGATCCTATTCTTGATAACACATTAAAATAACTCCTTAAATTCATAGGAGAGGATTTCAAATGTACAACAAAAAATCTTCAATATGTTTCCAATATCTATACTATACATTATGTCATGCATCAAAACACAGCCTTATGATTATTAGTAACCTCTTTAAAAAAAGGGAGAGATTTTGATTGGTACCAATCCTTACCACCCAACTCCATCACCACCTTGGATGACTTCGGTAATAGATTATTTGAATTATTCAATGAGAAGGCATACTAGTCATCTCTCCTATAATAACTAATCACCATTAAAAGAGCCTTATAAGAGACTATTATTGATTTTATTACTAGGTTCAATAAGACCAAGTAAAGAATCTTGATAGCAACTCAACCATCCATAGGTATGGCCATTATATTTTACCTTAAGGACTTTAACTCAAAAATAATAGTTATGATTCAATATCTTGGAGGCCAAACACTGCCAAATGTATATGACTTGGTAGTCATAGTAGAGAATAATTTGATAGATGCCAAGAAACTCCCCCCATGACCATCGATTTCCATATTCCCAAAAATATCAATGCCATCATAAGAAGAAGTCTTGATCCCCTTGAAAGCATCTCCTTTCATGTATATATATATCTGCATACTCAAACAACTGTGTCCTCTTCATCCATGTGAGTCACAAAAATGAATGTCATGAAGAGCATCCTACAAAACTTCTCAAATGAGATCATAAATCTAAAAAAGTAGTAGGCTATGCCCCTAAAGCCCCCTTACCAGAATTACCAAAATGAAAGGGCACCATATCAACATAATTAGTATCAATAAATGTAAAGGCCAAATCATCAGGCACTATACCATCAGGCACCAAACCATCAGGTGTGACTTGCAAATCAAATCATCCTAGTTCCTGATCCTTTGCAAATGATCCTACCAAATTTGAATAGAGAATTGGTTTTTGGCCAAAATAACTTGGAAGATGACTCAAATTCATGGTTCTTCTCATGTAATAATGTTCATACACCCCAGAAATACTTAAGAGGTAATCTATAGTAAAAGGTTATTGAGAAAAGAAGACAAGGAAACATACCTAATTTAGCTCCTTACATATACCAATCCCCAGGTGTTGAAAATGCTACCCTAATTTCACAAATGTAAAGAATGTCTTTAGAGTAAGAAGAGGAGATAGCCTTCGAATATGCACTTTTCTCTTGGGTGAAGATGTAATTTATGCAAGCACATTCTTATACTGAAGGCCCCATAAGTCTAATCAGACTACTACACGATCTAAGAAGACACTGGTTGAGACCCAAGAAGCCTTCACAAGGCCTAAAATGACATTTAAATTTTTTTTGGGACCCCAACCATCACCTCCAACATATACAAAGTGGGATGAGATAATGTAGAATAAGATAGAAGACCATGAGGTCTGACTGCAAGGGTCATTTAATATGGTGGAACAACTGAAGAAGGCCCAAACCAATGTTTTTCTTTGGGATGTCTTATCTATTTTCAAATATAAATCTCTATTTTGAGAGGCATTAGAAGACTAGGATAAGCCTACACAAGGAAAATCAACTGTAGATCCAATGCTAATCAAGGGAAAGGAAGATAGTAATAACATGCAACCTCATATGCCATCTACATTCATCAATTCCAAAGCAGACATAAGTAAAAATCCTACCCCATTTTATTTAACTCTCATTATGGGAAATAAGCCATTTCACAATTCCATGATTGATTCTAGAACTAACACCATAATGATGCCTAAATATATTGTAGACACACTATAACTTCAATATGAACCCTTGAATAAAGGGGTAATGTAGTTAGATGGGAAAAGACTTCAAACTATAGGTATTATTAGGGCTCTTCCCTTAACTTTTTACTCTTGTCCCAATATCATAGTCACCTAAAAAGTTGTAGTAATAGACATCCTGCCAATCTTTGGGTTATGTCTATCAAGAGATTTCACTACCAAGATAGGTAGATACTTATCTTTAGATTGGTCTCACTTGATCTTAAGGACCAAATATGACTCAAAATTGAAAGTGTTGTTTGAATCACTACATCTAGAGCACATAGATAATGATGCTATGATGAAATTTTAATCGATGCATACCTCTTTATCCAAAAAAGAGATGTATTACATAGAAATGCTTGAGGAAGAGAGAGTGACAAACAATAGGAACCTAAAGGAAGAAATCCTCATTAATGATTTCATCAAGAATGACCCATTTGAGAAATTTTATGCCACCAACCTTAGAGCCTATTTGATCCATTATGAATATCATGCATCCTTGAGGTCATGAATAAAAGGGAGGATCAGAGCAAAGAACCCAAAATGAGTTCAAATTTTGGACTCTACACTTTGATGGTACAAAATGCAAGACTAGCTCTAGAGATGGTATTTTATTGATGTATCTATTTAGATAAGATAATCTCAAGTCCTTCCATCTCTAGTTTGCCTACATGAATAATGAAGCTGAGTATGAGTCCTTGGTCCATAGCCTCAACCTTACTAGTGTGAAGCAAGTAAAAAAAACCAAAACCATGAAGAATGTCTGCATGAGATCTCACCACCATCGAATATGGGATTTGATCAAAATGTTTGAAGCATTCAACATTCAAATCGTCCCTAGGTTCATGAATGTAGAGGTAGATAGAATGACAATAATAGGCTCCCAATTTGATTTGGTAGTTGATTTTCTGACCAATGAACAAGTGATATGAGTGATTATTAGAAATACTATCCCAAACAATGATCAAAATTGGCAAGTGTTTGAGAGATATGCCCAAATTATTATGTTCCTTAAGTAGTCATGTGAGTTTGTGGAGCAGTTGTAGCCAAAGATCAAAGAAGCCTATAGGGAATAAATCATGCAGCTAAAGTCTAATAAATTCCAAAGAGATTGTGAAACCTAGAGATTTATTTTGATTTTGATGATGTGAGTACTAACAAAATGAAGTTTATTGCAAACAAAAGTGACTACTCTTAGCTTGATGTAGAGGAATGATAAAATGAAGTTTATTGCAAACAAAAGTGACTACTCTTAGCTTGATGTAAGAGAAGGAAGGAAATTAAAAGTGGGGAAATAAGTTTTCAAAGAAGATAAGGATCAATTAATATCCTTTTACAACAAATATGAAGGGGTTATTGCCTAGACCTATGATAATTTGAAAGGATATGATCATGAGGTCTCCAACATATAATATATCTAGTTGAAGGATCCAAGCAAGTCTGTTAAAAGTAAAGGCTGATGAACCCAAAAATTGAGTCTCTCATAACTCAATAACTAATAAAATTGATTGACTCAGGGATCATATACCCAATCAAACATTCAACTTGTGTATCAAACCTTGTTTTGGTGAGGAAAAAGAATGGAAAAATTAGGCTATGTGTGGACTTTAAAGACTTGAACAAAGAATTTCTGAAGGATCATTATGCCCTTTGTTTTATTGAATAGATTCTAGAAGAAGTAGAGGGCACACGAATGCTCTCTCTACTAGATGGGTTCTTAGGATATAACCAAGTATGGGTCAATGAAGAGGATCAACAGAAGACTACCTTTACTAGAAAGTGGGGAACCTTAACATATGTGAAGATGCTTTTTAGCCTCTCTAAAAAAGGATCCACTTTCTAGTGGGCCATGGATATAACCTTTAAGGGCATGATTAATAAAATTATCCTCATCTATTTGGATGATCTAATTATATTCTCCAAGAAGAAGGAAGATCATTTTGATTATTTGGAGAAGGTTTTTCAAAAGTGCCAAGAGTTCAGGGTATCCCTTAACCCCCAAAAATGTGTCTTCAGTGTTTTAAAAGGTAAGCTACTAGGATATATGGTATCCAAAGAAGGCATATCTATTGATCTAGATAGAGTGAATGCCATCAAGGACTTAACCTTGCTGGTTAATAAGAAAAGAATCCAATCTTTCCTAAGAAAAATTAACTTCATCAACTGATTCATATCTAACTTCACAGGACTAGTAAGGCCAATCACATTGATGCTGAGGACATACCAATATTTCAAATAGACCATTGAAGGAAGGATATAATTTGAAAATATTAAGGAAGCAATATCCACTACTCCCATGCTAGTTAATCTTGAATTCTCTAAAGGTTTTATCTTATATGTTTATGGTAGTGAACATATCTTAGCAACTATGTTAACTCAAGGAGAAGATGAAGGGAAGGGTGAGCATCCTATTGATTTATATTTAAGAACCCTATGTGGGTATGAAATTAAGTACAATTTCATTGAAAAACAAGCTTTCACCATTGTCAAAGGCCTCAAAAAGTTTAGGCACTTGGTGGCAGGAAGTAAGATAATGGTATATGTAGCATATCCCAATATTTGAGAATACATAATAGAAGGAGAGATCATAGAAAAGAGAGCCAATTAGATCACCAAGATCTTAGAATATGATGTTGAATTCAGACCAACCAAGGCAATCCAAGGAAAAGGGCTTTGTGAGTATCTGGCCCAATGCATAGATGCCCTAATAGAAGAACAAGATACATCAAAAATGGTTTTAGTAAGTTAGTATAAAATTGATGGGTCTTGGGTTGCCAATAAGACGCAATTTATGCAAACTGGATAATATCCAGAGGATTTATCCATTCACAAAAGGATATTATATCAACTACAATGAGCTAGTTACACACTAGTGTAAGGAGTCCTTTTCAAAAGGAACTTTGACATTGAACTTCTTTGATGTGTTGACAATAACCAGGCTAGTAAGATCCAATAGGACAGGAATTTTACCCCTCCAGGTGGGCATTTCTCAAAAAATATGACCATAACCAAAATCATGCATGCAAGATACTATTGGTTGATTATGTTTTCAGATTTCTATTGAGTAGTGAAGAAATGCTAGCAATGCTAGTTTTTTATGGGCAAGTGAAAGAATTCAGTTATGTTATTGAACCTGATTGTGACTGATGAGAATTTTGCATAGTGAGGCTTAGATTTCATTAGGATGATCAATTACATGTCGAATGTAGGCCAAAAGTGGATATTCATGGCCACAAATTACTTCATGAGATGGATTGAAATGGCCCCTTTAAAAGAGGTGACTGAGAATATGATCCTCAACTTCCTGGAAGAACTAGTCATAAGGTTTAGCCTTCCCAAAATGATCATATCTGACAATGAAAAATCCTTCTTTAGCTTAAATATTTCAAAATTTACCCTCAAAAATGGCATCTTCCCTAAGACTTTGTCCAACTACTTCCCACTAGGGAACGGGCTAGCTAAATCAACAAATAAGAATGCCATAAGGTTATTCAAGAGGATAAGTGCTGAGTGACAAAGATAGTGGCATCATCATGTGAAGACATCTCTATGGGCTGATCATATCACTCATAAGAAAATATTGAATACATACCCATATAAATTAGTGTATGGGAAGGAAGTGGTCACACTCATCTCAATGGAGATTCTTGCTTTACAGTTATTGAAGGCTTTTGAAATAGTGGAGAATAGAGAAATGGAGGTCAAGTTGGAAGAATTGCTTAGCCTTTAGGAAGTGAGAGAATAGGAAAGTGATGATAAGGTCACCTAATAATAGGTATTTAAGTGATGGTTTAATAATAAGGCATCTGACCCAAGCTTCAAGATGGGAGACTTGATTCTAAAGTATGATGAAAGGGCCATAAAGTTGGGTCAGCATGCAATATTTGATTCCCTATGGGGAGGATCCTTTCACATCATCGATAATAGGCATGGAAATAAATTCAAGTTGGTGGATAAAGAAGGAAATTTATTAGATATTTTGATTAATGGAATCCACTTTAATTAATTCAACTGACTTGTCAGCCTCACCCTTGTATATAGTTAGTTTCCCTTTCATTAGTTGGTTTCCCTTTTTTGTTGTTGTCTCTTTTCAAAATAAGTGTCACTGGCACAAGTTGCTATTGTCCTATCACCAAGTGTTCTCACCTTGGCTCCCTTAAATTTTAAATCATCTTTAAAATACCATTATCTACCCCAATTCCCTTGCCATTAATGACAGTCACCCCAATTGCATGATCTCCTAAGAGGGTCTTCACAAAATCCCTTATGGGACATTCTTCAAGTGTGTGCTACCCTCAACATTTATGGGCACCCAATTTCAAAAAAGTAGCATGATGCATGTGATATAAGTGTTGGTATATAGGTACCCATCTCTTGATTGAGATAAACATTTAAATGCCTTAATAATTCTAAGAGTATTGAGCTAAGCTGAGTGAAGAGTCTGTAGTAAGGAATTGTGTGTAGAATTATGTGAGGAATTGTAAGTCAAATCTAGTACCCAGTATTTTTCACAAGGTGAATCATAGATTTTTTTAGGAGAATTATGAGACGGAGACTTCTAGATCTTCATCTAGTTATGGGAACTTGAGGAAGTAGAGAACTTATGGATCGAGCAACCATAGGGACCTTCCCCCTAAATTTATAGGAAGCAAGTCATATGATTATACCTTCACACAACTAAATCCCATAGAGATAAACGTTAAGATCATCATGAAGGGATGTTTTAGGGATCCCTCACTAGTCCTAGACTATAGAGATGGGATCTTTGATCCCAAATTGACCAAGAATACCAATAACCTAAGAGAGGGCATTCACACTTCCCTGATCACAAAGGTTTAAAACAATGACTTTGAGTCATTTGGTTTTAGGATTTGGATCTCTACACTGACTCAAAAGATGGTGCTTCTTGTGCACCCATGCCTTGAGATCAGTACCTTATGTGTGAAGAGATATAATGCCATCATTAGTGTTATCACATGCAACCACTTAAATGTGGACATCAGTGTTGACATAGTGAGGGAGATGCTTTGGATTATCAGTGTTGAAGTTTTTGAACTTAGCTCTTCATAGTGATTATATAGAAGTGTCACCCCTACTATCACTATCATGAGCTTTGTGGCACAAGATATGAGGGATGCCCTATTCATGTTGGCATTCATATTTATAATGGATTTAGATGCCCATGTCCATGATTTATAATTGGGTGCTATCTTTCACTTAAATATAGTAAGCAACAAGAAGGCCTATAAAATGGATTTCAAGATGACATCATCGATAATATACATAATTAACTAGAAAATTTCTTGGCCAAAAATACATTCAAGTATTCTTCCTTCCTCCTCCACTTGATCCTATAATAGAGCTCCCAGTTATTTTATCCATACTTCACCTTCAACATGAATAAGAGAAGAATGTATCCTCACATAATGATTCCCATCTCTACATGAACCCACATCCTATCAGCCATGGGGGATTATCATGAATTTGTAGAGTGCTTTCTGTTTCTAGTCCTAATTTACCTTAGTAAAGAGGCCATCACCTTTAAAAGGATAGATAGCCAGAGAGTGTGGCTCACTATTTATAAGATCCAACTTCACATTCATTAGGGTCCATAATTTTAAGGAGGAGCCCTTCCAACTCCCACACTTACTCATGGATAGAACCTTGGCCTTGGAGTTGGCCTATAAACTTGATGTCGTAGACTCAATATATAGTGTTATACATAAGAAAAAGGCCATATATAATGTCCCATTCTCAAGTGGGGGAATTATAGTGATGAATAGGTCATAAGAGCATCTACTTATGCTTAAACTGGTGGATCTCAGCCTAAACCAAATCAATGATCAATGGAACTATGACCCAGTCAGCCACATAGCTACCTTAAAGACCACTAACCATTTTGTATATGATCCCTAAACATAATTAAAGGAGATAAGGTCACTAATGGAGTATGACATTAAAAACTATGTCAATCTATCCAAGTTCCATTTAGACACCCACCAACCATGGGAGTCCTATAAGTTAGTTTGGGATTTTAATCCTGTAAAGATCATGATAAAATGTCTGAGAGCTTAGATAATATAAAGGGGATAGAGAAAAGAAAATATGGAAGCCTATTGGAAATATAGGCAAGAAATTGGCCAAAGGGAGCTCAAATTTGAGGATTTGGACTCCCATGAGCAATTTGAGAACCTCTAGGATGAGCACCATGAGGAAGAGTCTCGGGCAGAGGAAGAGGTTTTAGTTAAAGAAGAAGTAGAGGAAGATAGCCCCTTCAAAAAAGAGTAAGATGTTTTCATGATTTAGAGACCCCTTTCTTGGCCACCTCCTTTATATCCAACTCTTTTATAGCAATAGTAGGCCTCTTTAAAGGTAGCCCAAGGCAGGGTCATCTTAGTCAAGCTCTGAGGTGCAAGATTCTAGCCTTCCTCTTGAACCAAAATAGAAGAAGGTACATTTCACTGACCCTCTCCTTTCCACTTTTTCTTTGTTCTTCACTTCTTCCTAACCTTCCACTAAATCCAACACACTTGTGCCATTTTCCTTCACCCAGTTGATCATATTTATTACACCACTCTTCACTCCTCTACCTTCATCCACCATGTCTACATTCATTATGGTGCAATTACCTACCACCCTTCTTTACGACCTCCAAAATTTATTATGTTTCACCATAACATTCACCCATTCATCATCAAGGTAACAACATCCACTACTTCATAGTAACAAGTGACCATTCTCTTTAGACTACCAAAAGGATCCCTCTTCATGGGGAATTAATTTAGTCTTAAGAGTAGTTCCACCAATAGTTGGAGACTACAAGAAAATACCAAGAGGCTTGGGTGAAAAAGAGAAGAGGAAAAATGGCTAAGGCCCTAATTATACCTCATATGCAATCATTCTTTGACCTAATACAATAATCCCTAATGATTACACATATGATGCCATAAGTAATCAAGTCCCAAGAATAGATGCAACTAGGGAATTACTCGATACATGTTGTTGTCTTTAACTTTAGCTAGGCTAGATTGATTGATAGGGTTAAATTGATGGAAGAAACCTAGAATTTTGTTACCATGGACTATCTCAATGTAGGTCACTAGTTGGAAAAGAGAGAATAGGAAATTGCAAGATTAAAAGCTACTATTGACCACCTAAATATCGAGGCCAAGGTTAAATATGTAGAGATCACCAAGATGAGGTCTAACCTATAGAGATGCAACACAACTGAGAGCTTCCAAGCGGAATCCAACTAAAGGGTCTAAATATAAATTCAAGTAGTAGAATATAAGGCTAAAATAGATGGCTTAAAAAAGGAGAAACAATCTATAAAAAAAGAATTAGAGCTTGTGTAGAACCACAAGAGTCTCTTGGACTCAACAAGTGCATAATAAATATTATAGTAGTAGATGTAGTAAGAGTCTTTAGCTAAGGACTAAGAAATATAACAACTAAAAAATGACCTCACCACATGCTCCCAAATAGTAGGTAACCTCCCAATGGTCCAACAATTATATATATCCTATTGGGAGAGAATAAAGAATACATCCATAAACCTAAAGTTAGTGTTTGGGTTCATCACAAACTCATAAAAGATAAGCACATAGGTAAGCTCATCTATGGATTAGGTCCTTGCCTTTGTATCCCCTAAAGTTTAGGATTCACATCTCCTAGTCTAGAAGTTGTATAACATGGCAGATAGGGTGCTCCAAGCATTAGGGGTGGATATCAAAGGTAGGTGATAGTGAAGGTGAATGAGTTTTTTAGATGCAATAAGGCAACATCAAAGTAAAAAGCATTTTTGGATTCCTTAGAAAAATTAGTTTGGGATATGAAGGGGCATATTGAGTAGTTGGTCCAATTGGGATTCCCATCCCCATTCCTTATAGATAACATAGTCTTTTCAGAGGATAAAATAAAAGAGCTACTAATCAAAAAGTAGAATGAATAGACCATATTTGTGGCTCTCAATCAAACACCAATCATCTCCAAGGTGGAGACCATTTTGCAACCTCTTACCCAACTAGAGTTTTAGATGATAGCAGTAGTGCAAGGCTTGAGTAGCATCTCCTTTAAGGAGATCATTAATCTAGATAGAGCCTTTGAGGCCATAAAGAAGAAGACTTAGGACAAAAAGGAAGAGTGGACACCTTTGAAGGTAGCTCTTCAAAATTTATGAGTTTTACGGGTCTCACCCCTTTTTATAGTTTTAATTTGACTAGTCCAAAAAACCAAAAAAATTGGGTTCTTACATCTGTAGGTAGATTCCCCTGCAAGTCATCAAGAACTATGGATAATAATCCATGTTTTAAAATTTTGAAGTAATTAGCCTTTTATCATGGATGTGTTTGGCAAGTTCAGTGGATGGTGTATTGGCCTCCTCTTTCTTGAGTTCTCCTTGTTTATTTTTGGCTAAGTCTTGGCTCCTTCTGTTACTACCACATGGTACCCTGGTGCTCGTTCTTCACAAAAAGATTCTTGGCTCACCTAAGACTAGTGCCAACTTGACACATGGTCTCATGACACTTATCCAAGGTAGGATTATTTTTTTTAGAGCTTCAAATAGTACCATTAGTTGATGGAATAAGAGGTGGGACCACTATGCAATTATAATGATGAGAAAGTAAACTTTCCATGTGGTACCCCATGCTCTTTATTTGCAAAGGAGTTATCAACTTCCCAAGAAGTAACACTAGCTCACCACATGGTAGCTCCACATGATAATGATTAAAAAGTAATAAAAAGGATTTAAAGGAAAAAACTCACTCTTTAGTATGCCACATGTTATCCCAGTGCTCCTTATGATCAAAGTTTTTTTTTCAAGGTTTCGAGAAATGCCATTTGTTAGGGGAAGTGGGCCCCATTTCTAATAGAATTCCAGAGGCAATTTTGGAAGGAGACATGTATCACCATAGCACTTCTTATAAGCATTATAGGGGATCATGAGGCATCAATAGTTGTGTCGTATCTAGGATTTTGAAGGCTAAATTCACTCTTGAGATAAAACTCCCCCTTTCAATTGTAATGACCTCATCATGACTGTGAGTACTAGGTTCTAAGTGTCACTCCCTCATGAGGCCACTGTGCCTATATATTCTAGGCTTGATTCTATAGTACGGGGACATTAGATAAGAGAAGTTGTTTTCATAACTATAAAAAAGAATAACCATTGTAATAAGTTTAATTTTTGAATAAGAATAGCAATAGTTGTTTATTTTTCATTTCATGACCTTAGCAAGTGCCCCTCGTGGGAAGGATTGAATACTATATACTATGCCTTTTAGGCCTTTTTAATTTTATTCTCTACCTAACTATGAAGAGGATATGGTGTTCTATGTCAAACTGAGTAAAATCTATTACTATCTATTATTTTTGATTCTCTACTTCTATATCATTGACTTTAGTTTATATTATAGGGTTTAAATCACGAATACACTCTTTTAATTGTCTATAATATTTAAAGGTTTAAACTATTTTATGTAATTTTAGGAACAAATACTTCAAGAATCTTGATGCATCAACTTAGTTAGCTTTAATTAAATTTTATTTAAATTTCCTCCTTACCCCTTTTCCTCCCCAATTAATTTGAAGTGTTAACTTCTAAAATAAGCCTTGGATTAAAACAGACCCCTTTTGAGTCCCTATTAACCACCTAGGTTGTTACCTTGTCTTGTGGGCACCCAAGGATAGAATTTACTTTCCATGCTTCTTTTAGTTAGTCATTTATCTAATTTTATTTAGTTGATCTATTCTAACTCCTTTTTTATCTTTTTACTATGGTTATAGGTAAAGTTGTTAGCTAGATGCATTGGTTTGAGACTTACTCTGATCTTGTCGACTGGTCTTCATCATATCCAAACTTCCCCCCACTTTCCATTGTTACCTCTTCCCATGGCCGATGTTGGTCCACCACTTTATTTATGACTTGGTGTCATTATTTATTTCCTTCGTTCAACTCATTTATCTATCCTTATTTTGAGATTGCCTTATCGCAGTTGCTAGTCTTGCATCTTTGAACCTCATCATGGTGTATCTCTCAGTGGTGATTCACATAGATAACAGTAGTCAAAGCAATCATTATCGATGATCCATGGGGCTATGAGCTTGTTATAGCTAGTTTTTTACTTACAAGTGAGATGAATAATACCACCAAATATCATGCAATTATTGGTGCCTTGATTGATGCCCATGATTTAGGTGCATTCTATGTATAGTTATTCTCTGAATCACTTTTAGTTGTGTCTCAAATCATCGGTACTTGGGAAACACTTAGATTTGAGTTACTCCCCATCTTTGAGGCAATATATGATTTAATCTCCTTTGAGGATGTCTAATTCACCCATATCCCTTTTAGGGACAACACTAGGGATAATACCTTAGTGAATGTCATTTTGGATTATATGATTTGATTTGATATCACTTATGTCCCTTATTTATAAAAATTGGAGCCAGAGATGGAGTTGGATTTAGATTTGGATTATGTAACATTTGCACTCTCACCCATGGATCATATCATTGACTTCTTCTATCACCATCTTTATTTGGTAAGTGTAAGTAATGTTCTCTTTTATATTTTTAATTATTGCTTTCCTTTGATTTTATTTGGATTCTAGGTACTACATAATACTCCTTGTTCATTTGAACACTGACTGTTTGTACTTCTAGGGCATATGTAATCATCATTCCCATGACCCTAATTCTTTGTATGATTACACATTAACTCACGTACAAACTACCAACCCTAGTTATCCTAATTTGATGAATATACCAATTTTTTCAACCTTGATGCACATCCATCCCCTATACATCCTTATCACTTATTTGATCTTTGGCATGTTAGATAGACCCCTAGATGCCTCTTGAGGCCTATTAACCACCTAGAGTGGCCATTTGACCTAGGATGTGGATTAGGGAGGAAACCCATGGCCTAGGACAAATGTTTCCTTTATAAAATCCATGGCCTAGGATGAAATCCAGGTATAATTCATAAAAAGGTCCCTATTTAGGCCCAAACGGCTAGAAACTACTAGTTTTCAACTTTTTGGCAAATTAGGGTTGAGATATATGTCAATTTCTCATTTATTTGAGCTTCTCTCTCCTACATTTTTGATATGATCTTCCTACTTGATAATCACACTCAAATCTTGTCTACCTTCTTGAATCTCACCTTGTTCTTTTTTGGCACACTTAACTTTCATTATGATAGGGGATGCCCTACTATTCTACAACTCATCTTAGTGATTCACATTGCTCTCTATAGTGTTCCTAAAGATTATTGGTTTCTCATATCCCATTAAAGACTCTATTTCACCTGTTATTGTGCTCCTTGCATTGTCTCTCTCATAGATTGGTATATTCTCCTTCACCTCCTTCATTGCTTTTGGCTCTTGGTTTGG
The DNA here is from genome assembly GCA_037957365.1 of Torreya grandis. Classification (NCBI taxonomy): domain Eukaryota; kingdom Viridiplantae; phylum Streptophyta; class Pinopsida; order Cupressales; family Taxaceae; genus Torreya; species Torreya grandis. The sequence goes on from JARHVA010000321.1 coordinate 4,348,068, forward strand.
ACTTAGCTCACACACAACCTGATCCTCTTCCTTCATTGCTTCCTAGATTGGATAATTGGTTGGTAGAAAGTTTGCATGATTATCTTGAGTTTGATATGAGGGAAATTTTCTATGTAAAGTGAAAATTCTATTTTTTTACAGTAGTATATATGATAGGGTTTGATTGCTTTAGTGATTTAGCTTGTTTAAGGAAATATCTAGGATAGTTTATAAAGTTTTATACATTCGTAGGTGGTTGAGAATATCCTCATCACTTGAAATATCTTCCATTACATGTTATGATTGCTTTGGAAACATATCTCATTGCATAGTAGAATTATAAATTCTCAAAACAACCTATACAATTTGTATAAACAATCTCCTTTCTTGCTAAACTAGAAAATTGCATTATTAGGGAATAATAGTGTTAAAAGTAAAGAGTTAGCTCAAAATTAGATTAGGAATGCTCTTTCCCTTACTTGAAAATGTATTTACTTCCTAAAAAGTCTTTAATTTGTGATGAAAGTGCCTTTTCTTCTATGTTTACACATTATTTATTAGCTCTCTTTACTCAACATTATTATTTTTGTAATTTGCATGCAAATAAAGTTCTTATTTTAGTTATTTTCTTTACATAGTTATAATCATTAGAGATACCTACATCCTTTGTGCACTTGATCATGCCAACTCTAACCTAGTTCACAAGTCTATCTATAGCTTGGTGTAAGCCAATAAACTAGATAACCTCTATAGATCTCTTGTAGCCCATAGAATCTTTGAGTCTTCTAACCTTCTATTTATTTGTTTAAGTACACTGTGTACCCTCCTACTAAAAATTAGTGGCTCTATTTAGATTCTTGGATTTGGGCCAACATTTTCTCTGTTTAGATTGATATTGATGCAAAATTGGAATTCTTGAAAGAGCATTAGCTATATTGAAATTCATTAATTGAGCATAGGTTTATTGACTAAGTAGCATAGAGCTTGATGATTAGTGAAAACTTCAAATGGTGTTATAAGAAGATAATATTTGAATTTATAAAGTGTGAAAACTATAGCCAATACTTCCATTTTAGTTATCATGTAATTATTTATGCATCAAATAACTTTCAACTTGAAAAATATATGGGGTGGTCTAGTCCACCATCTCCTAGCTACACAAGCATAACATTGACTACAATATCAAAAGCATCAACATGTACATGAAAGGGTTTAATCCCATCTAGAAAGAGTAGAATAGGTGCAGTGACCAATCTCTACTTTAGTTCTATGAAAGATACTTGACACTCATAGGTCTAGGCAAACTTTTTATCATTGTGTAATAAATACTCTAATGGGGAAGAAATGGTTTCACATCCCTTGATGAAATTATAATAGTAACTTGTGTGGCTAAGAAAGGATTATACTTTTATTGAGCTAACTAGTGGGGGAATACTAAAAATGACTATAATTTTGGCCTAGTCCACCAAAATCCTTTCATTTCACACCACATGACCTAACAGGAAACCAAAAGGTGTAAAAAATAAGAACTTTTCAAATTTAGAGTAATGCATAGATATTAATAACATTTTAGCATAAGGCATAACTTGGACAAGTGATATTTAAATAAAGAGAAGACTGTCCAATCATCTAGATATACTTATAAGAAGTCACGAATAAAATATTTAAAGGCAATCACCACTACTCTAAAAAAATTATAGGTGCATTCTTGAGGCCAAAAGGCATCACCTTATATGCAAAAGATCCCCATTCTATGAAAAAATTTATTTTAGCTCTATCTTCTTCTACAATGGATATTTGATGATACCCACTGAACCCATCTATGAAGGAGTAAAATTTATGACCTATGATATATTTTAAAACTTCATCTATGAAGGGAATCAGAAATGAATCATTCACACATGCATCATTCAAAATTTGATAGTCACCACATACTCTGATCTCCCTTATTTTTTTAGGCTACACTACCATGGGAATAACCCAATCTACCTTCTCTACAACATAAATTATACCTAATTCTTGCATTCTATCTAGTTTAGCCTTTAATTTTAACTTTATGTTTGGATTCAACTTATATGACCTTTTCTTTATGGGTCATGCGCACTCCTTGAACTTGATATACATTTCAATTAGGGAAGGATATACTCCTCTAACTTATAATTTTTTAATGCAAAACACATCTTGATAATCCCATAGGAGTTGCATAACTTTTGAAACTTTGGATTCAGTCCAATAGTCACCCATATATGCCAATTTAGGAATATCCTTAGTTTTAATGTTTTCCATATAATTTTTAATAATTTGCTAATAAATATTATGCTTTTACTCAATAATAGATTATCATATCATTATTTTCCTTTCCTGCTCTAAAATCTATATGTTGTGTATCTTTTCTTCTTTAGTGGGTCATACAACTAGATTCTTTAATGGGTTTTACAACTAGATTCTTTAATGGTTTTACTGGCTATTTAAGTTCAAACAAATTATTTAGATCACTATCACCATCACTATCTGAATCTTTAGTTTCCTCCTCTTCATCCTTTATTTGGTGGAATGACTACATAAGAGATTTTTCTTCCATCTTCACAACTTTATATCTTCATAGTTTGTATTTAGATCATAGGCTGTGTTCTTCTACATAGTAGACTCTATCATGGTGCTTAAATCCTCTGTGCACCCATGGCATAATAAATTTTTAATTTTGAGAAGTATGTTATAAACCATATGATTCTCATATTCAAACACAAAAGTTTGGATGAAATCACTATACACCTGTGCCTAGTGCTTTGTCTCCCTCCTACGTTCTTGATGCATATAAAAAGTTGATGGTAAAAGGGCAAGTGTGTAATGAAAGATATGAACCTATTACTTAGGTTCCACACATTCTTCAGTTTAACCTTAACACATTTGTGGATATGGATTTTAGGGCACTCCCCTTCCTGAAAGAAAGGCCAATTACTTTTGATTTCCTGTGATAGTTAAATATTTCTAATCATAAGTTCACACACATTATCCCAATCAAGATGATCATTTCTATGAGTTATCCACCATGTCTTTACAACTCAATTCAATTCACAATTCAAATTAGTAACCCATTGATTGATTGTAGGCATATGAACTTATAGGCACATAATGAATTGATTGATATCCTCAGTCACATAGTATGAAGGAAGTTATCTTTCTTTGGTGAAGACCATTCTCATAGGTCAGAGTTTATGATCACTGTGAGCCTACTGGAGTAGATGCATATCTAAGTCTCTACTTATAGATAAAGATATTTCCCAAGGAAAGGTGACTTCTTTGGTTAGATCTATATAATCCTACATATGATTATATGTTTGATAGAGAAAATCAATTTATGAGTGAGTAGGCAATTTAACAGACATGGACACACAATCTTCTATGACAAACTAAGGTGCTGATTGTTGTCCCCCAAAAATATCACTCATTTTTGGGACAACATTTGAACTATTTTGGTCCTACAGACCAAAATTATCTCTTCCCTTTTTGAAATTTGTCCTGGGCATTCAAATTCCTCATTTTCCAAGCTTCTCAGAAATCTATGGACTCTGCAAGCTTGAATCTATGGACTCTGTAGGCTTGAATCTATGGACTCTACAAGAAGAGAAATCTACGGACTCTACAGGCAGGCCAAGTTTAACAGACTTCACAGGTTGATTTCTATGGACTCTATAGGAAAGAAGCAAGCTTTCAACACTTAGGCGATCTCAAAGTTGGTTCAATGACCAGGTTCAACCACTTCTAGGGTCAAAGGCTTCTACAAGTAGGTTAAAAGGCTTCTATAGGTAGGTTCAATCAAAAGAACAAGTTCCTAACACCTAAATTATTAAATCATTAAACCATTAAACCACTTTGGTTCAAAGGTTCAACGGGTTCAAGGTTCAATAGGTTTAATGCATTTGGTTCAACAAAGATCAAAAGGACTTAGCCAAATCAAAGGGAATGAACCATTGAACCATTGAACCAAAGTTGGTTCAATTTAGTTGGTTCAATGCTTTGATTCACTCAATTGGTTCAATCAAAGGTTTCATCGGCTTGGTTCAAAGCTTGGTTCAAAGCCTGGTTCAATGGTTGGTTCAAAGGAGCGGTTCAATGCAAAAGTTCAAGAGAGCCTCTCGAAGGACAAGTGCCCTTGTAGAGGGCACTTGGTTGACAAAATCACCCTTTAGAAGGGTCATTTTCAAGGAAGCCACAAAGGTAAGTTATTTCAGAATTTTGTTTAAGGCAGTCGAAAGATAAAGGAATAATTCCTTCAGACTTTTTGTCTAAAGGAATTCCTTCAGACAGAAAGTCCAAAGGAATTATGCCTTTGTCTTTTGACTGCCTTAAAAAAAATTCTGAAAGAACTTACCTTTGTGGCTTCCTTGAAAATGACCCTTTAGCCTTTGGACAAAAAGTTTGAAGGAATTTAGGAAAGTCCACGGGAGAAAAGCTCGAAAGAATTTCTGAAGGCCAAAGACCAAGCGACCAAAATAATTCTTGTAGACTTTTTGTCTGTGGGAAAATGTCTATGGGAAAGATTCAAAAGACTCCAAAGATAAAAGGCTGCTAAAGGACCCTGAAGGGCAAGTGCCCTTATGGGGGACTCTCGACTGCCAAATTGAAGGACACTTCCCCAAAGCCAAAGGGTCACCTTCCCTTTGGGAGGATGTAAAACAAGAAATCCAAAGGAAGCAAGTAGAAGAGAAAGCTGAAGAAAGTCCAAGGGGTGACACGCCTGAAGATGTCAAAGTCAAGAACGGTGAACTAGCCGTTGGAAATTCAAAAAATAGTGACGGGTGCACGAACGTCAATTTCAAGGTTCGTAAAATAGTCATTGATTTTGAAAAAGCCTTAAAGAAGAGCCAAATAACTTAATGACCCACTAAAAGAAAGAAGCCTGAAGGCCATCCGAAGACCACCTGAAGGGCAAATACCCTTGTGGGGGCTCTTTTTGACCCAAAGTGGACTATTTCTCAAGGCCCCAAAGGGCAGGTCCCCTCTGGGAAAGCTCAAATGACAAAGCTAAAGGAATTGCCAAGGAAAGTGACGTGTCCGTAGATGTCAAAGTTATGATAATGACATAGCCATTGATCCTTGTAGATTTAAATCTACAGACCTGAATGCATTTAAAAGCTTTAAGGCCAAGATCAACAAGAAGTAACTAAGGAATAGAGCATCAAATTGAATCAAGGACCCGATTCAATTAACTAGAAAAGAAGGAATGATGAGGAAGGATCAGAAACATTTATGCACCAAATATGTTTCTAAAAGCAGATCGCCAGGTGGATATTGAAAGATGCAAACTTTCAATAGCATGACCCATTTCTCTGCATTGAGAAAAGCAAATGGGTTAATGCCCCTAAATTCCAGCCTATCTTCTTAACAAAATTCAATGTAACATGATGTGTTACTATTCCCAAGTCCTTCTTGAAGAGGCTATATAACGGACTCTCTTGTTAGTGTAAACGGATCTCTCTTTGACAATCAGAAACAAAACTCTACCCAAATTGGAAGGCATTACTGAGACTTTGAGCTCAAATTGTTGATCATATTTTGTTATTGGAATAAGAAAGCAAGTGACTTTTCAGACTTTGTGCTATGATATCTTTGTTGTTGAGGAAACTATTCTTATGTCTTTTTCCTTAATATATTTTCTGTTCCTTTAATTCAACAAGTAAAATTAGTGAAAGTTGTTAGGAAGGTGTCCTAAAGTCAACTCTAGAGAGACTTTGTGCCCCCACAATTACTTTTAGTGTGTTTTCTTTTTGTTTTGTGTAAATGAGCTTGGGATGACTTTGTGCCCTCATTTTCCTTTGTATCTCACTCTTGGACAATTTAGGTGGAGACTTTGTGCTACATCTCAATTTGCTGGTTACTACGTCCTTGGTTACATTTTTCATTTACTACCAGGAGTATTCTTGTGGTTTTTTGAATAGTACTTCTGAAAGAAGAGGAGTGATTTCTATCATTTCCCTTGAGATTCTTCCTTTGATTTACACACATCATCTCTGAAGAAAGAGAGATGGATGGTTTATCCTAACCTTGAGTATTATTTTCTATATATATATATATAGCATATCTATAGGGAACCTCCCCTTGATGAGAGGAGAGATTAGTCCCCTTTTGATGTGGTAAACCTACACATTTGGATGACCAATCTTCCTACTTTGGCTAATCAGACCTATTTTGTTTATCAGTATGCTGATTGACAAAATATTCAACCAACACTGATAGCTGAGTAATTACTATTTTAGGCTTTCATTATTTAGACGTCTTCAATTGTTTAGTGAGTAAAGACTGTACCTAAGATTTATTATGCCCATATAATAAATTACACTCAACTTTGTGCATAGATTTTAGGTCCTCAAAGTTTACCTTCATCCAACTAGTTTATTATAAAACATAAGAAGACTCTGTTTTAACTAGAATGATGTAGGGTTTGTGCACCTTATTTATAGGAATGACTATAATATTATCTCCCTAATGCACCTCTAATTGATTTTCCATAGTATTGATAGTAATCTAACCATCATATGCCCATTTATTTCTAATCAACATAGGATAATGATTTTCTACTATCTTCATATGGATGACATAAAAATCACCTCACAAGCTCAATTATGTGACTTTGATCTCAATGTCTTCTAACTAGCCAATGGGTTTAAATCATCCATAGTCTCTAAACTCAGAGTCACTAGGTTATAACTAAAAACTAGTTGTCCAATCACCTCCCATGTAGACCTAGGGATAATGTTAATAGTGAATCCAAAATCAAAGGCAATATTTGAATTTTCATATCCTACAACTTCAATGTCTATTCACACATCTAAATCCCATGGCTTCTTTGTTTTTACATACCAAATAAGTTTTTCTATCTTTTATTACCCTCACTATGTACATTTTAGTAAATTTTGTAGAAAATTTGCAATGTTTTGGGAAATATCTTCATTATGTAATGTACTTAGTAACTTCATAAATCTGTTAGCACAGTAACAAATCCATCCTATCTCATAATGTGCACAATTTGACCCTACATTTGGGCTTCTACTACTAGAACATATCCTTTAGTAGTGTCTTGGTTTTGAATATTCCTCAACATTTACACAACTTCATACATCAACCCATTTTCTATAGTTGGGTTTGGGTATTTATCCTATTTCACTTTCTAGATTCCCTAGTTTTGAGGCATTTTGAGAGGAGGCAATCCTCTCTCTATGTGCTAGTGTCTTGTAATGACATTAAAAAATTCATCCTCCTTAGGCTACACATTCACCATATTAACATTCCTGATGGCCTTTTATTTTCTTTAAATTTGCAAATCTAGGATAATATTTTGTCTTGTGTTGATCATATACCTTGCAATATATGTAGTAAGACTGTCTTTGGGGATTTAAGGAAAATTGCACTATACATGGTTATAATCTCCACATAAGTAACATTGCAAATGAGGGCAATGATAACTATTTCCTCTACCACCTTGATAACCCCTTCTATATCCACCCCTAGATCCTCCTTTATTCAACTGATAACCTACTCTATAACCTCCTTGTTGATGTATTATATTCCAATTCTAATGTTACTAGGTATTATCTCCAATCCCATATTATTATTGCATAATTTGTGGAGTCTAACTAGTTTACTACTGCTACATCATTATAAGATTCCAAGGTGTTGAGTATTGGTATTGCGGTGATGGTGGTGTCCAACCTAACAAAGGAGGAGTCCATTTGACTAGACCTTGAGGTTGGTACTGAGGTAAACTAGGAATCCATTATGGACCTATTTGATTCACATAATACTTATCGACCTCAGTGTCTAGAATTATCTACTTCACTGAGGATACTTGCTGTGCAGTGATGATGAATACATTCTATGTATTATCTTCTTTAAGATCCTACAAATCCCTACAATTATTTTCATCATGATTGTGTAATTTAAAAAAATTATAATACAAACTCTATAATATTTTTACATATTATTTTAAGATATGACACTACATTGTTGTGTGCCCCACTATTTTATAAATTTCATATAAATTTGTCTTAATCTTAGGACAATCATTCCTGAGATGTCCTTCTTTCCCACACTCCATGCACCATAGACTTACCTTAGGTTTATCTACTTCATGATACTATTTAATTCTATTTATAAAATCTTGCAATGTATTTTCAATCTTAAAACCCAATATAAGAGCTTCCCCATAATCCTCAATTTGTTCCACCTAGATAATATCAACTCAATCATCTGCCTTAGTATTAAATTGAGTTTGTGCTATATCAAACCTGATCTTAGAGTGTAGTACTTCAATAAACCACATAGATTTATCTTTATCTTCAAGATCAAACTCCACCTTATTCATAACATTTGAGAACCTATGATCATAATCACATATTGATTCTCCTAACTTTTGCTTAATCTATTTTAGGTCTTGAATATTCTGACTTGTACATTTCTCTATTTTAAATTTTATGATAAGCCACTCCTTAACCTACTATAGAGTTACATGAGTGATATATCTATGATATATAAATTCAAGTGCTCTTCCATTTAGTTCCCTAATTAGTTCACACTTATTTATAGCCTCATCTATAATACCCTTAGCTTGCCATTTCATCTCACATGTTATTAAGTACTACTAGGGTCTACAAACCCATCATATGGCATTAGGTTTACAAATGATCCTAAAGTACCCATTTATAAATTGGTGTTGAGGGGATCTGTTCATAGTTGTTATAGTGGGAGCCTATGTTTTGTGTGATCCTACTTGATCACTAAGAAAATTTACCTGTGCACTAGGAGAGTTTGTCTACGCACTCTACTTTTCTCTACTTGGTTTCAATGAACCCCATGGCCTTCAAAGCCTTATGAATTGAGGCTATTTTAATTTTAGTACCTCAGTAATGCGCTTGATCTAAAAATGGAACTTCCCAACTACTATTGTCCTATCCTTTTGGTTGAAAACTTTTACTGGAATATAACAAATTGGGCTACATGGATATGTACTCTTCTAGATAATGATTTTTTCCTGTGACTTCTTCTCTTTCCATGCTTGAAACTATGATTAATATATGAATTTGTCCTACTTATTTGCTTAACACTTCATGTCTTATTCTTATAATACTCATTCTTATAGCTATTACTACATCTATCAACTAATTGATCTACCTCTACACTATTCTCATCTTCATCTTCAAACATCTCCTCTACTTCTCACTCTTCATCACTTCTTTCTTTCTATTGGCATTCATCTTATTATTTCATCTTGCATTTATTCACTCTTCATCTCTTTCTTATTATTCATCACTTAATCCTACTCATTCTTCAACTATTTAACTACTATTCTTAACTCTACTCATAGCTTCCTGGGTATTTTCTATTTACTCCATCTATTTTATTGTCACAACTCACGTTCTAAATCTAGATTCTTCTTCTAACTCTTCTTCCCTTGTATCTCCATTTTGGATTTATGCCTAAGCCTTATCTTATCATCTAATCATCATTCACTATCATTCTACACACACCCCCATACACCCAAAGTGACTACTCCATATTAATTGAAGTAGGCACCATGGCCTTGTCCACAACCAACATCTTCACTAGGATAGGTAGTCACTATAAACTTTTCTCTTAATTCCTATAACAAACAATTCATTCATAGTTTTCAAAGATATGTATCCTCCCATTGCAAACTTAGTTATATATTTATATATTGTAGTAGTAACCTAGTGATCTATTACTTTTGTCTAGTTGGTTTCTAATCTCTACAACTGGTCTATCTTTTCTTTAGTACAAATTAAAGTTTTTTCCATCCTTGGTCTAAAGTAATAATATTCCAACCATGATAATTAGTTAGCTAGCAATTCAGGCAAATTGCACAAGAATATTTTGTAAATTTTTCCATAAATATGCTCTTAAATGGTATTCTAAACTATAAGACCAGTCTTTCTTGATTCTTCTTCTATGAGATTACATATCCTTTGGTCCAACCATATTTCAATATCTCTCTACCTTGATAACCATCTTATCATAATTTCCTCTAGAAAGAGTTTCGAAGCTCACTACATTATTAGTAGAGGTTGCTAAAGCATCAGAACATTCTAAGGATGAGGATAGATGAGAGATAATCCATGTGTGTAGAATAAATTATCATAAAATACAAGAAATTAGATGATAAAAACATAAGATACATTAATTATTCTACGTTATTGAGCAATTTAAGAACAAAAAATATTGTATAAACTAAAATAATGCATTAAAAATAGTTTAGATAGAAAGTAACCAAGGCATTAAACATGAGAGTGCACACAAGGAACATAACAAGAAATCATATAGGTAACCATAACTAGATAATCTCTATTCTAAAAGTAAAACCCTCTTCTTATTAAAAAAAAGTATATGTAGACATTTTCAATCTATGACTGTTCATCTTCTTCTTGTACTTGGTGCCAAAAGTAGAGTCTCTTCCTATTATATCTTATTAAAACTCATGAAGATAAGATAAAATAGGCTATACAATGACAAAATGTGTAAATAATACATGAATACTAGATAAATATTTTGTGCAACTTTACAATCCATGTTATTTTACCAACATAAACTCCTTATCCCTAATTTTTTTTAAGTCAATAGTCATCATGACCCCTCCCCCATTCATGTCAAATCAATTTATCATATCAGTGTGGAATGATTCCCTTCTTGTGGTCATCCACCACTATGTTTTTGGGAGGGTACCTATCATGGTCCCTAGAGCTTCCTCAAGGAGATCATCACTAACTATCCATCAACTATGCCTACAAGGATCTCTATAGGAACCCTCTATCCCCTTCATTTCACACCATTCCCATTCCCACTTCTATCCCTAAAATTTAAAAGTTAAATAGAAGCTATGATGTTAATCCCATGAAGTATATCACAACATTCATGATGTCGTGTATGGATTAGAAACATGATAAATGTATGATGTTGACTATTTTTGATCATGCCCTATGAACTGAGTCTTTGGTGTGGTTAAAGAATCTAGCACTAGATTCTTTGTCTATTTTCTTAGGATTTTTAGATGATTTCCTCTAGTAATTAAATATCTTTAGACTATTCAACTTCAACATCCAATTGCTCACTTCCATGGCCTAGGCTAAGGGTGATTCAAAATTCAAATTTATGCATAAATGGTATTCAACCATCCATATGTGTATGATGAGGTTAATTAATGATCAATATATGTTCACCTTTATATTGAGATAAGAGGTTCACAATGAGGTCATTAAGTGTAAGCATACCTCTTATGAGGAAGTTCTTAACAAGTTTATGAATATCAAGGTCTTTAAGGTGTGTGTGGGCATTAGGCCCGTACCTACTAAAAATTCATCTTCCTTGTATGATTTCAACCATGATGTGATTGGTAATGGTGTCACTAATTTTATATTATAAAACAAGGATAAAAAGGATGGTAAACATGTTAACACTATGATTAAGAGGCCAACTAAAAAAAAGGTCCCTAAAAAGATCACAAGAGGGTAGTGGGTTTTATATCCTTATGACACTACCAAGTTCTACAAGTTTCACTAAATAAAGGGCCATTCAAATAAGGAACATGTGTTTCCTAGGAATCCAATGCTAAGACCTCGTCCACTTCCTAGAGATCTCCACTTTCCAAGCCTAACTTTAAGTTAGATGTTTTCATGGAGCCTCTTCTTGACCATGACAAGAAAAATAAAAATAATAAATCCAAGCCTAAAGCACATTACTCTACTTATAACTCTTATGGTTAATCTTCCTTAACTGACCCAAAAGAGAAGGCCAAAGATGATAGTATTAAGGTCATTGTTGCTAATGACATAACCTCTATCAATTTTGAGTGTTTTATCAATGCATGCTTAGATTAGGTGACCAACCCCATTGGAGATACTAGTGGAGTGTGTCTTACATGCCCACCCATCGGGGAGGGGAATCACAAAGTTAGGTTCAAGTTTTGCTGTAATATCCCTCCCCAAGATAAGAAATTCCCTTACTCTATCATATATGAGCTACAATAACTCTCTACTAAGATCACCATATAGGACCTTATATGACTTTTATTTGAGTAAATGGGACTCATCTTTGATGATCTTTGCCTCTATAATAAAACACCACTATGGGATTATGTTGAGGTGTTTTTCAACTCAAACATCCCCAATTTCATTTGCCCACCTACCTTGTCCTTTAACCCCATCCCCTTGCTATATCCTCCCATTCTATAAAAGTGGGATGGATTCCCACTCTACATGGAGACCTTAGTTGATGATTATTGCATCAAAGGATGCATCATTAATGAGGGTGCCATGTTGAACATCATGCTTTTATGGGTGTTTAATGAGCTAGGTATTAATCATAATAAGCTTTATGACTATTGCCATAACTATGTTGGTTTCAACAATAATACAATTAGGCTACTGGGTAAGGTGAAGCTTCAAGTTAAGTTTTAAACATAAGATAGTAAGGATCAAGTTTTGTGTGTTAGACTTAGATATCTCATATAACATGATCCTTGGTCATATTTAAGCCACTTTTATATAGGTCATTACATAAAAAATGTTTTGTGTCATCTAATTTATGCTTAAAATCAAGATTCATACCTTGAAGGCTGATCTAGATCCTTGGGTGTGGCTACATGATAATACTAATCCCTTTGATCATCTCTTTATGAGACCCAACTAGTTTTCCCAAGGTGCTTGTTGATGAATCTTGATTTCTCAAGGATGAATGGTTTGATCATTTTGACTATCAATCAACATTCACTCCTCTTATGCCTGTTACATATTCTTCATCACCTCCTTCCTCTTTTGAGAATCAAGGTGGATCTTCTCTCTTAGGAGACATATTTCAAGACATTTCCATTACTATTGAGCCTCTTACCTTGTCATGACTTCTTTATCATGGAATCAAAATTCTTAATGTGTCCCCCAAAAAGGCTTTTATAATTATCAATTTAGATCTTGAGTTCCATTTCATCCACCTCACAATATGTAACTTATTAAAAGAGAGGAAAGCTTACAATAAGCTCATGAAAACTTATCACAAATACCACCACTATCTCACTCGTTTGGGTTTAGAGATCTCACTCACAGATGATGGCCCTTCTTTTATTTTTGGCCTCTTTTTGGGTTTGTTCAGGGTTTTTTAGACCCTCTAGAGAGTAGGTCATAGCCTAGGCCATTGATGGCCTAGTAAGTCATAGGGATTGCTAAAATGCCCTTGTTAAAAAATCCACACTAGTAGAGGGATTGTTATTCCTCTATTCATCATGAAAACTCTACCCTAGGGGTTTTAGCTTGTTTTAGATACAATGATAGTATCCATTTCACTCCTTAAAGTTAGATGGTGCCCTTTTTTAGAAAATTTTGGTCTCCTTGGTTATTTTAGCATATACACTCATCTTTAGTTCTTCTTAGGATAAAATTAGAGTCTTTTGATTCTTTTATTCATTTATGTTATTGCTTGCTTGTAGCTAGTCCTTTATTGACTCCCTCTTTCTCTTGCACCATGGTATTTGTAGGTGTTACGAGTTGCTAATTTAATTTGTTTGGGAATTGATCTAGTCTTCTCTTACTAGTATTTATATTTGATGGGACTCATACATCCATCTTCACCTCTTTTAATGGTTGGAATTAGTCTCCTTTATAAGCTTATAACTTTGTCACATTCTTTGTCTCCCTCATGCAACTTTCTTATTTTGGTTTGTGATAAGATAGTCCCCTTGTGGTTATGTCTTATGTCTATAACCCCCATCATAGTTCACCATTATGTGGTGATTCACACTAATGGTATTAGTCAAGGCAACCTAAGACCCATAGTTTAAACCTAGACTATTGATGAACGATGTGGCCATGAGCTTATCGTAGCTGGTTTCTTCCTTACCAATGAGATAAATAATGCTACTGAGTATCACATAATTATTGGCACCCTCAAAAATGCCCTTGTCTTAGGTGAGTGATTGTGTAATTATTATCTGACTCACTTTTAGTTATGTCTCAACTTATTAAGGTCTATAACCTCCTTATAATTGAGTTGCTTCCCCTCTTATAGGTGGTGCATAATTTTGTCTCCTCTTTCAAGGACTTCTAGATCTCACACATACCTTATTTGGAGAACACCAGAGTGGATGTTCTAGTGAATTCCATCTTGGATTTTTTTATTTAATGTCAAGTTTTATCCCTTCTTATGTAGGATCTAGAGCTAGAGTTGGACCATGAGGAACTCAACCTCTTACCCACTTGATTGATCCATCAATTTTTCATTCATCGCTATTCTTAATAGGTGAGTGCAAGTGGTGTTCTCTATTTTTTTTTGTCTTTTTCTTATTTTTTTCTTATGGTTTCTAGGTAATACACATCAATCCTTTTTTAATTAAAAATTGACTACTTTTTCATTAGGGGCATATGTAATCATGATCATTTTACCCTAATCCTCCCTCTGATTAGACATTTGTTCATCATGCTTAATACTGGATACTAAGAGACCATATTGATCCTAAACAATCTTTCAGATATATGTGTGACCTTCCTTCACCGTCATGGGCCTTCCCCACTCTACCAAACTTTCTCACACCATGTTATACCTTCCTATAACTTGTTGAGATCTTATAAACATGATTATAGAATATATTGCTAATTCTCTACTAAAACTAGTGCCTTAGGTTACCCATTTTCCCATTGTTCTATAGCCTCAGTCATAACTTGCCTAGAATAGACTTGTTTCAATTTAGGTAGTTACAAAATAGTTAGAAATAACTATTTTTTGGTTATTTATACCCTTGAATTCCTTATATTAGTTATAAAATTACCTCACAACCCCTCTATTCTACTTATACTCTAATTTCTCCTCCTTCTTGAGTAAAATTCATACTCTCACTTGCTATTTTTACTTGATTTGCATTTTTGATCCACACTTATTCTTGCCTTAATTATTTTTTTCTCTCATTTTATATTATTTGGAATTGCAACTTATTTGGGCATTTGGATAAGCTCTCATACCTCTTACTTTCTCTTGCATCACTTCTCTCTCCTATATTGTTAGCATTAGATTGGATGAGTCTTCTTATAGCTAAGTATTCCTTTGATTAGGATCAAAATTGGACTCTTGGTTGTTAGTTTATTGCATTATTATTGATAAAAATCTAAGGGCACCTTTATTTTAAGGTGAAATCATTA
Organism: Torreya grandis; assembly: GCA_037957365.1. NCBI lineage: Eukaryota > Viridiplantae > Streptophyta > Pinopsida > Cupressales > Taxaceae > Torreya > Torreya grandis. Next base: position 4,363,235 of record JARHVA010000321.1, read on the forward strand.
TTTTGGATTAGTGTAGTGTTATTGATAGGGTTAGAGATTATATGTTAGGGATAACTTCATTTTAAACAAACATTTAACATAGATTCTAAAAAGCTTATTGATATGTATTTAGGGACATATATTAATGTATATGGGTTTATGGAGATGCATAAATATGGCACACATCCCACTTAGTTAGTTATATTGGTCCAACATATTAGGATAATGGAGTAACTTATGGAATTAGTGTATTAGGTAATGGCCAACCTATATTGAGATTAAGAGGTTACCCATGTATATAAAGGAGATAATTATGATTTTAAGGAATCAAGTAAGCATTGAGTCTCATATTATAAGAGGATATTGGAGGTTGTCCCCTTGAAGAGACATTATGGAGTTATTCCTTCCTAAAAGAGTTTTGTATGGTGTTGCCCTACCTTAAGGGTATGCTATTTATACATATATTGATTATTTGAACATCTTGGTACAACCATATATATTATGTTGAGTTTATCTACATTATATTATACATTATTTTTGGATATTATAAGCGTGTATCATAATAAGTGATACCAGAGCTTTGATTTGGGTAATTTGTGTGGAGTAAAACCCTAGTTTTTTGGAATCATCAATATATTTCAATCCATTGTGAATTTTCACACAATTGTTTTACTAGATATTAAGAATATTTCAAGGAAGTGTCAATAAAAAAAAGGAGCCTTTTTGGTCAGTTTTGAGGGAGTTATTCATATTTTAGGGTTTGTAATCATTTCATCACATCCTATGAAATATAAAGAATTTTTTGGTGAAATTTTTTATTGATTCTATATCATAATACAAGAAAGATACAAAAAAAATTTCATATTTTTTTGATATGTTTGGAGTAATTTATTGTAAATTTAAGTTTTTTAATATATTCACTTTATAGACCAAAATTTGTATAATTTTTTCACAAAATTTTTACTGGAGTTCCACTATAATAATAGGAATCTATAGTAAAAATTTGGGACTATTTTGACCAATTTTTAATGAGTTATTAACATTTTAGGGTTTCATGAACCCTAGTTCTTTTTATGGATCATGAAATTGCAAGTATTTTTAGGGGAGGATGATATTGATGATAGAGAATGGTGGGTCCTTTTTAAGGAAAATAACACTCAATTTTTTTTGTGGAAAACGTAATTGTCTCTTTCTTTGTCTCAGCTTGCATAACATTGGTTTAATTAGTTGAGCTTCATACAAAAGTTTTCTTCATGGAAAGACATGGAACATGTCTTCCTAGATCAATGGGATATAAAAGAAAAAGAGGATGAAGAAGAGGAAGAAAATAATGATAGTAATGAAGAAGAGAATGAAGATGCTGAAGAAGAAAAATTAGTGGAAAAAAATAATGACAATGAGGAAGAACATGCAAGTGAAGAAGAAGAAGAAGAAGAATAAGAAGAATTGGATGACAAGGGTTCAAATAATTTGGTTCTAAAAAAATCTAAGTCAATTTTTTAATTTCATGGATGCATTTAAAAGAATAAATTTGTTGTGTCCATAAACCCTACCAAAAAATATAACTTTATCAACATGAAGGTGTCCAAACATCTACATGTTCAAGCAAAGAATATCAAGGAGGTTCAAGTAGATGGTAAGAATATTCGAGTGTTTGAAGATTTGAAACTTATTATAGAAAAATGTGTTTTGCATTCAGATTTTTATGCTTTGAATATGGATGATGTGGAGAGACTTTGGGAATAATGAATATTAATATTAAAAAAATGTTCATCAAGTTCTAGTATAGGAAAAATAAGATGCCTTTGCAAGATATCATAGTGGGAAAGGCACCAATAATAGTCAAGGTAGATCATGAGGATGAGATTGAAATAGGTGATGAAGAGCATGTGAAATATTCATATGAAGACATAGATGAATAAATAATACAATCAAAGAAAAACACTTCATCTACTCAGGAGAAAAAGGAACCACCAAAACAAAAGGTAGAAGAGGTAGAAGAAAAGGTTGATAAGGTCAAAGTATCAGAAAAAGTTGAGGTATATAGACACCCACATCATCATGAGAGGAAACAATCATGGATCCATGTGAGGGAGTGTCATAATAACAATAAAAAAAATTAGAGTTATAATAACTATGGCTATGCATGGAAGCCAAAGAATACCTATTATGGTCATGGATGGAGTCAAAGTAGTGCAGTGGAATATGGTTCATGAAATCATAAGAGGAATAATTATGCATGGACACCAAAATAGTATAATAATGATCATGAAGGGAATCAGAAGAACACAATTAAATTTGGAAACAAGCTTAGAAAGCTATCACTTGTTAGGATCACATATGGATGGATAGATGATTGAGATTGGAGACAAGTGTGTAATGATTTGAAGCACACTCATTATTTGGTTTATTCTTATGTTTTAAGGAAGAAACATGTCAAGGAGGGAAATAATGCTATATATTTAGGGACATGATATATTAATGTATATGGGTTTTATGGAGATGACAACATGTGGCACAAATCCCCCTTAGTTATATTGGTCCAATATATTAGGATAATGGAGTAACTTATGCAATTAGTGTATTGGGTAATGGTCGACCTACATTGGGATTAAAAGGTTACCCATCCATTGTTAGTTAGATAGAGATCTATATAAAGGAGTTAATTATTATTTTAAGGAATAAATTAAGCATTGGGTCTTCTATTGTAAGAGGATATTGGAGGTTGTCCCCTTGAAGAGACATTGTGGAGTTATTCCTTTCTAAAGGAGTATTGTATGGTGTTGCACTACCTTAAGGGTATTCTATTTCTGCATATATTAGTTAGACATCTTGGTCCACCCATATATATTATGTTGAATTTATATATATTATATTATACATTATTTTTGGATATTATAAGTGTGGATCATAACACTTATGCATTTCCCTTTGAAAATATCTTTCCTTTGAAATTGTCTTTCATACCCTAGGGCTGCATGTTTATGAATAGTTATTTCTTCTTGAGATTGCTTACTTATTTGGATAGATTTGATTCCATATTTAAATCACATTGTTTCTTTCCTTTATTTACTTTCATTGATGTGGTTATATTATTAGAGATACTTGCTTCTGTGTTAATATTGATCACACTAGCCCTAACTTGGTTATGTAAGTCCATCTTTGACTTACTGCAAGTTGGTAAACTAGATATCTACCTTATAACTCTATTGGATTCCTATGTCCTTCATCCCAATAGTTTTTTTATTCTTACCCCTCTACCAAATCATATTGGATCATTTGGATTCTTGGAGTTACTTGAGGATGCAAAACATGAGAAACATAACTATATTGAGCCTTTTGGGTTTTAAAAGGTGGGGGAAAGAGTTAGGAACTTTTAGGGAAGCCATAGTCATGGAGGAAGAATATACAAGGGAGAGGGTTTTGGGCTTGATGATGATTTTTTGTTAGTAATCATAGTCTAACCATTATTTTTATGTGCCACCTTAGGCTTATTTGTTTGTGAAGGGTTCAAGGAGGGTTTTAATTGACCCATAAGGGGATAGTATTTGATGTGATGATAATGAGATTAACATAAAAATAAAGTATTGGGCATGTTAAAATATACAACCTTCTATGCCCAATGCTCATTATTGACTTGGATATCTATAAACTCCTTTAAATCCTTGAATAAATTAACCTCAATGTAAACTCACATGTTAGGTCACGTGGAGTAAAATTTGGGCCCCATAAGGGGATATTATTTGATGTGATGATCATGAGATCAACATAGAAATAAAGTATTGGGAAAGTAAAAACATACAATCTTCTGTGTTCAATTCTCATTACCAAATTATATCTATAAACTCCTTTAAATCCTTGGATAAATCAAGCTTGATACAAAGTCATCTATCATGTTGTGTAGAATAAAACTTGGGTTGCTCATGCCATAAAACTAGCCATATGAATTGGATAATCTGGTTGAGAAAGGACCATAGATGAAGTAAGAGGTTAAGGAGTTTGATCTAGATTGACACTTGAAGGGATGCTTGGTTAGTGAATTTGAAATCCTAGGTCCATTTGGATAAAATCAAGAGAATGCTTCTAAAAAACCAACAACTTGATTTATATAAGAGGGCTTAGAATTTATATGGATCTTTAAATAAGAAAAGGAAAAAACTTTTGGTAAGGTTTCTGACCCCTAATAACATGGACAATCAAAGGCTCCCACTAGTGGTGAAACCATGCATTAAGGGATTCTTATAAGGGGATACAACCAATAAAATATTCAATAAGAGAATTATTCTCATACCATTTACAAACATTATCAATTGCATTAAGTTTCAAACATACCTCAAATTAAGAGGGAAATTTAGAAGGATTACCTTATCTTAAACCTTTAGTACAATATTATTGGCTTGATTGGGCACCATCCTTATTCTCATTTGTCATAATAGTTACAATAGAGTGTGGAGGCCATTAAATAGAGTTAGCCCATCTAAAAGGTAGAGTGTCAAGTTAAATAAATGCATAACTAACCTAGATTTTTTTGTAGAGGTGGTGTGAGTGCCAAGCAAGCAAGCTATCAAATAAAATAAAGTTGGACATGAAAAAACCTACTAGAGCTCCAATTCTCATGTTTGTATCTTCTAATTTTCGCATCTAGGAGCCAAAATATTATTTTCCCACACAAAAACTTTCAAAATACTTTAACAAGGAAATTTTTATTATTGAAGAATAAACATTCCATTAATATCAATTACATGAATAAATATACCTTTTTCAATGTAGTGCTAAGAATTGAGGGGCATCCATTCCACCAAATTCACTTGGGACATGAATCCATCCTCATCCCTTTTTGGTATCCCCTAGGATTTTTCCCTTGGTGGATGGTATGAAAATGCACTTTACCATCATACATATGAATTAAAATATAACCCATATGATGAGATGAAAAAAATTAGTGAATACTCGTAAGTTTTTTCACCAAATGGTTGAATGAGTTATCTTCTCATAGATAATCATAATCATTGCTTCCAAAAGACATAGGAACTCAATAATGCACTTATATATCATACGATGTTTGTCTAAATGAATATCCTAAATATATGTACAAAATGATATATAAATATATAGCTTTAACTATCCATCAACATTCTACCCTTGAATTAACTATAAAAACAAAATAAAAGCAAGATGGATGACACATTTCCTAGACCTTTTAAAACTCAATAATGAACTTACCTATCTTGAAATGTATATATTATTTATGTTAGTTACTATTTAAATATATGAAAAAATTTAGTAATGTAAGTTTGGTCAAAAATACTTAATCATGCCTATTTATCTATTTTTACCATTAATTAACATGTGCACTTGAATAACACCTATTTTTCCAATTTAACCTATCCTAAGCATAAGAGGATACCTAATTTAATTACAAGGCCATATGTTATCGCTTAAAAAAATGATCTTACCACTCAAAATAAATTAATGGATTTGTATGCCCTGACTCAGATCCAAAACTCAACACTTTTTTTAAGGGACAAAAATGTCCAATAGGATAGGAATGCCCAATGTTCATTTCCCTATTTGTCAATCTTATCCTTTCATCATAATAGTCAAAATTTAAAAAAGGAAAGTATCCTTAGGGTCGGCCTTTATATTCTTAAACTCTCTAATGGGTTTTTTCCTCTTGAATAATTGTAAAAGAACATATAATTCATTCATTGGATAGATCTTGGCAACCGTATAGATTCTATTAGAAGAACTTATTTACACAAGTGCACATTGAACAAAATTTCCCTATTCTTCCAAAATCAGTTTCCAATCACTTCAAACAATCATGACCCAAGTATTAATTCAATTTTATATAGAACTAACCAAGCATGATCAAGTATTAAAGATAATTATAGATGCATTTATATAGTCAAAGAAGCACAATTTCATAAAGCACTTAGGTGGGAGAACTATGTGGAGGTTTGATGCCTTTTCAGAGTATTGGTATGTAGATAATGCTCAACATAATGGGATGTAGAGGTCTAACACAACTCCAACTACTAATCCATTTTTAATACTTCAAATTCACTTATCTACTTGTGGCACACATCTAAGGTTTACAACTTCAAGAAGGCATATACAAAGTTTTACATAGTTTCTAAAGATCAAATTAATGCCAAAATACCTAACTATTTTCATATCTAATTATTTTAGAAGTTAAAATTTCCCTAAAAAGATAGACTTAGCTAATAAAGACAATAACAACAATCACTCCTATCTTCTACTGGGGACTCCTATCTGGAGATATCTAATTTGTAACATCATTTGTGTTGAAATTATCAATCTTACTTGAATTGCACTCAAATGCACATTTTAGGTCAAAATCCATAAAATTCCCTAAATTGTTCGAACTTGTCACTTACAAGTGCTAGTTTAGGTTAAAGTATCCATAAATAGGGAAACACATTTTATGGGCCAGCTAACTTTGATCACATCATTTTGAGTCAAAGTGATAATTTTGCCATTTAGTGCTCTAGATCACTTTTTTCTTCTAATTCATTGGTACATGTCACATAACTTTGTTATTTGGTGTTGGCAAAATACTAAATGGGAATATAAATCCAACACATCTAACATCACCTTCTATTTCCTCTCTAGTCAAATTATGACCCAATAATATGACTTTTTGACCATTTTGATTTATTGAGGGCCAATTTTCAAATAATTGCACAAATGTTGATTAACCTTATTTAAGGATAATTAATCCAAATCAAGAGCTTAAGTGGATTTTCCATGAGAGTTGTTGAATATTTCTTTTTGAAAATTGATTCCTATTAACTACATCATCATGTGACATCATTTCTTGGGAAGACATCCCTAAGCCATAACACCACAAATATTAGGATTATGGGTCACCCATGCCTAGTTAATACCTCCCATGCCTCTTCAATGCCACTTCTTCCAAGGTCATGATGAAGATAATTATGGATTTAATTCCAAATATTAGAATTATCCATGGCCACACATCTTAATCTTAAGATGGATGGTCATGGTTAATCTTGACCAATATCAAAAATATCTAAATAGAGAGGCCATGGACATGAATTTTAAGCTTGAGTATTGCAAAGTTATAATGTTAAATTATTTCCACAATCCTTTGCATTTGATCATTTATTTTGTTTGCAAACTTCATTGATAGGCTAGTTTAGTGATTTGGAATCATGAACCTAGGTTTTATGGAGTGTTCTTGAGACATTGGAGGAGTTTTCCACCTTTGTTGACAAAGACAAGGATGCTTGATCAAGGGAGAACATGATTTTGAGCCACATAGGTATGGTAAATCCATTTGGGAAGGTAATATGATGTTTGCTTTCTTTCATTTGTTTCTTGCTATCGTTTGTAATTCCCATAGGAGTAGATAGGCTTAGTTAGTTAGTTTTTTATGTATTTTTCATGATTTATGGACTAATGTTTGACTAACTTGCTTTGTAATCCTCTCTACATCTTGGCATGCCTGGTGGGATAAGACGCATCCCACACATGAAGAAGATTATTTTTTAGATTTAAAATATTCATTTAGACCATTAAAACTCTTACAAATCAATTTTTTTAACTGTAGTATACCATTTTTTTTTGCCATGGATTTACACAGTAACTAACATCAGTTAGTAAAACTGACATTAGTTGGATAGATTAACTGACATCGATTAGTAAAACTGACATCAGTTGGATACCTATCATTGATCACATTGGTATAAATGATGTCGATTAGATAACCATCATCAGTTATAAAATGTAACCATTGTTAGTTATATAACCGATGTCAGTCATTGTGTTTTTCTTAAAACACACACCCAAGAGCTCTTTTTATAAAGTTCATTATTTCAAACCCAAAAGAGAATCAAGGTTAAAGGACATGCTAATGTTTTTTTTTGTAGGACCAAGCTTTACATTTTCTAAAAACATGTTTAGATCACCTCTGGTATGTTTAAAAATCAATTAGGAACCTTGTTTTGGTGTTTAAATAATTTTTTAAAGATGTTTATGTTAAATGTTTTCAAAGTTAAAACTAAGACCAAGGGGTCAAATGAACACCACCTCATTTTCCATTTGGGCTTAAAAATGAACTCACCTTTCTAAGTTTTTGTATTTACTTAGTTGTTTAAGTTAAATCTTTGTTTGGCAAAAAAAGGGGTGCCAAGTGTATGCTCTTCCATTTATCTTCTTTAGGGAACCCTTGGAATCAAAAGTACCATTCCTATTGTAAGTAGACTAGTCCAAGGATTAGAAATAATATCATCTAAAGTGCTCCCCAAAAACTCATTAAAGGTTGGGTGATCTTGAAAATGACCCTCAAGTCTTTCTAATTTATGATTTCTTTATTTTTATACAAACTTGGCTTACGAGGGAGATGTCATTACCTCCTACGAGTTATTTAGGGAAGCTTTAACCCAAGGTTTCATCTCCCAATATTGACTTAATTTGGGTCGTAATTGTAGTTGCACATGGGAGATATCTGCATTCGGACATTGCACTACACTGAGCAAATAACAGGATGTAGTGGTTATAAAAAGGACTAGACCTTGTTACAACTAGCCAATGCCATGGTCACCCAATTTATGTTCTTGTATTTTACATCATTTGATGTGAAATTCATTGTGTAATTGATTCCCCTAAAATGATAAAAAATTAATTAGTTTTAGTCAACCCCATTTTGCCATACACCTGCTAGGATTTAGATGATTATACTTAGTGTATTTTGGTCATTATTTGCTTGGTATGCTTTGAGGCTAAAACTTGTTTATTTGTTCATAAAGCCATGTCAAAACCAATTTGTATATACGTCACTCTTTTGTCTAAAGAGGTGTTATGCTGGCCATTTTACACCACACTTGTGCCTTATATTTTTTTAGATAACTTGTTTGTGTGTGTGTCATTTGAGTTACAGAGGGTAGCATTATGCTGACCAAATCAAAACATTTTGGGCCTTTTAAGTCTTTGAAACATAACATTGGCCACATCATTCAAGAATATTTACATCATTAGGCTACTCAATTTGTTTTAAGACTTATTTCACCTTGTATAAAAAACCATTTAATTCAAACCATTTTGTGTATACCATTTGGACCTTTGTTCTTGTGTCATCATGCTATCTAATCTTGTCTAGCTTATTTGGTCAAATCCTAATTTTCAACATTGAGTTTTCAATTAGATTTGTCATGTTTGGATTCAAACATTGATTAATTTATTTGTAGGCCTCAATTCATGGGGTTGGTATATAGATCTTTTTATTTTGGGTTGCATAGCTTTGGTTAAATGATTACCCATATTTGAACACTATTGATTGTTTGTTTGTTCAAGTGCATATCCTCATCATTTTTTATGACTTTTTTTGGGAAAACACAACCTTTATTCAAATACCTTTGATGTTAGACATTTGATGCTAGGTTGTTTTATGCCAAATCTCAGCACAAACTACTTTTGAGATGTAGCTTCACTCTTTAAACCAAGGTTGAACCTTTTGTCTTTTAAACATTACTTTTTAGAGTTTACAGAACTTTAAGTCTTTCTATTTTTGGAAATTTATTCATTAAATGTAGATATGTCTAGCTACACTTATGGTGCAGTCATGGATAATCCAGCTTATGATAGAATGGTCACACAAAATGACTTTTGTAACTTTAGTCAAGACCCCTATGGTGACAATATGGTTTGTGGGATAGATTTCTATCCACCTCACAAAAATTAGTCATGAGAACATAGTCAAGATCCAACTTATGATCCACTTTATGATCCAACTCATGATTGGAATGATTGGGTTTATCAAGAAGACTTGGATGTTTTGGCTTGTATAAGTAATCAAACTCGACAACATACCAAGATCACCATTTTAGGATCTCCTCCTTTGGTTTTCATGAGAAACCAAACTAAGAAGCATGCAATCATCACCATTTTATGACCTCCTCCTTTGGTTTGCATAAGCAACCAAACTAAGAAGTGTCCAGTTGTTACCATTCTTGGCCCATCACTAGTTTTTGATGAACCTATTATTGAATAACCTCCATTTGATGAACTAATTATTTTTGATCCCTTCTTCAATAGTCTAATATTTGGAGTGTCCATTATTGAACCACAAACCATTGTTCTTGCTAAACTAAATGTTCCCCACTTTAGAAATTTTGTGCTGATCTTTGAGCCTAAACAAGAACCATTACCTCTTTAAAATCCATCTTATGAGGATCAAAATGTGTTCAAAATTGATCTTTTATACCCAATGGTGAACCAAAACCAACATGTTATTGTTGAAACACCCATTTTTGACAAGATAAATTATGATAAGTTACCTATTCATATGTTACTTATTTTTAAAGATTCTCATCTCCTTGACAAGCCAATTTTGATAGAGTTGTCTCTTGATCTTTTCCCACTCATTAAGGAGTCTCACTTTGATAGACATAATTTTGTTGAGACATACCTTGAGTATTTATCTCTTTTTTAGGGGCTCACTTAGATGAGTCAGTCTATGTTGAACCCTTCCAAGATGAATCAATTTTTATTAAGCCTATTATGCCATCATAGGCCATTACTTGTCAGAAATTTAGCATTCAATAGAACATTATCAAAATAACCATATCAAATGAAGAATAAATATTAGATTCAAGTTAAATTTTTGAACGAACATTGGATTTAGCATTATAAATAAAATCAACATCAGTTGTGACATTGGATTCAGAGTCCCTTGCTTTAGAATCAGAGTCAGAAATAGATTATAGTATTGGTTGTTACAACATTGGCTACAATTGCCTTACAGATCAATTTGAATATATTTATGATCCTTATATGGTTTTTGAGGATGATTAATTCAACATTGACACAAGTTATCCTAGTATCTTCTATGAGGATTGTGCTACCTTTCACCATCCCATTATTACCACCCAACATAGCCATTATATTGACATTCCACCTCCCATAAGTGTCGATCAACATTGATAGAATCACACTTTGTTGAACTGCATCCATGGTAACATATCATTTGAAAAATATCAGGAAGACTAAGAGCACATTATTAAGAAGAATAATCTCCTAGTGAAACCTTTTTAGAGGTGCTAGGGGATAAGTAAAGATCAAAATCAACATCTTTTAGTGACTCCTTTTTAAAGGTGCTAAAAGACAATCAAAGTGAAATGTTAACATATCTTTATGAAACCTTCTTAGAGGCACTATGGGATGATTAGAACAAATTCCTTGGTGAAAACCTCATCAAGGCACCAATAACTAAGCATACAAGTTCTTCATTATTTACTGAAGATAATATCAAAGATCAAATCAAAATAACTTTCAATCTACAACATAATCATATGGTAGCTACTCTCAAGATCAAGTAATAGAATAATCTGATGGTCCTATCAAGAGCATCTTCAAAGGTCTTTGGCCCCACCACAACCAAAATTATGTCAAATTTAGGATCAACAACATTACATGTGACTGAAAGTCCTAATCTTCATTTTTTTCCCATTCATTATACATTCCATTATCAACCACCTATTTATTTCCCACTTATCTCATTTATCCTACCATTATTTACCATCACTGGCAACACTTTCCTTTATCGAGTTTATAAAGATATCTTGTCTCAATGTTTGAAGGAAGCAAAATCAATGATCTCTAAATATCATGAACACATTATTGAGATCCAGATCAACAACAAGTTCTTAATAGAGAAATTGTTTTGAAAGGGTGTTGGATAACAACTTATATAGTTGATCATTTTTGTTGTCTCACATATTGACTAGGACATGCATCTCCCTGTCAACAAGAGAAATAAAACCATTTTTCATCTACCATGCACCCATTTTCCATTAACGTGCCTTGTCTCTTGGGGACAACCCTATAGAACCTTTTTAGGCATTATTATACCATTGAGATCCATGAACCATGCCATTTGAACTACATTGACTTGAGGTCCTTCAAGACTATGTAGGCAATTCTTAATTTTTATTGAGGTCAGCTCGGTCACCCCTTTCCTCACTCTTGCTAATTTGTAAGAATGGGTTGTTGTAAATAACTTAGCTATCTTATTGGAACCTCTACTCTTAGGACGTATATCTCCTCTATTAGATGGTCCCACCTTGTGCATATTTTATCCCAAAATACTGAAAACATTAGAACATGATCCATAAAAGAACAAAAACATTGTCTCATGCTTATATACATTTGTACATTCCCATTCCACCATGTTACACTCTTGCCATTTTGAAAGAATAGAAACACTAGTTTGTTTCATCTTATCCCACACACTTTCCATTTTACAAAATCATTCTTTCTCATCTCATCAGCTTCTTGTTTGCCAAACCATTCTTGTTTGTTTGTTTATTTGTCATATCTTCCATTTCTTTTATAACAATAATCATGATAGTCTGATCATCATTTTTCTTCTATCCCATTTCTTGGGAGAACTAAATTTGACCTAAAGTTCATGTTGGAACATGCATCCATGGAACTATGTAGGTAGCATCTACTTGTCTTATACATTTAGAGTCAGCTCGACCAGCCCCTTCATTTTCTTCTCTTCCCCCACTTCTTCTGTCATTATTCCTCTTTAATTAGGGAACAATTATTATGTCATTATTCTTTGTTATGATGTGGTGGAAAGTAACACCTCTACTGCACATGCATGAACATTTATATTTAAACCACACTAAATTAGTTTTTGTTTGTTTGTTTGTGTTTATTTGATATTTTTTGGTGTTTTGGTGTGATTTCACACCTCTCCTTTTATTTCTTCTCTTTTTTCTTACTTCTTGTCTCATCTTGGTCTTGTGTTTCCTTCTTTATTTTTGCTTATCTCTTTTGTGTTTTAGAACATCTTGATGGTCCACATGGATCTTGATTATTCATATCTTGGTCTCATGTCATTAAGACATTCTTGATTTTTATTTTAAAACATTTTGTTCCTACTTAAGATCATATCTTGATTTTAAGATAGGTTCATTTATGTTTATCTTCTTTTTTATTTTTGCTTTTTTTAAAAATGTAAATGACTGTAACTCTAGTTTTGGTCATTGTTTTACCATTATCCTTAGTTATAGGTATTCACATTTGAATTAACTCAGTGCAATTGGAATCTTATGTCATTATAAGTTATTCATACTTATGATGCCTGATTTCTTATGCTATAACAAGCACTTTGTGTTTAGGTCTCAAAGTCTTAACGTTAAAATCAGCTCCAATGAATGATTCTGAAGAACACTTTGAAAAACCTAAGCTCATGATATAGAATTAGGCTTCTCGGTAACATGCATTTTAGGCTTCTTTGTCTATGCCTAGATGTGCATCACTTTACATACATTATGAGTCTAATCAATTCTTGGTCATTTTTCATCATTCCTCATTCCATTCTCTCCCAAACTTGGGTGAACTACATTAGCCTGAAGTTCATGTTGGAACAAGAGTCCATGGAACTATGTAGGTAGTGCTCAAATTCTATTGAGGTCAGCTCAACTATCTCTATTTTTATTTTCATCTCTCTCATATCTTTGTGATTCTCATATGCTTAGTTTTATATGGCTTTCTAAGCTATTACACCATCATATGTACGTTTACACTTGCTCACTTTAACCTATCTTTTTAGTTATATCCTTGAGCTATTTTGCTTGCTAATTGCCCATATTGGGGCACAAAATCTAAACAACATCTGAATTAGATCATCTCTATAGGGGCATATCATTATTTATTCTTTATCAATGATCAAGATTTGCCCTACTAGGATAAAACTATTTTATCATGATCAAATCTACTCTACTAGAGTAATTATTATTATATTCTCTTTGGATACCCCACTCTAGTGGTGCTTCCCTTTCTAAAGCAAAATGTTCTCTCTTTTCCTCTAATTCTAAGCTCTTCACATTAAATCCCATGATGGTAATATTTTAGTGTGTAACTTGTCTTGGGATTGATCAATGTCATAAGCGTGTAGCTTGTACTCTCAAATTAGGTACAATTAAAGTGTGTCCCTTACATTTATATATTGTATCTTTCCCATTACCCTATCTCTAGGGCCTTTATACCTCTAATTATATTTTGATCATTGATGGTAATCATGTGTGTAAGAATTAGCTCATCTAGATATTCTCTATTCCATGGGTTAATCTCTCACTTTCTCTCTCTTTTCAAGATTCCATCCTTTTCTTCCATCCTAGTATGTCCTCTTAAGGGGGCATCATGGGTCTATCCAAATTTCTTCTTGATAACTCTTTTCTTTGAAAATATGTTGGTTTACCTGAATGTCTCACTATGCCTTCTCAAATAGGGGCAAAATGTAGACATCCAATTCCTAACACCATTTGTGTTAAAATTGTCAATCTTACTCGAATTGCATTCAAATGCACATTTTAGGTTAAAATCCATAAAATTCCATAAATTGTTCAAAATTATCACTTACAAGTGCTATTTTAGGTTAAAGTATCCCTAAATAGGGAAATGTATTTTATGGGCCAACTAACTTTGATAAGATAATTTTAAGTTAAAATGACAATTTTGCCATTTAGTGCTTTGGATCACTCTTTTATTCTAATTCATTAGTACATGTCACATACATTTGTTATTTGGTGTTGGCAACATCTTAAATGGGAATACAACTCTAACGCATCTAACATCACCTTCCAGTTCCTCTCCAGTCAAATTATGACCTAGTAATATGACTTTTTAACCATTTTGATTAATCGAAGGCCAATTTTCAAATAATTACACAAATGTTGATTAAAATTATTTAAGGATAATTAATCTAAATCAAGAGCTTAATTGGATTTTCCATGAGATTTGTTGAATATTTCTTTTTGAAAATTGATTCTTATTAATTGCATCATCATGTGACATCATTTCTTGTGAAGACATCCCTAGGCCATAAATGCTACAAATATCAAGATTATGGGTCACCCATGCCTAGTTAATGCCTCCCATTCATCTTCAATTCCCCTTATTATAGGACCATAATAAAGATAATTATGGATTTAATTCTAAATATTAGGATTATCCATGGCCACACATCTCAATCTTGAGATGGATTGTCATGGTTGATCTTGACCAATCTCAAAAATATCTAAATAGAGAGGCCATGGACATGAATTTTAAACTTGAATATTTCAAAGTTATAATGTTAAATTGTTTCCACAATCCTTTGTATTTAATCACTAATTTTGTTTGCAAGCTTCATTGATAGGTAGTTTAGTGATTTGGAATTATGAGCCTAGGTTTTATGGAGTGCTCTTGAGACATTGGAGGATTTTGCCACCTTTGTTGACAAATACAAGGATGTTTGATCAAGGGAGAACATGTTTTTGAGCCACATGATTATGGTGAATCAATTTTGGAAGGTAATATGATGTTTTCTTTCTTTCATTTGTTTCTTGCTATCCTTTGTAATTCCCATAGGAATAGATAGGCTTAGTTAGTTGGTTATTTATGTATTTTTCATGATTTATGGACTAATGTTTGACTAAATTCCTTTGTAATCCTCTTTAAACTATCTATAAAATCACCAAGGCATAAATTCTAGGAATTTTTTATATTTTTTACATTATATTTGTTCCTACATTTTATTTTTTTGTGCAGTCAATTGACAACTCAAAAAAGCTAAAATCATTTCTCTTTTGCATAATTTAGCTTTGTTTATTTTTATTTTAGTTAGTTAATTTTAGTCACTTATCTTCATTTTGATGTTTAAAAGTATATTTACAACACCCTACATTATTAAATTTGATTTCATATGGATTAAGATTAATTTCATTATTAATTCAATTTTAGATAAAACATTTGGTGAATCTATTAATTATTTGAACCCTATCTAACCCTAGGTCTTCCAAAGGGTTTTAGCCTTCTAGGGTTTCAATTTTTCTTGTATTAAGATATGCAAAACTCTACCTACTATTTTTCATAATAGATTCTCAATCAATTTATTTTCAACGCCTTGATGGATTTATTATGGCCATAAAAATTGGTAAAACCAATGAATCTAAATCTACTCAAGAAAATGGTTTTGATAATACTTATATCAAAAAATTTAGTCAATACATTGATACCCATCTAGAGGACATTGAGTCCTTACTATTTATCACATAAAAAGAACAACATAAACATGAAGATTCAATTACATCCTAGGAATTAAATGATTCTATTGAACAACCCTTGTAAATCCATACCATAGGTATGGCCACTACTAGTATTGATACAAATATCCAAGTCACGTCCTTAGGTTTGGGGGAACACTTGGTTTACATTATATTTATATGCCTATGCTTAACCAAGTAATCCATTGAAATCCCTTGATATATATGCACATTATAGCACATATATTATTTAATGCACAATCCTTAAAAAAGACATACACATTTCTACAAGATAAGGTGTTGTAGTTAGAGCAAGGTATTCTAAAATATAGCCAAACATTTGATTCCCATGCTTTATTTCATAATAATTTAGCACATGATATTTCATCATATCATTTACCCATCAAATTTATAGCTCACAAGCTTCCTTTACATGAGGGTAAATGATGTCCTAAGAAACATCTAATATCCTTTCACACAAACATTTTTAGATTATGAATTTACTAATAAATTACTAACTAAACTCTTTCCAATGAGATTAAAAGACTATTTTGTGTTAGTTTTACAATTTTCCTACTCAATCTATGAAATCATTCATTCCTTTAGAGGAATTATTTATCAAACACTTTGCCATCAACATTGCTGAGAAACTTTTGTATGCAAAAATTTATGAGCTAAAATAAAGAACTAATGAACATATCAGTGAGTATTTTCTTCATTACAAGACTATGTTGGGTAAAATGACTAATGTATTGGTAGACAATGAATTACAAGACATAATCAAGCAAAGTTTGCTTGAACCCTTACATAAGTCAAAAATATTTAAATTTTTTAAATAATCTAAAGAGCTTTATCATACTATAAGAGATAGAGAAATCAAAATTCTTGATTTGAACAAGCTTAAGTTCACATCTGCACCTAATGCAATTGTTATAAATAAATTTTAAAGAAAACAATCTTACCAAGCCAGGACACATATACTACAACAAAAATAAAGATACAAGTCAATGTTATTTATCAACTTGCTAATAAAATTATTATATCAAATCAACCATGAAGGCAATTTTAATGATTACCATAACCACCTTAAAAATTTATACAAAAGTTGATTGAATGTCACTTAATCACTTTTCTCCTCCATATGAAGTTGGCAAGAATAATTAGAAATAAAATCCTTTGACAAAAATGCATATTATGATTATCATCAATGTACTAGTCATCCCATAAATAAGTATTTTAAAATCAAGCATCTCATTTGGGATCTTATTGGCAACAATATCATTGAGGTAGACACCCCTATAGAGGAAATAAAGCCTCAATAAAATGATAATGCTAAGATCAGTATTTTCAATGATCCATTTCATAATCATGATACTAACAAGGACATTTAAAATGTGCATCATACATATACTAATCATTCACCTCATGCATCATATGCACATCCTTTAGATGGCATTATTGGTCTAATTAGTTCAAATTTTGCATCACATCCTATGATTACTTTTTATGGTAGTGAAATAGTTGATGATGATTTTAATTTTTATGCTTTGATAAGAGTTCATATTTATCAACAATGTATGCATAGTGTGCTATTAAATAATGGATAAAGAAAAAATGCATACATAATTACCTTGATTCATTCATTAGGTTACATACAAAGTGACATAAAAACAACTACTAAAAGTGTTAAAAGTTTCAATGGTAAGAAAAAAACCACTTTGGGCCATATATATTAACTATTCATGTAGGACTTGCTATACTATCCACTCCTCTCATTTTTTTACCAAAAAATGGAATTTTTGATATGATATTGGGATGCCCATGGTTGAAAAAAAATCATGATGTAACTTTTATGGTTCATATATGTTTGAAATACATTTATTACAATCGAGTTGTTACTATTTAATGGATAAATTATGAGCATCCTATACATTCCATGCTACTTCCTCCTCCCCATGTAGCACCATAACTTAATGATGCATATAAGCATAAACAAAACATGATTTTGGCATATAATCAAAATATTACTAATAAATAGGTACAAAAGGTTCAAGTTTAAATGAAGAAAAAATAAGTTCATAGAAAAAACTATCTCCTTTAAAATAATCACATATACTTGTAACATCTCCTAGATCCATGTCTCCTACTCAAGATCACATGAATGGTCATGTAGATAGTTTTATTATTAAATATGATACATATTCTAAATTTAATATTAGTACACTAAATAATTTTCTTATATTGAGGGATTCATTGGGTATCTTATGCATTGTTAAAATATAAACACATTCACACATATTTAAAATAATAAAAAAATCGACTGTACATAGCTTTTGATTTCTTACATCTTTTTATTCCATCTATTTAGATTTATGATCATTTGATGTACTCTTATATGCCCTTGGATTTCATTGGATCATTTGCCTCTTGAACCTTCATTTTTATTTACTGAATTTGGACAATCATAAATAATAATAAAATTTATAAAATATTCACATTTAACTATTTGATTGCATAAATTTTCATCATTTCTTTGTCATCTTGTCTATAGAATAGAATCATCCAAATAGATAGAAATTTTGTCTACTACTATCTTAGTTGGTCAATCCTATCCTCCATCTTTTTCTACCTAGAACTTGCATTTATAGAACATAGATCTCTAATTCTATCAATTTAAAGATTATTCACATAGTATCAATATGCCATTTCTATTTTTTATTCAAAATCTCTTGGTTTCAATTTAAATTGCTCCATACATGTGACACATTTTGACACATGTACATTTGATGAAATGAGATTGTACATTTAATTAATTGCATACATTTTTTTATCAGTCTCTTATAGATATATAATAGTTCCAATTCACATTCCATAGGGGGTAAATTCATTCTATTGACCCATTAAAATCCTTATTATTGCACATATTTCATTGACACTTGTTAAAAAACATCTAAATTCAGTGTCATTTATTCTATTTTTACACATTTATTTCAAATTAGTATCTATTGTTGCTAATTTTTATATTGCAAAAAAATACAAAAAAAATCATATATTCTTCAAAAATACAAAAAACATTCAATTATTGTCAAAAATACAAAATAAAAACCTAAACATGATTACCAATCTAGTTTACATATTTACAATATGTTATTTATCTTATGATTAGTAGATAATGTATTATTTTTATATCACACATGCATTTCATAGTTATCTATGAAGTGTTAGGATATACATGCATTTCTAGAGATTAAGATGTTAGACTTTCCTCTACCCATTGATCTTGACAAGTTGGAGGCATATTATTCATAGTTGAAAATATGCAGGTGTTATCATTCTATAACCCTTATACTGTTGAGCTTTCAATTATTTACAAATGTCTTGTAACATTTCTATCTTACATAGTATACACAAATATGCCATTTACAAGGATATGGTCATGTGACATTTGAAATATTTAGACTACCTTTTCTAATTATATATTCCATTGATGTTTCTTACTTGTACATAGTATATTACAACTTTGATTTTCTATTATGTTAGCCCTTGGCCCTTTTGTGAGAATATTTGATTGATGCATCACTATGATATCTTATGTGTTGTGTGTGACATTTTAACATGTCCTTAATTTGGCACTTGGCCCTATGTGTGTGTGTGAAATTTGTCCATGTCCTTATTTTTACCCTTGGCCGTATGTATGGTATGTGAAATTAGAACATGTCTTTGCTTTGTTCCTTGGCCCTAGGTGTGCATGACATTTGAATATGTACCTTGTTTATGACATTACTCATGTCTATGAGTGTTTTTTCAAACATTTGAACATGTCATTGCTTTTGGGCCTTCACCCATGTATGTCAATTTTATATCATTTATGTTTTTTATGTGTGTGATTGTTGAGCTTGATGAGTTTGATAAGTGCCATGATCTATATCATGCACTCCTAATATACTAACATACTAATTCCATGAGCTTCATTTATATATTATATAAGAATTGACTCTTAATTTACATAGAGTTAAAATATTTCTATGCTAACACTTTTCCATATGCTAGAATTTTCAATGATAACGTATCACTACACATGTTTCAAGTTAACTTTTCTTTTGAGATGAATGACTTTTCAAGAGAAAATTCCCTTACATCAAAAGGAGGGAATTTTAGTGGGCTTATCATGTATGAGATAAGCTATTTTCAAGGTTGTAAATTTAGTTATTAGCATAGTTACAATTTCAAAAGTGGAAAATTTAGTTATTAGTACATAATATGGGGGCATATGCACTCCTAATTATAGTTTCAATGAGCATTTCACACAGTTTCAAGAAAAATTTACAATGAAAATTCACATATAATTTTAAATTATACAATGATAGTGGGGGAACAATATGTTTTTATGCCACAATATTTATTTCATAGACATGGAAGGATCATGGGTATACTCCATTGTCTTGTGATCATGATTTCAAATACTAGGATATACCAAGGATTTATAATTGAATTTATAAACCATCTACAATGGTTAATTCAATTTAATTGTATAGCTCATGACTTAGAGTCATCAAGGACTCCAATATTATGTGTGTGAATTTTTTAGGATTATAACCCGTTTATATCTTGGTGTTACAAAGATGGACATAAATAATCAAGTTCAACATTCTTCAATGGGCAATAATTTCACTTAATAAGAGCTAATGCAAGTTGGGGTTTGATCACCCCCAATTTTATCCAATGGTTTGGCTAAGGAATCATATTCTCCAAGTGCTTAATGGGAGGCATCAATTATCCAATGCTTCAAGGAAGCATTGATCACCAATCAAAGTCATAAAAAATAACATAGATGTCACACATATAGGTGTATTCATTTCATACTTTCATTTCTATTTTTCAAATTCAAGGAATTTTAAATTTATTAAATTTAATTTCAAGTTAAAATTTTTAAAATTTCAAGAAAAGTTTCAAATGTTCAAATTCAACCTTTCAAAGGAACAAAATAACTACTCCATGTGTTTTTATAGGTTTTGCCAAACTATACGGTGCCTTATACAATTGAAGTATGCAACTTAAATACAAAGTATATCTTACACACTAAGGTATGATTTTATTTTATTTTATTAATTGTAAAGAAGGGGGGATAAATTTAGTAACCTAATTTTAGTCATGAATACTTGATCATGCCTATTTAATCCCCTTTTACCATTAATTGACATGTGCACTTGATTAACACCTATTTGCTAATTGAACCTATTTTAAGCATAAGAGGATGCCTATTTTCATTACAATTTAATTTATTATCACCTAATAAAGTATCTCACTTCTCAAAATACTTTATGCATCCATATGCCCTGACTCAAACCCAAAACTTAGCACCTTTCCTGAAGGGATAAGAATGCTTAACAAGACATGAATGCTCAATGTTCCTCTCCCTATTTGTTGATCCTATCCTTATATCAAAATAGTCAAAATTTAATAAATGAAATTATTCTTAGGGTTTGCCTTTATATTCCTAAACTCTCTAATGGGTATTTCCCCCTCTTGAACCACTATACAAGCACATCCAATTCATTCATTTGATAGTCTTAGTAAACTTATCAATTTTATTACAAGAGCTTAATTACACAAGTTCACATTGGAAAAAAAATTACCTATTCTTCCCAGGTCAATTTATAATCACTTAAAGAAATCATGAACCAAGTATGAATTTAGTTTTATGTAGCCCTAGCCAAACATGATTAAGTAAACAGAAAAATTCTAGATGAATTCATATAGTCAAAGAAGCATAATTTTACAAAGCATTTAGGTGGGAGAACTACATGGAAGTTTGATTGCTATTCAGAGTATTGGTATGTAGTTAGAATTTAACACATTGGGGTGTTGAGGTCTATCACAACTCCAAATGCTAACCCATTTTTAATCCTTCACATTCACTTTTCTCCTTGTGGTATAAAGATAGGGTTTACAACTTTAAGAATACATTTATAGGTCTTCACATAGTTTTCAAAGATCAAATTAGTGCTAAGAGACCTAACTATTATTTTTTAGAAATATGATTATCATTTATGTTAAAAAGGAGATAATTGGCATTATATATGCAATTGATACTCAAGGATGAATAAGCTGATCTTATCAAAGTTTAAGGATGATTGGAATGCTTGTGTGCATGAGTTGAATTCATCTGGTTCTTCATATTTATCATCTAGACATTTTGGGTCTATGATAGGAAAATATGAGAAGGTATTTTTCTGACATCACCATTGCCACATGTGAGTGAGTCTAAAGGAGTTGGTCATATGGTTATTATCACATTAGTCCCTAGTTGTTATACACTAAGTTTGAGGCCATGCACTAAAGTACAGTAAAAGATATGGCGATGCAAAGTTGGCTACTCAAATAAAAACCTTTAAGTTTCTATACTTAGCCAAACTTGCAAAAGGGTTTAGCAGAGCCAAGAAAACATATTGATGAGGTTAGTGTTCACACATATATAGGTTTGAGGGGGAAATGAGCATATGGGTTTGTTCATTTTTGTACCTAGTTTATACATGCTAAATCTTAGGACACATGACATAGCATGAAAAAAGATATGCTTGAGAAAATTAGGGCTCCAAGATATTTTGATATGTTTTCCAACACAGTCAAATTTATAGGTTACAAGATAAATAAGTAGGCACTTTGAAGATGCCATATCTTGCACATATGAAGGATTTAGGAGAAATTGGATATATGGATGGAATATACTATGTAAGAGGATCCTATGCACTAAATTACAAGTCATGCGACTAAGCAAAACAAGATTTATGTAGGTGAAAAGTTAGCCTTCTAGGCACATTGAAATGGTCTTCATACTTAGTCAAAAACTACACAAGGTCTTACAAAGTTGTCATGTTTTTAAAAATATAATTAATGGAAATTTACAAAGGAAATAGAGAGAAGATTTGTTATGGGTTTTTCATGATCATTCTACACATATGGTCTGCAAGTTCAAATGAGAAGGAATGAGCTTAGAATTGAATTATCTTTGCTCTTGGACATGATAGGGTTTCTTAGTTAAACCCTAAGGGTTTAAGTCATGGAAATAAATATTTATTTTTATTTTTATGGTGATTGGATATAACCTAGACCTAATAGCTTAAGTTATAATTTAAGCCTTTGATGTCATGTTAAAATTGACCCCTTTAACCTAACAATTACTAGCTCGAGTACTAATCAAAGGACTTAATATTTTCTAAGTATTAGACTTTATATTTATCCCAATTGATCAATGGATAATTCTTAATCATATGTTAAAGACCAAATGACGTGTAGTAAAGTTAAGATATCAAAGGCACCTCTAAGTAAACATGTTAGTGATAAGTGTCACATTCATGGAGCTTGATAGACAGAGACCCAATGAGCGCAAGCTTATTAGAGTTATTGATCAAGATTTTTAGAAGATATAAAAATGAGTGGATGACCATGCAAAGGAGATCTAATAGAGTAAGTAGACTCAGTGGTATAAAGTGCTTGAGGTTTAATGACATAGTGCTGAGTTAAATATTGAGTAAGTCTAAGAAGATTGATGAAACTTAAGTGATCCAAAGACTTAGGAAGCAATGAGATGGGATAAAAATAGTGATGCTTAACCTTACATAGAGATAAATTTCATGCAATTTTGAAGATCTAATGACATGCAAAATCTTGGATCATGAAGATCAGATGGACACATTTTAAAGTTGAGCCATTTGAATAAAGGCCATCAGATCATGACACCAAAGTGAAGATCAATGATTGATATTTAAAGATATTTTTAGTTTAATGGTCATACATAATAACATGTAAGAAATCCCTAAATCATGACAAAGATAATGAGATTGATTGATGTAATTGATCAAATTTATGTAAATAAGCATGTGCATCAAAACTAGAGTCTAGTAAATGCTATAGATAGTAATGAGACTAGTAATCATGATGGTGATGCATGAATTCAAGATGTATAAAACTTATAGTTAAAATAATAATGAACTAAGTCTAGAATAGTGTGATGTGTTATAGTCTAAGTGTGAACACATAGAAGATATAAAGACCTAAATCAAATGTGTGCACGCACACGCACCTGCACACACACACACATATCATCTAAGATACATAAAAAATTGTTAAAGCTATTGAATTATGTAAAACAAAAAATATAGAGACATAGAGGAGCAGAGTGAGAGAGAGATGAAGTGTGTTGAGTAACGACATATCTAGACATAGAGACAAAGGGGAAAAGAAGAAGAAAGGCACAAAAATATTATGTGTAGAGCATGCATAGTTACAGATCAGACCTGTAATAGAGAATAGAAGGATTGGATTCATTTATGAATCTATGTTTTAATTTGGAGTTGTATCTCCATAGAATAATCTGAGAGGTTAGTGCAATTAGATAATTTGAGTGGGTGTTTAGATTAGGGAGTGGGTGCTTCCTTAGAGTTAAATATATTAAACAAGGGGATTGGTGTAGCCTTAGGGTTGGTGCCCTTCAATGTGTAATCAATAAGGTTTTGACTATGAGGCTAGATTAAAATAGTAGATTATAGCATCTATTCTCACCATGGTTTTTCCATTAGGGTTTTTCATGTATACATCTTGTGTTATGTGTTTTTTTTAATGTAATCTCTACATATAGTCTTAATCTAAATTAAAAGGTTTTGAAAAGGACTAGTTTTAGTTGATATACTAATTCACCCCCTCTTAGTATCTGGTTGTGTTCTATAATTGGTATCAAAGCCTTGGTTCCTTAAAAGAAGCTTAATTAGCTCAGGTAGATCTTGGAATGGTAAACACAAATGGCTAGTCAAGAAGGATCTTCACCAAATAAAGCACCTCTATTTGATGGATCAAACTATGCATTTTGGAGCATAAGAATGGAAACTTATTTATTCTCATTAGGGTTTGATGTATGGATGTCTATGGTAAATGGACATACATCCCCTGATACAACTCCTACTAATCAGGATACCAAGAAAGCATATAAGATCAATGCTAAGGCCAATAATGATATTCTATGTGGATTATCCAATTTAGAGTTTGTCAAAGTAATGCATTGTCAAAATTCATAAGATATTTAGAATAAACTAAAGAGCGTCTATGAAGGAGATGACAAGGTAAAGTAGGCCAAGATACAAACTTACAAAGACAAGAGAATATTATAGACTACCTCTTCAGGGTAGATGAAATAATCAATGGAATTAAAGGCCTTGGAGAAGAGATGAAAGAATCAGTCATTATCAAGAAGGTCCTAAAATATTTACCATCAAGGTATGAATCAAAAATCTCTATAATAAAAGAAGCAAGAGATCTAGATAAACTCATTATTGATGAGTTGCATGAAACCTTCACTACCTATGAAATGAGAATGGGAGAAGTAGATACCTTCAAGAGACAAGATACATTCAAATCATTTAAACTAGTAAAGGTAGAAGAACCTACATCTAAACCTAAGGAGACTGATGAAGAAGAAGCTAACTTTGTTTGAAGATTAAAGAGAGGATCTAGAAATTATAGATGTAAGTTAACCTTTAAATGATTTAACTATGGTAAAGTAGCACATTTTGTTGCTAAATGCACTCATAATAAAAAGGATAACTTTGAGAAAATAGAGAGTAATAAAAATATGAAACCCTACTATCCAAAGAAAAAGAAATTCAAAAATATACATAAAATAAGATAATGATTCAATGGATAATAGTGATAGTTCTAATGATGATCATGACTGTGCTTTTGTGGGTGAGGAAAAGGAAGTCCTATTCATGATAATAGAATTAAATTCTATGGATCAAGATGAAGTTGAAGAATTAGATGATGAAGAAGGAGAAGTGAATCTAAAATATGAGATCATCTATTCTTTGGAGGAAATTGACAAGCTAAGAAAAGAGAGCTCAAAATCAAAGAAATTTGGATAAAAGGAAATTGAGAAAATGTCTAAAAGCCTTCAAAAATCTGATCAAATGGTGGTTAGCCTTAAGACACAAGTTAAAGAGGATAAAATAATATAAGATGTAGTGAAACATGAACTAGAATCTAAATTTGATTAATGTATGAATCTAGAAGTAGAAATAGTGGCTTTGAGAAAAGAAATTGAGAAATTTAAAGGATAACTAGATAAAAGTTTGAAGTTGATAGGAGGATCAAATAATATTGATGAATTGATCAACTCTCAAAAGCCTTCAAAAGAGAGATCACGTCTTATTTATGAAAAAGGAAAATGTTCCACAATAATTACATCTTCTAACCTATATGATAACTTTAAATCAAAAGGAAAAATAAAGAGAAAGCTTGTAAGGATATAAAGACAGACTCAAACATAACTAATGTGAAGAAAACTAAAGGAGAAAATAAGCCTGAAGAAAAGAAGAAGACAAAGGTAGCTGATGTAGATGGATACACAAAAGTGAGAAACTTGAAGAATCCAAAGTTTAGAAGAGTTCCTCATACTACACTAAGAAATGCTATGACCAAGTATTCCTCATCTTTGTAGCATTATTGTTATACCTATAATCAGTTTGGTCATAGGGCTATTGATTGTAGAGTTGTATCTAAAAGGATAAAAAAATTTGTAAGTAGAAATTCATTTGCTCTTTTGTTAGACACAAATGCAATATGCTATAATTGTAATAATTTTGGTCACTTTGCTAAACATTGTAGAACTAGCTTTATAAAATCAAAAGTAAATAGTGTAAAGAAATATAAGCCTCCCAGTGTGAACAAAGGTTCAAAAGTCTCTGAAAAGGAGAAAAAGGATCCAAATAAGAAACCTAAGGATGTGTGGAGAGTGAAAAATCAATCTATGATTGCTTAATCTACACTCCATGCCAAGGAGTAGAATCTATGGGTGATTGACAATGGTTTCTCAAAGCATATGATTGGTTATAAAATCAAGTTCATCAAATTAAGTAAATGTAAGGAAGGAGATATTAACTTGGGAGACAACACTATAGTAAAAAATAGATGTAAAGAGACTTTGAACATAGATGGAAAACTACCTACACATGATGTCCTTTATGTTTAAGGATTGAAGCATAATCTGCTAAGTGTCAGCCAAATGTGTGATAATGGATATAAGGTCACATTTAATGTAGAAGGCTACAAGTTAAAGAGATTTATAAGATTAGTTATAGAAGGGAGAAGGACTGAAAGCAATATCTATAATCTTATTGAAGTAAATGGTAATAGTTGCATGATAGGAAAGATTGATGAGAGTTGGTTATGGCATAGAAAAATGGGTCATGTCAACTCTTATAACCTAGTCAAAGTAAGCTCAAATAAATTAGTTAGACACATGCCCAAGATAACCAAACCTACAAACACTACTTGCAAGGAATGCCAACTAGGAAAGCAAATAAGGCTCAAATTTCAAATAAAAGAGTATGTAACTACAAAGCCTTTAAATTTAATTCATACTGATCTTTATGGTCCTACTAAGACAAGAAGATATAAAGGAGAAATATACTTCATGTTATTTGTAGATGACTACTCAAAAATGACATGGGTAACCTTTTTGAAGGATAAGTCTCAGACATTGAAAGATTCAAGATCTTTAGAGCCATGGTAGAGAATGATATTACATGAAAAATCAAATGCTTAAGATATGATAAAGGTGGAAAATTCACCTCAAATGAGTTCATAGACTATTTTGAGAAGCATGGGATCAAAAGGCATTACTCTATAGCAAAGACCCCACAATAAAATGGAGTGTTGAGAGAAAGAATAGGAAAGTCAAGGAGATGGCCAAAACAATGCTAAAAGAGGCCAAGTTACTTGATGGATATTGGAGAGAAGCAGTCTAAATAATAGTATACATCTTGGATAGAGTTCAAGTAAGGGTAAACAATGACAAAACTCCTTATAGCTATGGTATGTAAAGCCTGGCTATATTACATACTTTAGAGTGTTTGGAAGCAAATGCTACATCAAAATAAAATATGAAAAATTAGAGTCCTTTGAATCAAGATGTGATGAAAGAATATTTCTTGGTTATTTCACTCAAATCAAATCCTATGTATGTTATAATAAAAGGATTCAGAAGATTGTAGAGAGCATCAATGCCAAGGTTGAAGAAGGAATGAAACATGTTGAACCCGATAAGGAAATTAGTATTGAAGAATCAGATCTTGAAGAATAATTAGATAATGAAGAGGCTAAGGAAATGAATGAAAAAGCACCTCCAATATTTTTTCAAAAGGATCATCCTATAAATCAGATCATTGGCAATAAGAATGAAGGAGTTCAGATAAGGAGAAGAGTTGTAATGAATAAGGAACAAGTAAGTTTTGATCTTATGTCTGAAATTGAGCCTAAGAGCTATGTTGAAGCAAAAAAGGATGAGAATTAGCTAAAAGCCATGGAAGAAGAACTGAGCCAAATTAAAAAGAACAAGACCTGGTAGTTAGTTTCAAGACCCTCAAATAAGAATGTGATAGGTAAAAAATGGGTCTATCGAAACAAGCTTAATGAGGATGGAGCTATTATAAGGAATAAAGCAATATTGGTGTGCAACAAATATGCACAAGTTGAGGACATATATTTTGAGGAAACATTTGCTCTAGTTGCTATATTGGAAGTTATAAGAATGTTTGTAATATTCTCTATTTACAAAAAATTTAAAGTCTTCAAATAGATGTTAAATTTGCTTTCTTGAATGGGAACCTAGAAGAGGAAGTTTACATAGAACAACCTAAAGGATTTTAGTTGTTAGAATAAGAAGATTATGTATGCAGACTAAAAAAAACAATGTATAGTCTCAAACAAGCACTTAGGGCATGGTATTTAAGATTGGACAAGTACCTACAATAACAAGGTTTCAAAAAAGGATGTGTAGATAATAATTTGTACTTCAAATCAGAAGGTGAGCATATGTTGATTATTGTTGTATATGTAGATGACATCATATTTGGTATTATCAATAAAAAAATGTGAAAAGAATTTTCTACATAAATGTAAAGTGAGTTTGAGATGTCTATGCTAAGAAAATTTTCTTTCTTCTTTGGTTTACAAATAACACAATTTGATGAAGGGATATTCATATCCCAAACCAAGTATGCAAAGGAAATTCTAATTTTTTTTGGAATGGATGATAACAAATAAGTCATTACTCCCATCATAACTAGATGCAAGTTGAGCAAAGAGGATGAGTTCCTTGATGCAAATCAAATAATGTACATATCAATGATAGGTAGATTTCTATACCTAACTACATCAAGACCTGATATCATGCAAGTAGTGTGTATGGTTTTAATATTTTAAACTAATCCTAAAAGAGTCACATATCAATGCATTGAAAATAATATTTAGATATATCAAGAGCATAATTGACTATGGCCTATGGATCCTACAAGTGAAGATTTCACTTTGACAACATATACATATACTAGTTGGGTAAGAAGTGTGGATGATAGAAGAAACACTAGTGGTGGTACATTTTTCCTTGGAAATAGGCTTGTTTCATGGTTGAGAAAAAATCAAGAGTTAGTTAATCTTTATATAATAGAAGCAGAGTATGTATCAACAATAACATATTATACTCAAGTCTTATGGATGAAGCAAACTGTAAAAGACATCAAGGTAGAGTATAAGTCACCTATCTCTATTCTTTGTGATAATTCAAGTGCTATTAATATATAAAAGAATATAGTGATGTATTATAGAACCAAACACATATCAATCAAGTATCACTTCTTAAGAGAGAGAGGGTATTAGATCAAGAGGTCACAATGGAATATGTGCCAACTCAGGATCAAATTATAAACATATTTACCAAACCTCTTCCCAAGGAACACTTTGAATATCTAAGATAAAATTTGGAAGTGGTATCTCCTACATCACATCACTAAATCCTAGTGAGAGAGCTTGAGTCTAGAGGGAGTTTCATAGGAGCTTTGTTAATCCTTTTATGAAGACGAGAAAAGGCATATCAGTTATGCATACTTTTGAAAAGTTCTAATGAGTTGATGGTTACAGATTCTTGTACAAACTCCTTTAGCTAATAAAGTGGGAGAAACATTTATAAAAATGGTTAGAAAGATTCCCTTTTCCATTGATGTCAAAGGGGGAGAAAAAGTGCAAAAGCTCTTTGTGGGAGAAGAAGAATAAATGCTCTTTGCAGAAGTTTGGAGAAAAAGTGCAAATGTCAAAGAAGAAGCAAAGCAAGTGTCCAAGTTAAGTATTAGGAAAATGTGCTATTTCCTAAGGAGGAGAAAGTTTGGTATGAATAAATTCAGTTCATACCCATCAAAAGCTAATGCAAGCAATTTTAGAGGAGTTTAATATTAGAATATATGAGCATTTAGTTTGCCATCAATGACAAAGGGGGAGATTGTTAGAAATATGATTTTCATTGATGTCAAAAGGGAGATCATTAGAATTATGGATGTCATTTATGCTTAGGGATGAATATGGTGATCCTATCAAAGGTTAAGGATGATTTTAATGATTGTGTGCATGAGTGGAATTCATCTAATTTTTCATATTGATCATCTAGACATTTTGCATCTATGATAGTAAAATTTGAGAAGGCATTAGATGACATCACCATTACAACATGTGAATGAGTTTGAGGGAGCTGGTCATATGGTTATGATCACATTAATCCTTGGTTATTATGCTTCAGGTTTGATGTCATGTACTAAAGTATGATATAAGATATGGGGATGTAAAGTTGGCTACTCAAACAAAAATCACTAAGTTTCTTTACTTAGCAAAATATTCAAAAGGGTTCAGTAGAGCTAAGTAAGCATATTGATGAGGTCAATGTTCACACATATGGAGGTTTGAGGATAAAATGAGCATATGGGTTTATTAATTTTTGTACCTAGTTTCTACATGTTAAATATTAGGTCACATGACATAGTGTGATAAAATATATGCTTGAGAAAAGTAGGGCTCTAGGATATTTTAATAATGTTTTCCAACAGAGTCAAATTTACAGGTTGAAAGATAAATATAAGTAGGCACTTTGATGATTCCATATCTTGTACATATGAAGGCTTCCAGAGAAATTGGATATATGGATGGAATATCCTATGTAAGAGGATCTTATGCACTAAATTGTAAGTCATGCAACTAAGCGCAACAAGAGTTATGTAGGTGCAAAGTTAGCCTTCTAGGCACATTGAAATGGTCTTCATACTCAGTAAAAAATTTCATAGGGTCTTAAATTTTTTTCATGATTTTACAAAGATAATTTATGGACATTTGTAAAGCAAATAAAGAGAAGATATGTTATGGGTTTTTCATGAGCATTCTAGACATATGGTTTGTAGGTTCAAATGGGGAAGAACGAGCTCATAATTGAATTATCTTTGCTCTCAAACATGATAGGGTTTCTCAGTTAAACCCTAAGGGTTTAAGTCATGGAATCAAACCAAATTTTCTATTTTGATGGTGACTAGATATAACTTAGACCTAGTAGCTTAAGTTATATCTTAAGCCTTTGATGTCATTGTAAAACTAGCCCCTTCGACCTAACAATTACTGGCTTGAGCAGTGATCAAAGGACTTAATATTTACTAAGTCTTAAAATTTATATTTATCCCAACTTGATTAATGGATAGAAATTAATAATACATTAAATATCTAATGACATGAAGCATAGTCAAGATGTCAAAGACACTTATGAGTAAACATGCTAGTGATAAGTGTCACATTCATGCAGCTTGATGGACAAAGACCCAATGAGTGTAAGCTTGTCAGAGTTAATGATCAATATTTTTAGAATATATGATGATAAGTGGATGATCATGTAGAGGAGATCTAATGAAATGAGTGGGCTCAGTGGTATAAAGTGATTGAGGTTTAATGACATAGTGGTAAGTTAAAGACTCAGACTGAGCAAGTTTGAGAAGATTGATAGAGTGTAAGTGATCCAAAGACCCAAGAAGCAGTGAGATGGGATAAATAATTAGATGCTTAACCTTAAGATAAAGATAAATTTCATACAAGTTTGAATATCCAATGACATATGAAAGTTTGGATCAGGAAGATCTAATAGATGCATTTTAAAGTTGAGCCATTTGAATAAAGGGCATCGGATCATGGCACTAAAGTTAAGATCAATGATCGATATTTAAAGATATGTTTAGTTTAATGGTCATACATAGGAACATGTAATAAATCTATAAATAATGAGATTGATCGATGCAATCAATCAAATTTATGTAAATGAGCATGTGCATCAAAACTAGGGTCCAATAAATGCTTTAGATAGTAATGAGACTAGGAATCACTATGGTGATGCATGAATTTGATACACAAAAAACTTATAGTTAAAGTAATAATGAACTAAGTCCAGAATAGATTGTGATGTGTTATAGTCTAAGTGTGAACACATAGAAGATACGAAGACCTAGATCAAATGCATATATATATATCATTTAAGACAATTTTTTTTATTAAAGCTATTGAATTGTGTAAAACATAAATTATAGAGACACATAAGAGTAGAGTGAGAGAGAGATGAAGTGTGTTGAATAAAGACATATCTAGAAATAGATATAGAGGGGTAGAGAAGAAGAAAGGAATAAAGAGATTATGTGCAGAACATGAGTAGTTATAGATCAAAACTATAATAGATAACATAAGGATTGGATTCATTTATGAATCTATTCTATAATTTAGAGTTGTAGCTCCATAGAAGAAATTAATAGGTTGGTGCCATCAGATAAGCTGAGTGGGTGCTTAGATTTGGGAGTGGGTGCTTCCTTAGAGTTGAAGCTCTTAAATAATGGAATTGATGTCTCCTTAGGGTTTGTGCCCTTCAATGTGTAACCAATGAAGTTTTGACTATGAGGCTGGATTAGAATAGTAGATTTTAGTAGCTATTCTCATAGTGGTTTTTCCCTTTAGGTTTTCCATGTATACATCTTGTGTTACGTATTTTTTTATGTGATCTCTACATATAGTCTTAATCTAAATTAAAGGTTTTGAAAAGGACTAGTTTTAGTTGATATACTGATTCACCCCCTCTTAGTATCTAGTTGTGTTCAAACATTATTGTTGCACCTAATCATCTAGGAAGTTACAATTTCTCATAAAAAGATAAAATTGGCCAATAGGGATAATAAAAGCAATCATTCCTATCTTCTAATTGGTGTTCATGTCTATCAAATTACTTAGGCAAAACTTTTAGGATATTTATGGGTTTTATACATTCTATCTATTCTTACATTTTATTTTATTGTGCAGTTACTTGATGACTCAAAAAATAAAGTTCATTTCTCTTTTTCATAGTTTATCCTTATTCATTTTTATTTACCTTTGTCAATTTCAGTCATTTATCTTTAGTTTATTGTTTAAAATATATTTAAAACATCTTGCATTATTCTATTCCATATTATATGAATTAAGATTAAATACAATATTAATTTTATTTTAGATAAAATAGAAAGTATTGTGATTTATTATAGTTTTGGAAAAGATTCTGGATTTAGTTAAGACATCTTGTCAAACAAATAGTTTATCTTGGATACTTCCATATATTTATATATTTTATATACAAGTATAGA
Source organism: Torreya grandis (assembly GCA_037957365.1). NCBI lineage: Eukaryota > Viridiplantae > Streptophyta > Pinopsida > Cupressales > Taxaceae > Torreya > Torreya grandis. The sequence continues at coordinate 4,396,806 of JARHVA010000321.1, forward strand.
TTAGGGAAATAAAAGAGTTGTAGCCAGGATCATCAGATCAATGAATCCACATGATGGAGTGATCTCATGAGCCAAGCAAGTGCACATCATAATGAAGCTACTAGTAAATGAAATCATGCATAGAAGAATATTGTAAAATAATGAGAACAAATACAATACTCCATATCATGTTAAATTATGAATAGAGATGAATTTATTATACAAAGGCTTGAAGTTCACAAGTCTCATAGATCTTAAAACTATGATAACTCACAACTAAGTATCTCAATAATCCTTAATATACTACATTAGTACTGCATTAAAAATATGAAAGGAGAGAGGTGCATATATAGGTTAGAGAGAGAAAGATACCACATATTCTAGTGAATATGGGACTAATCTTCCCAAGTAACACAAATGACCTCTAGATCCCTAAGTAAGATAATAAAACCATGTAGGTAAAATCTAGTGGGAAAAAATCCTACACCAACACCCCCATAAATATAACTTAGGTGGGTGATGATACACAAAATGGGTCTCACCAATAAGGCCTAATAAGGTACCCATGTATAATGAAATCCCTCATACATAGAGAAGAGAAAACCTAGTGAGAAAAACTCCCCCCAAAAGAGAGAAATGAAGAAGTGAAGAGGATAAAATGACCCCTAAGGATGATGCTAAAATAATCAGTACTCCAAGTACAACTCATAAGATGATGAAGGTCAATGACGAGATCCTCTAACTAAATATTGTTGAAGATCCATCCATATTGAACAATATTTATTCCCTTTGGTAAAATAATCACCCGATGTGTGTACTGAAAGTCTAACCATTCCATAATGTAAGATGAAGGCAATAGTATGAAGATATCTGAATGTGGTCCAAATCATATCTATGACATACGTCTAGCAAGAATGTGCACAAAATATAAAAGTAATACCATTGAAGTGAACCATCTAGAAGAATGACATGGAACATTAGATAAAATAATGCCTATGTGAAGAGTGGAACATGAATCACCAACTGAAGAAAGAAAGTCCATAGGAAGAGATGAGTCATTGATGCTCAAAATAGGTGTACTCATAATATAAAAAATGGATTCTTCCAAAGTACAAGGTTATGAAGGCTCTAAAAGAGTAATAATCAACACAAGAATATAAGTAAAATCTATAATAGGACAACTAAGGTCTGGCATAATATCATCCTATAGTGGGGGATGGATAGAAGGAAGAGTAATGCCTACCATGGATGTATCATCATAGAAAATAAAAGCAGGAGGTAAGAGTATAACTATCTCTAAAGATATGATATAAAGAGGAGGAGGTGTGATGTAAGTTTCAACTGGATCACCAAAAATACTTTGTAGTATGCTCCAAATAGTCCATGGACACTCTGTATATTTCATATGGCAATAGAGATCCATGAAAACATGTAGTAATAGAGTAGAAAAAATATTGTCACAAGTATTAGCTAACTTATTGAAATAAACAAGATCAATGGGTGTAAGAATCTATCCATATAAGAATGGAATATGATTCTTATGTGTGAGCAAGTGTTCCATATAATCACACCATAAAGCATAATTTTTATTTCAAAGAAGGATCACTGGAGATGAAATAACTCTCCTCATCTAGAGTCTCTCAGTTGACATGACCATAATTGTTAGTAATAGTTCACACTCTAGAGATTTACTTTGTACTATGTCAAAAATGAGCCCAGTCAAATGAGAGCAATCTATACACAAGTGACAATGCACACTCAAATGGATGTCAGGATCTACTGATAATGCATCTAGGAATATAAGATCAATCTATTCAAGTAGTCACTAAATGGGTATAGGTAATAGTTACAAAAAATAAATATGCACAAGAGAGAATGTAGGGCCCATAATAAACCCAAAAAATAATCAACAAGTATCCCCCCCATGTTTACAATTACAAATCATGCTCAAGGAATAAACACTCTATGCTTATGATCGAGTACCAATGCATGCTCTAAGTATTGATGTTAAAATTAATCAAAATGGGTCCACATAAGTAAGATCAATCAATGAATGAGTGAAAAACATGTTTCAATAAATAGATGTTAGATTCAATTGACAATGCATCCATAAACATGAGTAATTAGTGTAATATACACTAAATTGTCACAAATGAAAATTACAAACAAGGCAACAAAATTTCTCTAGAATGGTGTCTAATCAACCCCCCATATTTTGGAATTTTAAAAAGTAGTGAATTTTACAACTTAAATTGGCCCAATGCATGGGAAATAAAAAATAAATGCTTTTTCAAAAGATGGTACACAATTTTGAGTTATCATTTGCAAGATATTAACAATACAATTTATTGTAAATAGGCCTATTGACTAAAGAATTTCACTTGAAACTTAAAAAAGTATCATTGGGCAAGGTTAAATATGCCTTCCAACCACTTTTTGGAATTGATACAAAACCACAGTCCTCCTCACATCAAAAATAGTAAAAAAAAATTGGCCCAATCACCCATACATGAACTTTTTTGAAAAAGCCTCTTAGAAGGGGTTTTTAAAAAAAATTGCAAAGCTATTTTAAAATAAAATAAAACATGCTTTAAATTTTTTTAATCCATTTTAGGGAATATTTAGGTTTTCATACTTTTTCAAAGAGAAGTGATTTATACAACACTTCCAATGGGAGGGAAAACCAACAAGGAGAGATTAGGCTATATGGTGAGCCAATGAAGTTGCAAGCTGTGAGAGACCATGTCGTTGGAGAGACCATGAGGAGTATATAGCATGAAATTTTCCTTAGAATCACCTTGTATATCACCTCAATGTAAGATCAACTGATGATGTAATCCATAAAGCCATATTGAGGTTGGGCAACTATATAGTGATCAGAAGGAGGTTGTAAATTATGCAACTAAGAGTTTGTGAGGTTGGCAAGTAGTTTATGAACATGTTGAGTATAGTATTAAATTGACTATAATGCATTGAGAAAACATTAAGCCAAGATATGACTATGGAAAGGGAGTGAACCAAATATACTTAACAAAATGGCAAAAAATGTGAGCTTGCTCAACTTAACACATATAACAAGATCCACATCTCTATAGAAAACCCTAAGATATAACTCCTTAGGCCTCAAAGTCTATCATCAGGATCAAATATACCACATAATAATCCTATCAATGAAAAAAACTCTTGGTAAAGGATGACTGTGCATCTAACATCCTAGGAGATCTAATCATGCCAAGAAGAAGTCAGGTGCAACTAGATTTCCAATGAGGGAGAGATGACATTGGAAGTAATGATGAAAGAGATGTAAATGGACAAAACCAATGAGCAAAGCATTAATGGAAAGGGATATGTGATTTATATACACATAGAGATTCTCTTAGATCCACCACTTATAATCATGGCACTAGCATGACTATATGCAGGAGCCTTCTAATCTCAATCTCCAATAACTAAAAGCAAGACTCCACAAATAGAACTCAACGTTCTAAGATCTCTACTACCATTTAAGATAAAGATGTTACGTAGGAAGAGAGACCTTTGGAGGAAATAGATAGAATGGAAAACTACTAAATTATCATCTTCCTTCCACATAAATGGTTGAAGTAGAAGATGTACTAGCATTCAAGGCATTTCAACCTTGACTAGATCTATAACTAAATAGACTTGATAGCTGTATGGTGGATGACAAGTTGGTTATCTCAGGTGGGATATTGATTAATCATTGGTAAAAGTATATTTTGGATTATATATCTACAACTTAAAAACTTATATTGCTAGTACAAAATCAAAATATATGCAATCAAATAATAAGCAAATGTCATTTAGAGAATAAACCATAGATGATCCACTCTAATCTACAATAACCTTGATGGCCATGAGGATGATTTTATATATATGCATAAAACTCATGAAACCAATTCAAATAAGATCCATTGATACCATAGATTTTGTAGAAAAAGATCCTTGCATTTTTTGAGATTTCAAAAAACTACCCAATTTTTTTTGTAAACCCTCTAAAAAGTTGCCTCACAAATATGCAAATAAACTCTAGATTTTAAAACAAAGATTAAAACATAAGAAATAAAATAATCATGAACATGGATTGGCACTCTGATACCATAAAATAATTGTATCCAGTATCACTAGATCAATGAATGTACATGATGGAGTGATCTCACGAGTCGAGTAAGTGCACATCATAATGAAGTTGCTAGTAAATGAAATCATGCATAGAAGAATATTGAAAAAGAATGAGAGAAAATAAAATACTCCATATCATCCTAAATATGAATAGAGATGAATTATTTTTACAAAGGCTTGAAGTTCATAACTCTTACAACTCTCAAAACTGTCACAACTCACAACTAAGTAGCTCAAATAATCCACAATATACTGCATTAGTACTACATTACAAATATGAAGGGAGAGAGAGGTGCATATATAGGTTGGAGAGAAAAATATAACACACATTTTAGTAAATGTGGGACTAATATTCCCAAGTGACCCAAATGACCTCTAGAGCCCTAAATAAGCTAATACAATTGTGTAGGCAAAACCTAGTGAGAAAAAGGCCTACACCAATAGGCAACACAAATTGTAACATCTCACAAAGAAATAAGTTAAAGTTATTTTCATTAATTTTTATTTTTATATTTATATCATATTTCAAACTTCTCATTTTTTATTGGATATTTGTATCTTATTATAAATCTCCCATTTTAACATACATTAGAAGGATGCTGGAAAATGTTGTTCAATGTGTTTTACATTTTCCAATTGCATTGATGATTATCTATTTAGAATTTTATTTCAATTATTAAAAATATCATGATTAAAAAAGGAAACATTAAAGGCTTAAATGTATATTTAATGTAAGACTTTACAATTTTTGAAAATATTTTTGTTGTATTTGATAATAATAAAATGATAATATAGTCACGCAATTATTAAATTTAGTCCTATGTGGATAATACAATTATTAAGTCAATTTTTTTTTGCATTTAACCCATAAACATAAGCATCTCCAAGACTAAAAATATCTAAAGGTGATTCTCTGAGACACTAGTATTTGAGTTGTACAATAAAAGAGCAAAACACCAAAATTGAACCAAAGTGGTTTATGGAAAACCTGATTTCAAGATACAAAAGGAGACACAAAGCCACAAAAAATGACATAAAATGTTTTTCAAAATCCCTATATTTTTCCAACTATACATGTAACAACACAACCACAAATAAATCCTAAAGTTCTCATAAATATAACTATAATAATAAACGATTAAGTAGAAAACCCAATTGCTAAACGTGTGATCTTACTAAGGGTGATAATAAACCAGTTCTTGTATTTTTCAAAACTACTAGTCATAGTTCTCTTACAATCTTTGAGAGACTATCTTGGTTGGCACAATTTTTTTTATGACCATCACAAAACTAACTCCCTAAAACCAAAATATTATAGGCAAAGAGATAAAGGGAAAAGGAAATAAAGAAATTAAATACATATATGAAATGGAATTCTTGAATCTAAATTTAATATAAACCATCTGGAAACATACTTGGATTGGAATCATGTTATATGGAATTATATATATGGAAGAGAAGACAAAGGTGAATTTTTACACAACCCAATCCTATTGCATCGTTAAAGGAGGTTGCATGGATACCTTTTCTCCACAACATTGCCGATGAGCATAAAATTTAATTACATAATGCCTTATGCAACACAATATGTTTGAATCAAAATAAATATAGGGTCTATCTCTAAACACCCATAAGTAAAAAAATTAGATAAAATGATCATAAAACTACATTAATCCTTAAATATCATTAGTTTCCCCTCAATACTTGTAGTTTCAAGTTTCTAGTTGAATAAAATGGTTGGTAATCTTAACAACATTATAACTACATGCATACCATTTGAATGAGCTCCTATTTTATCCATCTCCATATTGATGTGGGTTTTATGCACACTATGGAACCTTATGAAGCATCCTTTAATGTTTTAGGATCAGTGAAATAAATTCACTCTAAGACATGAGTTGTGGTGTATTCGGTTTTATAAACAACCTATTAGTGAAATAATGGTGACTGAAGTATTATTTACCGTGGATGGTTCGGCTATGGATGAATTTGAATTTACTTGAGATGGGTGGATAGATTATGGATCTAACATAAGGTGGGTCTAACCAAAAGAAACTCAAAATATAGAAACGTAAGGTGGAAAAGAAGACCTGTGGACCAAACAAGATGAAAACTTTATAAGCCAATTATTAAACTAGGAGTTGGACAAGTAATCATGAACCAATGTTTGCTACAAGTTGATATAAACACACTAATAGTCAAACAAGATTAATATTATAAGGAAATTAGGATACAATAAATTTGAGCATATTTAATCAAAAGTTATTGCATTTTTAATATTGTGTTAACACATATATAAGGGGAGATTATGATTAATACACAAAAGGAATTCAAATTAATAATAGCACAATATGAACAAATTTATTAAAAATATAACTCATGAAAAACCAAGAGACTAAGATACCATAATGACATAACTTCTTACAAGATTCATAGGTTTGGGGAAGAATTAGATTTGCACATCAAGACCAATTGTAGAATGATCCATATAATTTATTATTACTAGTAATAGCCAAAATTATCCTCCCTTTGGGATAGGGAGGATACAAATATATATAGGTTTGGGGAGGGGAAGGCCTCATCCTCTAAGTGAATTATAAATTTAAATCTCCAAAAATATCATGGTATGCTAAAACCATGTAAAGTATGCATGTACAAAAGTGTTTATCCAGAATATAATTCTTTGACTAATATATATATATATATTCAAAATAAATTAGGAACCAATGTTTCAACTTAGTTGAACCATGATAATACATATTTATATTTATAAGGGTGCTGATGTGGCACTACTAGTAGAATAAAATAATTACATGATAGCTTTAGAAACTAAAGAGATCACTATAGCTCCTTGAGGAATCAAAACTAGCCCTCTTGGAGTATACATGACTATATATCCAAGAAATTTAGATGTCTGTGTCTAAGTGGAAACACTAACAATTGATTGCATTCTTGGGACTAATCCTGAAGTTCTTTCTTTGCTTTTATTTCCTTGAATAATGTATGTGATACTTCAAAATCTTTGTTAATAATTTAAAAATTGAGAAAATAAGGTTTAAATATTTTTATGGCTTCACCAATCAACCTTGTATGTTCTATTTTTGATCTCTTGAACTTAGTTCCAAGGGCCTTTGCCTTTATCACTCTATCCTTGAAAAAATTTATTAACTGCAAGATCTCATCATTAATTTTATACAATTTTCATTCAAATTACTACTTAAAGGTATTTTTAGCTATTTTAAGGAGTGTTTCAAAATTTTTCCTATTTACTAACTCTCCAACAAAGGTTATCACATTCGTGACCCTCATATCCTTCAAAATTTATAAAGCCTCATTTTCACGATTAAAAAAATGTCCCATTAATGACTTCATCTATGCATGCCAATTAAGGGAAATATACCTTTTAATAATTACATAATTTATGGGCCATGCTATATCTTATCTAAATAGTAGGTTCAGTGGGTTGAGTGCACTACTTTTGGAACATTGAATAAAAAAAGTGAGCCTTTTATCATATTCTTTTAGTTGGTGCCATAGTTTAAACACCTTTATCCTTTATAATTGGATCTCCCCTCTATAAAACCAAATGTTATTTTAAATTTTATATATCTTTGTGGATACACTCTTGATACAATCTCAGATGTATTTTCTTTGAACCCTCAATCAATGAACTTACTCAATCTTGGTCTTGACTCAAAGTGACTAGTTATGATAGTCATGCATTCTTAGTCCTTGATCATTTAAGAGATATGAAAATGAAAGAATTTAATATTATAGGGTTTATAATAAGGTATTAAAAAACCAATAATTACCTCATACAATGTCAAAACTAATCTATATTGGTTTTGGAAGATAGCTTATGGAATAGTTCAGTACCTTATTTTAGTAAGAGACCTATTGACAATCACATAGGTCAAATCTTAAATTATAGATTTAAAAATTCAAAATAAACTTATAATAGGTCTCATTAATCATTTAAAATATGATACAACCCTCAATTGGCTTTTGAAGACTCAATTTTGAAGAAATTAGATAAAGTTATCAACTCACTGTCAAGAAAACTCATAATTACGAGTTTTGTCTACACATAGTCAATTGGTATGACGTCTATACAACTCCAATACAATTAAAACCACCTTAATGTATTTTTAAACCTTATTTTAAATATTTTCACAAAGTTTGGGAATTTTTAAAAGGCTAAAACTGGTTTTATGACTCTTTTTGTAAGCTTGACCCTATAACTAGGGTTTTTCTAAGTTTTGAGAACCCTAGATATAATTAAGGATGGTTCATGGAAAATAAAGACTATTTATTCTGAATAAAACTTGTATGATCCTCTTATATACCCTATCTAACTTCTCTAATAATAAAATTGAGACCATGCACAAATTTCATCGACAAATAAAGGACTGAAAAATAATGTTTTTGAACAAAATAGGGTCTATATAATAAAAAAGAGGTCTATGTGACCTTAGATTCACTTTATTTATTTGTTTGAATTCAAATAAAATTCAAAGATAATATCCAAAATCTGATACACACTTATTACTTTGAAAAACACTTCCTTTTCTTTACAAAATATGCAAAATACAGTGTTTCACACACACAGATTGTCATACATGAACCATATTCATACTGTGTATCCTGAGCATGAATTTTTTTGAAACGATTTAATATTTTTTACTTCCTTGGATATATCTTAGAAGTTAGGTATATTATTTATCCTCTATTGGTTCATTTCTCTAAGATAAGTATGTGTAACCATGCTCCAAAATTTGCTCATTTGACCTGCTTTGTTAGAAAATTACACACAACAAAAAATCTTTTTCAAGCACATATAGTTAATTGATGATATATATACATAATATATAGGTGAGAATTGTGACATAGATAGCACTAGTTGAGCTTAAGGTTTTTGAGGGATTGGTGGATTTTTAGGATAAAAAATGGTGATTGAAACTAGGTTCTTGAAATAGACCCTTTTCTTTGGAGATTTTATTTGTGTTGGTGTTAACATAATGGAAGAATCAATTAAACTAGATAATTATGGCCCTAGAATGGGTGGATTAAAATCTATAACTTGAGTATCTACAATAGTGATAGAAGAGACAAGAGAAGAAACTAACTCATTTATATTTTTCCTTTTCTCTTTGGTGAGGACTTGCTGGTCTAGGGCACTGTTATAGCTCAAATTTGAACCCTTGAGAGCGTGATTAAATCCATATAAATTTTTATATAAATGGGATTAGTCTTAGGCTGTGGGTGACCTTTAGATAGACTAAACCTCTAGATTATAGGGTTAGCTCTCCTTGACATATTAGTTAGGATCACTACACAACTTGATTGCAAAGTAAAAGGGAGAGAAAATACATGAAAGAAACCTATCTAAGGAGGTCATACACCAAAACAAGACCCTCCACTTGACTATAATGAACTTAAGAACATGGATTAGGCCTGAATCTAATTACACTTCTCAAAACAAGGACCTTCAAGCATGAATGATTTAACATAGATGTCATAGCCAATGTATTAAATGAAAGGGTTGGTCAAAAGGTCTAAGTAATGAAATAATAATTGAAAATACACTTTAAAAACATACATAAATACATAAAACTTACCATGTGACCTATAAGAAGATAATCCATTTGGCAATAGGTAAGAGAGGACAAATGAGAGAGAGTACAATCACTACTACTAACATTCATCAATAATCACACAAGTATACTAGTTATAAATATGTGATGAGGTAATAATTAGATTAATTAATTATTCTAAGGCATAGTATAAGTGTTTAGTTGAGTATGAATTTTCCATACTCAACTAAAGGATCCCTATAAAGCCAAAGAAGGCTACATATATAGAGAATACGAGTAAAAGAGAGAGAAGGGGAATAAAAGAGAGAAATGACAAGTGTAACCTCATGAAAGAGTAGGTTACAAGTAATAAATTCTAAAAGTGAACAATTATGAGGTAATTAAACATGTGTTATCTTTTCCTAATCATGGTTTTCAAGAGAGTTAGCATAGGAGACGTCATTCCTTCAATGATTCATCATCCATTAAAAAACTACACATGTTGGCTCATGAAGAATGATAAATGGCATTCTTGATCATCAACTCACCTTGAACTACTCTCTACCTTCCTCTTTGACACCTTTCATCTACTTAGGATCTCTCCATATTGATGTTACAATGATGATCATTCACATAACTCCTTAGGTATCTTAAAGCCCATTAATCCCACTATGCCTCTCCTTGATTGAAAGCTTCAAATATTTTTTTCTATCCTTATGAATGCAATATCTATCATGAAAATTATATCTCAGTCTTAAGCAATTTGATTCAACCCATTTGGATACATCAAACACTCTGTAAGACCTCATTTCACTCTTAAAGCCCATACTTGTCATCAATTCCTTGTAACCCTAAAAACACACAAAGATCATTGTGTAGAACAATATATATATGATATTGGAAAATTTATCTTAGTTTTAAGTACATAGTATACTCTTACATCTCTTTTCAAAATTTCATGACCAAACCCTAAGTGCAAGTACACTTATTCTACTTTTTTATATCTCCAATTCACTTTCAATTAGGCCTATAAGCCTATAGACTTAGATTTGGTTATAATAAATTCACAAACATGTAAAATTCAAAGTAAACATTTGATTCACTTTAGGTACATTCTAACCATGCTTCATGCCAAATTTGAGGTTTTGAAACATTGTACGGATCCGTGAACCAAAAAATGGATAAAACCCTAGCCTAGGTGATTGTTCAAGCTTGAGAGGCAATTGGAGTGTTTTTTAAATAATTTTATAGGTTAAAAATCTTGGTTATGGTTTATTGAGGCTTGGAAAATCATGGGAAAACTCAAAACCTTGAGAGAAAGATCTCTTTAAGTACTCTTAAGTATGTAGATAGGCTTCTTGGACAACAAATAATGTAGTCATGTCTTCTTTAACCCAACTTGGTGACTTGAAAAGATAATATAACATATTAAGTGATAATTAAAGGTGAATATAGGTTATAAGACCTATGCCTAGGCCTAAAAATCCTCCTTACCTAAATTGGAAACTTGTTACAACCCTGTACACTCACCATTAGGCCTATAGTCATACTTCTAGGCCAATTCTATACATCATATTCTTCCCATATGCCACCAAATATCATATAAAATTATATATGAGACCTATTAAGGTCATAAAAGTCATTTAAAGGTCAAAAAATTTCATTTTACGTCATTTTAGGACATATCTCTCTCATCGGGTCACTGCAAGGGGTTTAAGAGGGTTTTAGGTGTCTTAGATCCTTAAGGATTGTTCATAGAGCCCAAGACCTTGATGAAAATAAAAATTCCATGGATAAATAGTGACTAAGGGTGGTATCTTATTCCTAATATCTTGAGTCATCATGCATTTCCTCATTCAAGATATGAGCATCTCAACTTGCATGTCTTGAGCTGACAGACTATATGAGTGAGGTTAAGAGATAAGCTTTAGGATTAAAAGCATTCCAAATGTTGTTTTCTACTTAATAATGATTAAAAATAGTTTAAAAACACTTCTTGTGAGTTTATCCAATATTTTTCAAACCTTTTTATCCCTCAAATGGTCTAGAACATGTTTTACTCACTCACGAGGGTTTATTGGCAGCTTGAGCTACATGACCCTAGAGGATTGTTTCTAGTGATTTTGATCATATCAAGACATAAAAATGGTTTTTATATAAATTTCATGGACTTTTATTACCTCACATATCCTACATGACAACCCAAAACATTAGTTTCAATACCACTTTACATCCTTATTATCATTTATCACACAGACCTGTAGGTGTTGTTATGCCTTTAGATTTGAGTTTTCTCTCTTTGTTAACCTATAGGTCTCTATGAACAAAAATATTTATTACATTAAGGATTCACCATATATTCAATATATTTGAAATAATTTTCAATATTTGGTTAATGAAAATCCATCTCTTACATACATCTTCATAGAATTCTGGGTTTAGTTTTCATATTGCATCAAGTGATATGAGGATGGTCTTTAGGATTGAATTAGAGTTCATGATAAGACTAAAAGGACCTCGATAATAAATAATGGTACCTATTATACATTAAACATACCTTAATCCTTCTAAATTAAATTCACAGGTTTCTTGATATGAAAATTTATTCCACTTTTCATCCATAGACTTGTAGGTACTTGTTTTAGGCCTGTTTGGGTTTGTTAATTATTAGACCTCAGGGTAGGGCTCCAATGACATAGTTTATCCTCCATATCCTTGTACATATCTCCATAGTGTCTAAACATGACTTATACATTTAATTTATCCCTTAGACCTTACCTCCTAGTATAAATTTCATGCATTTCATATGAAAAGGAGACATACAAGTCTGCACACCTATAGGTTTTCCTTTTGTCCTTTCAGGCCTTTTCACCATTAATTTTAAACCATGTTAGTATTGAAGAAAAAATTCCAATATCTCATATCATAATTCATGAGGTTTTGACCATCATATAACACTTTACAATGCAATATTATCACCTTTTAATTCACTTATGTGTTTAACAGTCCTATACATAGTCTTTAGGCTAAAACATTATATGTTGTTTGGAGAAGGTAGCCAAAATTTGGTTAACATCTTTGGTGGTCCCTTGGGGATGCTTGCTTTCTAAGCATATTAGATTGGTTGCCTAGTCTATCCATTGGGCATTGAGTTATTATCACTCAAAATTAGACCTTAATTGACCTTGACCAAGACAAGACAACTGAATTAACCTCCAAACACACAAAATGTGAATAACATAGAAAATAAATGAAGCTAAATAACACACAAACTTGTGATAACAAACACTTAGGGAAAACAAAGTAAAGACTATTATGCACAACTATTATGCATATCTTCATCTTCCAGGATCAAATGGGAAGATTTTTAGATCATTTACCTCATGAGATAAGATATATTTTAGAACAAGCTACCCTTTGAATGTAACATTTGATGGATCATGCTTATTACTTGCCAACATGATTGACATTCTCTCAAAATCTCCATGGCCAACAATCAGACCTTCTTGATTCATTCTTATGTACATGAGTTGACTATGTGAGTAAAGGACAAAATCATACTCATCCCAAGTTTAGTTACTTGGCCTAAATAATACCATTATTTATTCATCAATAGTCTTCTCCTTTTTGATTATGAATTCTTCATGCTTATCAACTTCCACCTTCTTTATCTCTTAAAAACCTTCACTTAGAGAGATATCATTTTGAAAGAGAGTGTTTGTCATATCATCTTTGTCCATGAAGACAACAACAACATTAACCTATATTCTTTCTTTGAACTCTATTTCTTACTCACCTCGAAGAGTGTCATACTCATCATATATTTCCATATCATCCACTTGAACCTCTTTATGATGACTGATCATACTTGTTGGCTTGCTAAGAGTTTTGAGCTTCTCATCAACAAATTCCTCTTATGGTGATAGCTTACTAAGCTATTAAAACTCATTTAACATATCCAAGTAAGAATCACACATGTCTTCAAGGCCTCCTTTTACTTATCCATGAGGTTAAACAAGGTCATCAATCATGATATTCTCTTCAAGAGATTTCTCATGAATTTCTTGATCATGCTCATTGGTCATGATAACATCATTAACACTCTTCTCATGAGTTGTATGTTTACCATCTAAACTATATCAAAACATTTCTAACTCTTCACAAAAGGAAGATTCTTCTTTAGTACTTGAAAGCATGCCAAGTTCAATACTAACCTTACCTTTCTCTTAAGGAACAATAGGCTCATGTTTAATTACAATTTGATCAATTATTTCATGGTTATCCTTTTCTTCATCAAGGCTAGACTCATCTTCTTCTTCTGTAAAGAATGGAATTTATTATACCCATTCAAGACTCAACTCATCATGTCTAAGTTGTTCCAAAACTGATTCATCTTCTCCTAGAATGTTGCCAACTTCTATAAACTCATGTTGGAGTTGATAGCCATAATCTAAAGGGAATATATGCTTACCAATAAATTCCATTTCTTTCATGAAACTATGGTAAACTTGATACCATTCTTGATTAGGATATTTTTCTTCACTCTTTTCAATGGAAACACTTGGACAAGAGATTATTTCCATGTTAGCTTGATCTCCTTCATCAAGACCATCTCTATTATCATCCTTGAAGACTATTTTATCTCTTTTTTGATAAAGAGGACTGACAATCATAATTTACTCATCATACACACTAGAAACACTCCCTTAATATCCTTATTGAGGCTCACTTGTATCTAATTGATCTTCATTTTCAAGAATTTCCACCTCATCACCTAGCTTTGGCAAACTCTCCTTCACATTTGAATGTCCATCTTACTCCCTCAATACAATTGATTCTCCTTCACATAAGGAGAGGGTAGGAGTTAGGATACTTGATTAGCTAACTTGAAACCTGATAGAGTATCTTTTCAGCTTGGACTTTTTGGAGAATTAGGCTAATTGGATGCTTCTTGGAATGCTACAAATAATATAGTAAATGAAAGACTTGAGGGTCTTGTAGGTTTTCCTTGATTGACCTCCAAAATTATTCCTCACTCTTGATCTTGAGTTTACATATGAATAACATCCTTACACATTATAAATATTTTTGGTGTGACTTATACAACCTCTTCTCTTTCTTGACTTTGGATAGGTATAGTAGAAGATTCATTCTTTAGGATAGTCATGACATAATTAGGAGTCATGAGCCAAGAAGGCCTCCAATATGGAATGGTCTTGGGATCTTGAGGAAGGGTGAATGGAGTTGGAGTGGACATATCTTTCTCTTAGGGAATACAAGTCTTCTAACTTGGAATATTAGGGCTAGTGGACTCATTAGGAGATTCATTGAGCTTCTTTTGATATTGTATTGTATCTTGGAAGAGGTTTAGACAAAAATAAGGTTAAATTGGGGTAAGAGGATGCATATAAGGCTAAAGGCATTACATTTTCTACTTCTCTTCAAGTATCAATATATTTTCAAGACATTGGATCAAACTTCTTATCTCCATCACATCATATATTGGTAGATGATGGTTTTATTTCTCAATAGCTACCCACCCATTCTTAAGGGAATGCAAAAAATTATTCATCATTTGAGTGTTCTCATTTTAACTAGAAAGATTATAGATAAGTAGGCCAAGCTCTGTCTCTTTATTAATTTTCCTCATATGCATTTCCAAACTTGCAATAGTTTGTTTAAATTCCAAGAGCTTAGGAATAGAAGTAAAATGACTTTGAGAAGGTTGACTACGGGAATGAGTATGCTACCAATGATGCTAAATTGGATTGGGAGATGGCATATAAGGTTGATGATAGCCTTGGTAAGGTTGATATGCTATTACTTGAGGGCCACTTGGGGAGAAACTATGAACACCATTAATTGGACAAGAATGATATAAAGGTACATAAGAAGGATTTTGATCATATGAGTGATGATAAATACCAATTTTCTATTTTTGAGTCACTTGGACTGCCTATACCAACTAAGATTCATTTGGAGTCACCATTGTTTCTTGAGTTATTAAACGCTGATATATTGAAGGATAACACTAAAAATTCCTCCAATTGATGTCAATATTATCCCATCAAGCATGCCAAAACTATTATAGCTCAAATTTGCACCCTTGGAAGGGTGATTAAATCCCTCTCAATTTGTCTATATAATAGGATTAATATTATTCTATAGGTAACCTTTAGATAGAATAAACCTTTAGATTATAAGGCTAGCTCCCCTTGATGTATTAGTTAGGGTCACTATACAACTTGATTAAAAAATAAAATGGAGAGAAAATACATGAAAGAAACCTATCTAAGGAGGTGATACACCAAAATAACACCCTCCACTTGACTATCATGCACTTAATAACATGGATTAGTCTTGAATCTGATTACACTTCTCAAAATAAGGATCTTAAAGCATGAATTCTTTAACATGGAGGTCATAGCCAATGCATTGAATGAGAGGGTTGGTCAAGAGGTCTAAATAAGGAACTAATTATTTAAAATCCACTTTCAAAACATCCATAACTAAATCAAACTCACCATGTGACTTGAAAGAAGAAAATCCATTTACAAATAGGTAGGAGAGGACACATGAGAGAAAGTACAATCACTACTACTAACATTCATCAATAATCACACAAGGATAATAGTTGAAATCATGTGAAGAGGTAAGAATTGGCTTCATTAATTATTCTAAGGAATAGTACAAGTGTTTAGTTGAGTAGGGATTTTACATACTCAGCCAAATGATCCCTACAAAGCCAAACAAGGCTACATATATAGAGAATGAGAGTAGAAGAGAGAGAAGGGGAATAAAAAAGACCAATGACAAGTGTCTCCTCATGAAAGAGTAGGTTACAAGAAATAAATTTTGAAATTTAAAAATTATGAGGTCCTTCAACATGTGTCATATTTCCCTAATAATTGTTTTTAAGAGAGTTGGCATAGGAGAATTCATTCCTTCAATGATTCATCAGCCATTAAAAAACTACCCATCTTGGCTCATGAAGAATCCCAAATGGAATTTTTGGTCATAAACTCACCTTGAAATACCCTTTACCTTAATCCCTCTTTAATATCTTGCCTATGGTTAGGATCTCTCCATACTAATTTTATAGTGATGATCATTCACATAACTCCTTAGGTGTCTTGAAACCCATTAGTCCCACTATGCCTCTCCTTACTTGAAAGCTTAAAATATTGATTAATCCTTATGAATGAAATATATATCCATGAAAGGCTTATCTTAGTCTTATATATCTTTATTCAATCCCTTTAGATGCATCAAACATTCTTTAAGACCTCATTTCACTCCTAAAGCCCATACTTATCCTCAATTTTGTATAGCTCTCAAAACACATAAAGATCCTTGTGTAGAATAATATTAATCCGATCTTGGAAAATTGAGCATATTTTTGAGTACCTAGTATACTGTTACAACTCTATACAAAATTTCATGACTAGAACCTAAGTGAAAGTACACTTATTCTATTTGTTTCTCTCTCCAATTAGCTTTCAATTAGGCCTCTAAGCCTATAAACTAAAATTTGGTTATAATAAATTCCCACAAATTTCAAACTCTAAATAAAAATTTGATTCACTTTAAGGACCTCTTAACCATGCTAAATGACAAATTTTGGGTTTTAAAACCTTGCACAGATAGGTGAACCAAGAAATGGCCAAAACCCTAACTTAGGTGCTTATTCATGATTGAGAGGTAATTAGAGTTGTTTGTCAAGAAGTTTGAAAGTTAAAAAGCTTGGTTATGGTTTTTTGAGGCCTAAAAAATCATGAGACAAGTCAAAACCTTGAGAGTAATATCTCTTGATGTACTCTCAGGTCTATAGGTAGGCTTTTTGGATAATAAATAGTGCAATCATTTCTTCTTTGACCCAACTTGGTAACCTAAAAAGCTCATATACTCTCTTAAGTGATATGTTAATGTGAATATGGGTTATAATACCTTTTCATAGGAATAAAAACCCTCTT
Source organism: Torreya grandis (assembly GCA_037957365.1). Taxonomy (NCBI): domain Eukaryota; kingdom Viridiplantae; phylum Streptophyta; class Pinopsida; order Cupressales; family Taxaceae; genus Torreya; species Torreya grandis. Next base: position 4,414,471 of record JARHVA010000321.1, read on the forward strand.
TACCTAATTTGGAAGCTTGTCACAACTATGTACACTCACCATTAGGCCTAAAATCATGATTTTAGGCTAATTACATATAACATATTATTCCCACCTACCAAAAAAATATCATATCCAACTATAGATGAGACCAATTAAGGTCATAAAAATCATTTCATTTTAAGGCATTTTATGGCATATCTCTCTCTACAGGTCACTTCAAGGGGGTTAAGAGAGTTTTAGGTGTTTTATATCCTTAAGGATTGTTCATAGAGCTTAAGCCCTTGATGAACATCTAAATGGAATAGATCAATAGTGAATAAGGGTAGTATCTTATGAATAATAACTTGAATCATCATGCATCTCTTGATTCAATATATGAGCATCTCAACTTGTATCTTTTGAGTTGGTAGACTATACAGATGATGTCAAGAGATAGATTTTAGGATTAAAATCCTTCCAAATGTTTTTTTTTTGATTAAAAATGCTTAAAATTTGTTTTTAAACACCTTTTATGAGTTTATAAAATGTTTTTCAAACCTCTTGACCCCATAAATGGTCTAGAATATGGTCTACTCCATCATGAGGGTTTATTGGTAGTTTGAGCTACTTAACCCTAGAGGTTTATTTCTAGTGCTTTTGCTCATCTTAAGACATTAAAATAGTTTGAATATAAATTTCACAGATTATGAGTACCTCAAATACACTACATGATAACTGAAACATTAGTTTCAATACCAATTTGCATCCTTCTTCTTGTTTATCACATAGGCCCTTAGGTGTTGTTGTGCCTTTAGACTTGAGTTTTCTCTCTTTATTCACCTATATATCTCTATGAGATAAGAGATTTATTACCTCAAGGAGTCACCATATATTTAGTATCTCAATAATCATTATCAATATTTGGGCAATGAGAATCCATCTCACATACATCTTCACAAAATTCTAGGTTTAGTTTTCATATTGCATCAACTGATTTGAAGATTATCTTTAGGATTGAATTAGAGTTCATGCCAAGCCCTGGAAGGAACTAAATCATCAATAATGAGACATATTATACATTATATATACCTTAATCCTTATGATTTAAACTCATGGGTTTCTTGATATGCAAATTTATTCCACTTTTCACCCATAGACTTGTAGGTACTTTTTCTAGGCTTACTTGGGTTTGTTGATTGTTAAAGCTTAGGATAGGCCTCTAATGGCATAATTTATCCTATTTATAATTGTATATATATAAATAGTGTTTGAACATGAATTATACCTTTCATTTATCCCTCAAACCTCATCTTGTAGTATAAATTTCATGCATTTCATATGAAAAGGAGACCTACAAGTCTGCAAACTTGTGGTTCTACCTTTTGTCCTTTAGGCCTTTTCACCATGCATTTGGAACCATGTTAGTATTTAATACAAAATTACACTATCTCATATCCTAATTTATGATTTTATGACCATAATATAACACTTTATAATGTAATATTATCACCTTTTAATTCACTTCTATGTTTAGTAATCCTATACATAGTATTTAGGCTACAATATTGTATGTTGCTTAGAGAAGGTAGGGTTATAGTGGGTAATATATCCATTAATGGAATTTTACCTACATTTACTAGAGTTTAAATATGGTGGGATACCTTCATCCACATTCTTTCAACTGTTGAATACTCTAGAACATCAAGAGACCATGATATTCAACTTGCAAACTGTACAAAAGTAGAGTCTTGTTGTCAACTTGAGCTCACATATGCTAGGTAAGAATTGGATAATAATTTTTAATTGATTAAAAAACCCCATATATCCTCTATAATTTATATCATCCCTTTAACCAACCTTAAACTATCATTTCAAGGATTAAAAAATGAGCATATGGGGTTTATGTAGGATTTTAGACCACTTCCTAGTCTTAGAAATTATTCATAAAGGAGGGGTCACCAATCTAAAAATTATGGCCATGTATTTTAATGCCATTAGGACCCACTAATTTGGTAAAAATTTTAGGTCCTCTCCTTCTTGGCTGTATGTAATGAACATATAAAGTTAGCCTTTGTGAGCTTGCCAAGGGAGTGATGGAAGAGAGAGAGTGTTTTTTGATTTTATGAGACTTATAACTTCATCTAAATCATGTATTTGACTTGAGGAATATGAAGAGACACTATATAATTAATTCACCTAAATATGAGCTCTCTAAGTCTATAAAAATGCCTAAAACTAGCTTCTTTAGAATGAATCTCTCTCTTTTGTATGTTGAACCTACAAAGTCTGACCATGATCTAACTTGTAATGACATATAAGTACATTAGATATGTTATTGGGATTATTTGTAATTAAAAATTTCTATAAAATACCTCATATTGGTTTAAAAATGGATTGAAATTCCTTAAGATGCATTGACAAATATTAAAGAGATTAATGCATATTTGATAGCCTCATGAAGTAAACATAGAGATTTATAGTTACACCTTTGACTTGAATTGACCTCTTCAAGATTTTACTTATTAACTCATTCAATAATAAATCCTTGGGAAGTCTTAAATTAACCACAATTAAAACCTTAACTTTGTTAAAAACCTTAACAAATGCTAAAATACCTCAACTTCTCCAAACAAGGCTTAAGACTCTTCAACATGATAGAAAGGTGATGGGAAGACTCAAGGAACAATATACCATCATGACATAGGCCTAAGACCCTCTAAACTAACCTTGATGGCTCTATAAGCACATGATAAAATTAAAACCTTAAATAATACTAAACAAAGTTCCTAGTGACCATTTGAAGATCATTACAAGACTTGGATGGCTATCAACCAAGTTAAAATGAGCCAAATGAAAAGTTTTTTGTGAACCTCCATAATGGTAGCTAAAATTTGGCTAACAAGCACTAGTTGGAGTTCCTTCTTCTTGTAAGCTTCCTAAACTCATGGATTTGACTTTTTCTAATTCAACATCTTCATCTTATTCATCTAGGGCTATCTCTTCACTTAAATTCTGCTTAGGTCCTATCATTATTTCTATATTTCCTTCCTCCTCATTAGTGGCATAGTCCACTAAGGATATTAAATGTGTATGATCCTCTTCTTCTACTCCTCATCAGGGGATTATTCTATAGTAGCTAGACCAAATTATGGTCTTTCTTCTTATTATTGAGCTTTTGAGGAGGTCAAAAGGACTTTATATGCCCTTTGGTAAGTGATTATGGGGGAAACAAGAGGTGAGAGGGATGATGAAATAAATAAATGAGCCACATTAGTAAGAACTACTACTATAGGTGGTGGTGAAGGAGTGGAAAGTGGAATAAAAGTAGTGGAAGGAAATGTGGATGGGAAAGCACTAGGTGTGGTAAGATTTATTTGAGAGAAGTTACCCTCACTAGTGGAAATAGATGGAGGTGCACATATTGATATGCCAGATTAGAAGGAGGAGTATATGAAATAGAAAATAAATAAGATTTAAAAAACTCTAGGAGACTTATGTGACCATTTTATTAGGGTAGAAGTGCTAAAGATAATTTTCTCTTTTGTTTGTCTTGAGGAGATGTAGTCTTCTCTACTATAGTAGCTATACCCAAAATTATGGTAGTAGTAGTTAGATGTGTGGAATCTAGTTGGGGACCTAGGAGATCTCAAAGAATTTCTTTTTTGATTTAGGTATTTTCCTCCCTTTAGCCACTATACTCTCCCTCTTTTAGATTTGTCTCTTCTACTATAGGATAGGGAGGTTGGCCTTGACATTTCAAGTCTTGAGGTTGAGCTGGAGGTCATTGATGACTCCATGCTTTTAGGTTTTCTCCACTATCTCATTTATTTATTTTTTTGAGATATCTAGGTCATATTGGATGGCCTAACCAACTATCATGGACATTTAATTATCCTTCATCTGAGTTCATACCTCTATTTCATCTAATGCATTCATAAAGATAACATCATGCTCATATTATTAGTGACTATATGTGATGGTGACCCTCTTATTCTCCTTAAGGAGTTGAAGATAATTCATGATTCTCTTTCTATTGTCCCATTTTATAAACTAGGCCACATTTAAATTATAATGGAATATTACCTTCCCAACCTAGTTGAAATGGGCCCTTCCCACAAATTGTAGATTCCCAATAATTAGAGGAGTTTTAAAGTAATAAACTTGATGTTTCTAGTCCAAATCCTCATCTACAATATTATACACTTGATGGGACACCTCTTATTCTACAAGTTTATCTATGACATGTCATGGTAAGAACGTAGGAGGTGCTTTAGTTATTTCAATCTTGATAATTCTATAATTGGGGTAATACCAATAATCCCCCATTTGCCTATAGTTCTCAAGTTCTCAGATAACCTAGGCATCTGAGTGCCATGAATGGCATAATATACTTGAAGATAAAATTTCTCATAAATCCTTTTGATTTCATTTATGAAGCTATAGATAAAAATGAAAGAATAATTTTCACATATCATATTATACACATACTTTAATGATGGTTATCATAGTTCTCCATGTGTTTTATGAACTATGCCCATGATTGTATCCAATAAATATGATATCATATATAAATTCCCATCAACTGGACTTTGCTGAATCCTCAACATCTAAACCTTTATGTAACACTTTAATTCATACTAGGGCAATAATCTTTCTTGAAGTAAGGAGAATGTCCAACAATGGGACCCACTCCACTTGTACATAAGTAATGATGGGAAAACCATATTTTGTTTAAAAGGGCCATGGATATCATGATCCTTAGCCTAAATTTGATGAAGCCATTGGAGGAAATCATCCTCTTGGGATTCAATATTTTTCCTTTCACCAGCCATTGTTTTAATTTTCCCTCTATGGTATTATGCTCAAGCTATAAATTAGTTGAGACTTAGTTATAGGCTACCTCAGGTAGTGGGAGCCTAAGGTACCTTTAAAATTCCTTTCTAGAAAATTATGAGAGTGCATTCTTCCATTTTATAAGGTGTAAATAGTCTCCATTTCAAGTACCATTAAATAATAACTCACAAATCAATCTAGTTTTGCCATTGCTTGATGAAGTCCCATGGTTTTGATTGGTACCAGGTCATTGATGTCTTTCTTCTCATCTTGGGATAATTTTTCTAATGTAGAGTGTGGTTCCACAAACTCCACTACATTTTAGAGTGTCGAGTAATATGTAAAATTAAATTGAGGGTGATTTTATCAACAATGTGTCTGTGTATTTGGTATTTACAACATAAGAATATGTAGAAGGGGCCTAAACATGTGCTAGTTTTAAGAATCCATTTTAATACTCTAAACTATGTAATTAATTAAAAAATTAGTATGAATTCTCTTATAGGTTCAATGAAGAAGCTAAGGCATTCGGGTTATAAAAAGGCTATAAATTACAATGATCACTAATAGATTGACGGTGAAGTGACTTTCTTTTTTCTTAGATTTTTCATATATTTCTTAAAGTATTTGATTTTCATGCTCAAATCGTGTGACTTAAATACAAATAATATATTTTTATTTCATTCCCATTTTATTACATGTGGAAACTCTTCATTGATCTTGTATGTCTAGTCATATTATCTGAGACAGGTATCCATTTTTTATTTTCCAAATTATTTACTTTACTATCAAACTTATTTATGTGTACTTTTTATATGCATCCCATATATTATGAAACATGTTTTTTTTATAAATTAATCAAGCATTTATATTTATAACCTTTCTTTGCATGTTCTAGGGTCATGAGTTAACATGATTATGTCATGTGGATCAATCTCAAGCTTGTAAGAACTTAGAGGATTGGAGCCTCAGTTATTTGAAACTTTTGGATTATGCACATCATTATGAATCCTCTAAGTTAGTGAGATTTTTGATGCATGACATGATTTTGGGGCCTTAAAGACTCAGAGCCTTAGATACTTGGAGTTAGATACTCAATACCATTAATCCATTAACTTGATATTTCTTCTCTAAAGCTCTAAGGTAATGAAATTGTGCTAGCTTTCAAGTTCTCATAGCTTATAACCTTGGGACCATTAAACTGTAGGACCTTAGGGCTATTAGACTATGTTTAATCTTTATAAGATTTTGAGTTAATGGAGTTTTGCCACTTATCTAGTTATTGAATCTCAGAGCCTTACAACCATTAGATGATCAACTTTGTTTTAAACATATATAGTTTTGGGTTCATGTATTTACATCACATGGTGTGTTATCAAATCTCATATACTACAAACACTTATAATTTTATTTAAAACTGAAGGGCTCTAGGTAATGTAAGAATGCCATCTATCAATGTTTTGGAGCTCAGGGACTTTGTAGACTTATAAACTTTTGTAAAGGTTGAAGGCTCTAGGTAATGTAGGAATGCGACTTTTCTCAATATTAGATAAATAAAGTAGGGCTTGATAGTGAATAATGTATAAATATTTTCCAATAGTCCTACAAACATACAAAAAACATATGAATACTAGGACAAGACATATTAGTTCTGTTAGTCCAAACAAATCATAGTCATTTATGAAAACCCAAGTTTTAAGATAGATAAAAATTATCATTCAAGCTTTGATTTTCATAATTATCGACTCTAAAAATTTATAATTTTAAGAAAACCTTAGAATTATACAAATTGAAACCAATGTCATGGATGTCTAAGGCTTAGAGGACCTTAAATTATGATATTCAAATAATAATGGATCCCTATTAAAATTTTTAAAATGGGGGTGTGTGTGTTAGGGAACAATGAATGGTGATTCAATGGGGAAAATACTCCTAAGAATTTGGGAACCCAAAATCTTAGAACTGGATCATAATAAAACTTTAGTCCTAACAAGAAAATAATAACTAAACCTTTCCCTAGAAAAAGACTCTTAATTTCTCATGCAACATATTAAATATTTTCACTCCTTGGATATGTGTGTGATTTTGTGAATTAAATTTCTCCTTGTTATGAGAGTTTTGACAAATTCATGGATAAACACTATAGGTTTCATTTTGACTTTAGATTTTTAACCAATTAGTAAGGGAAGCCTGGGCATTATTCTGCTACCAACCAAGTGTATACAAATATTATTTTTAACTTGTATCAAATACTAATGCTTTAAATTTTGTAGGAACTCATTAAGACTCAATCTCTTTGAGTGCATACCATAAGTGGTGTACTAAGAAAGGGGTAGGTATACCTTTGGTGCTTTATAGGATTGTTTCCCCTTACTGCCACATTATTACCAATCTAACTAGCTCTTAAAACCATTCCCTAAGATATTAATCCTCCCTTGCACACTCCTCCAATATTTTTACATGATTTATCTTCATTTTCTTTCCTTAATTCCCTTTTAGATAGTTGACTATACTAGGTCAACTACCCTATATAGTCTAGGGGTATTTTTCACTTTTTGGGTTTATTAGCCTTTTGGTCAACTTAGCTCAAACCTAGTAAATTGTCCCTGAAAACATATAGGGTCGACTTGTACATCCAAAATTTTTAGGAGGATTTAGGACAATATCAACCTATAAATACAAGATAATTTCATCATTATTTCAATAGGAAATCAAGATTTATTATTTGCTCATGATTCTTCACAATCTGCTCTTCCACCATTCTACTTGAAGAGTCCTAGCTTAAGGTTTGTACTTAGAGAATCTAGTCTTGTGGATAAGTATTGGATGCTTTGGCCTTTCTTGGTGATCCTTATAAACCAAAAAAAACTCTTTTAAATCCCATTTGGCCAAGGGAGAGATTGAGTCTTGATAGGTTCACATTTAGGTAAGTATATTGTAACTTTGTTCTCTTATCTTTAGTAGATAGAATTAGCATACATGTTGGCTTAAATAATATTAATATTCATATTCCATGTATTAGGGTCTTACTCATACTTATCTTAATTGATATTCTCTTATAGATATTGTTATAGCTTCTAACCCCCACTTTGTGCCACAAAATTTGGTGTGCACTTCATTACATTTTCTTTATTGTTTATTAGAATAGGTGAATATTAAACTTTGAGACTTTTTTAGGGTTTTTGTGTGATTGTGTTAGACTATAGGATTTATAACCCTACCTCACATGGTGTATTATGAATATTGATCCCCTAATCAGGTCTAGGAGATCCCTATATTGGTCATGCTCCTAATTAACAAATGTATTCCTAATAAGAAGTGTAGGTATGCTCTATCTTCTCTGAGCCAGGATTGATTTATAGACATGATGTTTTTTTTACTGCATACATTCTAGTGAAACTGATATGAATCCTACCCCACCACTAATTGGATTATATTCACATTTCCATTTTTGTTTCCTTTCTTATTAGCATTAGCTTCACTTTAGCTTCACTTTCATATTACATTCTAGTGAACCAACTGTGAACCTAACCCTTGCAAGATTTATTTCAATTTATTTCATTATTTTTAGCATTATTTTTATCATATATCTATCATACTATATTAACTCTATCAACCCAGTTCTAATCTTTGTGCACATGTTTTTAGGAATAGGCAACTAGATCAACTTAGATGACCTAGTATAAATTTCTAGACTTCTAGATTTCTAGTTTAGACTACTAGGTCAACCTAGTTGACCTTATACACTTTCAAGCATCTAGATTCAACTACTAGGTCAATCTAGTCAACCCTATACATTTTAGGCACCTAGTAGTAGGATGCTACAAAGCTTGATCAACCTAGTCGACCCAATTAGTAGAGTTTTAAAGCATATTTCAAGGTTCTTGACTAGAAATATTTATTCTCAACATCTTTGATCCACCATGGTTCCTTTTTATCTCTCTGTCTCTTTTTTTCTATCTTTTCTTTAATAGTTTATAGTCTTCAAAACTACCCCTACATAGTCAACTGGGTCAATCTTGTTGACCTAGTTTTATGTTCTATGTGCTATCTAGATAACTAGGTTGACCTTGACCAACCTTATTTATTCTCAAACCTTGATTCCATGGTATAGGTTTGGCCCTATCAACCCTATTATGTATTTTGTACATATAGTGTACACATTATACTTTTTTAAAAGTTGGAATTAATCTCTATATGATAGTAATTAGTTTACACCTTTCTTTTTTTATTGCTTGCATGCTTAGAATAGTTCACATAGTCTAATTAGGGGTTTTTTAATTAACTGTTTAGTTTTAATATTTCTATTTTATGCACATAGATCCAAATCATAAAAACTAAACAAGCATTTTAATATTTATCTACCCAAGGCTAACCTACTTGGATTTCATCACCAAAGGGGAAGTTGACTTGAGACTCTGGTCAAGTATAAGACATGGTTAATGTTATATTTTAGATAGGTACCTAACACCCTTATCACTACAATGTGTGAAGTGAGGGGATAGGCCCTAATACCAAGCCTATATCATTTCTACTATAGTCCCTTTCAACCCAAACTACCTAAAACTATCATTAGATTTCTATCTAGTTCTTTGCTTACAGCCAATTTCCCATCACATTAAAAATCATATTATTAATAATATAATAAAAATTATTAGGTTGACCAATTAGTTATCTATTTAATTTTAAATTTTATTACTTATTATTTTCTCAATTATGTGTGCTAAAACTTGCACTAACCAATGCTAGTGTAAGGTTTTATATTGTGTACCTTAATTGGATTGGCTAGTGTTAATCCAATTAACTATTTATTTCCCTTCAGTTCTTACTTTACTAGATTAGCTACAAAAATTGTCTTATTTTAGTTCATAACTTGTTATCAACCTTCACATTTTCTTTTTCTACTGTACTAGGATGAATCAGTCGACCTTGTACATTTTTTTTTGTCTTTATGCACTATAGTATATCAACCTAGTCTACCTTGTATTATTTTTAGACCCTTTTCATTATTTTCTTATCTTTGTTCACTATACTAGATCGACCCAGTCAATCCTGTATACTTTACAAGCCTTATTTCCTATGCTAGGTTGACCTAACCAACCCTATAATATTTTTTACTTTTTTAACTCATCAATCTAGTTCCCTATTTATCCAATTTTGAATTTTATTCATCTCTCTTCAGTTAGAATGAAGTCTCCTATCAAAATATTCTTGGATTGCTTGAATCCATTTAGATACTATATGAGATGTTCATTTCTCCCTCTCTTTACCTCCCAAGAGCACCATCACTCTTGGGGAACCTCTCCTCATCCTTCATCCATGAACTATAACATGGTGTAAATAACACCTCAAGATGAAGTTGATGGATCTAATCCTTTATTTACTTACCAAGATACTTCTCATCTTTAAAATATTCAAACTAATGTGGGAGTGATTGACACCAGTTTATTCAATAACCCCACTAATAACCCATCTTCTAATAATCCTCCCCCTAATACCAATTTGGGGAATGTTCCTACCAACACCAATCCACCTTCCCATGCAACCCAAATTTTATCCCAAGTCATCCAACAAATGAACATTATGAAAAATTCTAACACCCATCAAATGATGCAACTTCAACATCATTTAATTAATGTGGCTAATCAACCTCCAACTATGCATCCTCAAACTGATCCCAATTTCATTCCTCCACCTCTTAGGGATGCCTTAGAAAATGTTATTCCTCAACTCATAATGAATAAGAAAATTATTAAAACCATTCAAAATGAGCCTTTAACACCCTTTATTATATCCATTGATATTGGTAACATATCTCCAACTATTAAATATGATGGGACTAAAGACCCTGCCTCATTTAATAAAGCCTTTGGCAACCTTTACAAAGAGTGAATCCAAAATAATAAATTCACAACTAAAATATTAGTGAAAACATTCATTCATGATGTATTATAATGGTATAATCAACTTCTCCAAAACAATATTTGTCAACTTGAATATTTGGTTAATACTTTGGTTAAAGAGTTTCAACACAATGATCTTCCTAAAAATTGTCTTAGCCACTTTATCAATGCTAAGCAATCTCCCATTGAATCAGCTCATGATTTTATCAAAAGATGGAAATCATTGGCCCATAAATCCAACCATAACATGACTAATGATAAATTTTTCAAACTCTTTATCACAACTTTGATTCCCACTCTCCAATATAAGGTTCAAACCTTTGCTTTCCAAACACTAAATAAAGCTCTTGATCAATCTAAATGTCAATACTTTATCATGAATCAATTAAAACCTAATCCAAAAATTCTTAAAGGATATTTTCAAACATCTAATTATATCACTAGTAATAATTCACAAACTAAACTAGGAGTTGTCAAAATTGATTTTCCTTTACCTTCTCACACACCTCTTTTGATTCAACAAATGAAATAATTCTTATGCCCTCAAAACCTTTCATCTATCCCAATGATCCTCCTAAGTGGTATGATCCCAATCTATTTTTTTGGTTCCATGCTGACATTGGGAATTATAATGAATCTTTTAGAGGGATCACTAAATTTGTTGTCTCTTATATGCTTGGTGATTCATTCAACCATGAAGCTATGATCAATCTTCATCATCAAGAGTACACTGCTACCTCTCAACAATGACAAACATATAAAGCTTCTACCTCTAAATATAAAAAATCCTCTTCAAATAATCAACCAAATTTTAAGGATGTTTATGCCATTGACACCAATTATGACCAATACTTTAACAATTCTCAATATGTCAACACTGCTAAGGTCAACTATCATTGCAAATTAGCTCACAAAGATCTTACTACCAAGCTAAAATATCCATCTTTAGAATAAAAATTTATTAAATATACCACCAACACCACAAATATTGATTTAGAAGCACCTAAGGAACAACTTCATACTTTTGTTCCTCCAACCACATATATTCATCCAAAATCTAATCTACCTCCCAAAACCTTGTGTTGGTTCTTCTAAATCTCATTAGAAATTTCTTGAAGAACTTAACTCTATGCCTTGTAAGATTCCACTTATGAAGTTGGTTCATACTTTACCCTATTATCATAAATTAATTATGCAATAACTTCAAGAAATTAAATATCCTTCTTCCATACATGAAGAACTACCTTCTATTAAATCTCAACCTACCAACATAAATACCATTGAAACTATGTGTCCTTCTTCCAAGCCCTTTATTGAATTCCTTAAAGAAGACATGATAAATCATGAGATTCATTTTCATGTTGATGATCTGGCATACTTTATCAAAGTATCCATTAATACCACTCTTATCCAAAAAGTTCTAGTTGATGAAGGCTCTGGTATTAATGTGACATATTTATGGCTTATACAATAACTTGGTTATAACAAGGATCATCTCAAGAAAACTCATATTACTTGTCACGGTTTTGATAAGACTAATCAAAAACCACTTGGTTTTATTTGGCTTCCATTAACCATTAGACCTAAGACAATTCAAACCAAGCTTATGGTCCTTGATATTCCTTTATCTTATAATGTACTCCTTGGTCATCCATGGACTCATCGAATGAGGGCCATTGTTTATTTTGGTAGTCAATGTATTAAATTATTGCATAATGGAAAATGATATAAGCATGAAAATTATCCCAACCCATGGAGTATTAAAAATCCCAATCCTAAATTACAATATCATATTCCTACCATTCCTAAAATTAATAGTCCTCCTTTACCCAAGTTCATCAACATGAATCCTAATTTACAAGTTACTCTTGTAGATTTTGATGATGATGAGCCCAATGGTTTTCAACATACTTATAATACTACTAAGTTATCTCCCTACATTTCACAATGGCTTCCTCCTCTCTTACCAATATACTATACTATTCCTCTCATGGATGAGATTACCGATTTCTCCCTCCATGCAATGCTTATGATCCTTATCTGCTAGAATATGCCTTCACTTATAATGATTTAAGAGTGGCCAAATTATTTCAAGATCCTCTCATCATGTCTCCTTATACATTTAGTAATATCAGGATTTCACCCTCTAAAACTCCCCCTAATTCTCAAGCATGTACAATTTATCCAACATATGATGATAACTATATCATGGCCCAAGCTCAATATAGAGACTTGGATATCTAACATTATCAGAAAACCTTAGGCCAAATTCATGATTTTAATTGGGATGTTCATACCATTTTTGTGGATCATACCTTAGATCCTGAGGGTCATGTGCCTCCTATCAATTATCTTCTTATCAATACTCTTTAGATGGTAGAAAAAATTATGCCCTACTAATCTCTAGAAGTTCTTATGCATTATTTCCCACCTTTGAATCCAATCATTATATCTAATCCTTCTCCCATCACTGAATCCACCAACACATCAATCTCTTCTACTCCATCTACTTCTTCTACTCCCAAAATTACACTTAATGCCAATGCAATTAATGTTCATCTGATACGTTCTGAGTCTAGTCACCATGGCAATCAAATTTTAGATCTTGAAGTATATGTTGAGTATTATGGTCCTCTTCCTACCTTGCCTAGTGATGAAGCTATCCTAGAGTTACTTTATGCCTGAGAACCTTAACTTCCTTGATAACATCATCAACTTGGGAATTTTAAAACAAAAATTCATTGCTTTAACAAATTCATTGCTAGTATTGATCCAAAAACGAATCCAATTTCAGCCTTACCCAATGCATCATACCATTTTCAAGATGGTAATTCCATGCTTATCGAATAAACCACTCACATTGAATATGGTACTCCATCTTGTCCTTAACCAATTATAGTTTTTCAAGAAATTTCACCTAGTGAACATAATAATTTTAGTTTATTCTTTAAAAAATATCATGAAGCTTTTCTTGGTCCTATGAGGACATGCTTAGTATTGATCCTTGCATTGTGGTGCATAACATCATTATGTATCCTGATGCCAAGCCTATGCATAAAAAACAAAGAAATTTTCCACTTGAAGTTTCAACTTTATATCATAAGGAAATCATAAAATTACTTGACGCTAAATTTATCAAACCAGTGGATTATTTTGAATGGGTTTCCAACATTGTTCCCATTCAAAAGAAAGTCATTATGGTCATTTGTATTTGTATTGATTTCCATAATCTTAATCTTACTTTTCCAAAGGATAACTTCCCTTTACCTTCAATAGATGCCATTGTTTATTCCAAAGCTAGTTACAAAATGTTATCTCTTATGTATGGCTTCTCAAGGTACAATCATATTCATATCACTCATAAGGACCAATATAAGACAACTTTCACCATGGAGTGGGGCACCTATTGCTATGTCAAAATGCCCTTCAACCTCAAAAATTCTAGATCCACTTACCAATTAACAATGACTCACACATTTCATGATATCATCCATAAAATTATTGAAACTTATATGGATGATCTTATTACTAAATACAAAAATCATACGAATCATCTTTTTGATCTTGCTATCATCTTTGACCATCTCTTTAAATATAAAGTTAGACTTAATCCTTACAAATGTGTCTTTGGATTTTTTTTTAGGATTATTAGTCTCTCTTCATGGCATTGATGTTGACCCCACCAAGATTAGTGCCATAGTTAACATGCCCATTCCTAGATCTATTCCTAACATTCATACTTATTTAGGCAAAGTTGGGGCAATTAGAAGATTTGTCCCCAAAATGGCTTATCACATCCACTTTGTCAATTCCATTCTCAAGAATGGTACTAATTTAAAATGGATGTATCCATGTCAAAAATACTTTGATAGCATGAAATAGTATTTGATTAACCCATATACACTTCATCCTCTTTCCAATGAAAAACCCTTGATTCTATATACTTCTTCCATGCCTATTTCAGTTGGGGCAATGCTTACCCAACAAGATGATATTGGGAGAGAGTATGATACCTGCTACATTATCTAAGGCCTCATCAACTATGAGACATGTTTTACTAAAATTGAGCATGATTTTTTCATCATCTATTTTTTAACTGAAAAACTTCATCACTATATGCTTTACTAGACTGCTTATGTTATTTCTCGCTTTGACCCCCTTCAGAATTTCTTCTCCAAAGACTTTCTTCTTGGAGATAGAATTGACAAATGGATGGTCCTACTTATGGAATTTGATCTCTACATCATCACTCAAAAATTTATTAAATGGAAACTCATACCTAATCAACTTGCCGAAACTCCCATTTGAACCACTTCTTCCCTTCAAGATGATATTATAGATGATAATATCTTTTACATCTAATTTCTAAATCATAATATCTCTCTCAAGATTACTTTCATAGATTTACCACCAATATTTAAGCCAATCAACTTGATGAATCTTCCACTCCCTTTGGTACTACTATACTAAAATTAGTTATCAAGGAGCTCCTTAAAATTAATGTTGACTTGTATGAGGATACTTGGACCCTTCACTTTGATCATGATAAATGCCTTCAAGGAGCTAGGGTAGGTGACATTCTCATGAGTCCTCTTGGAAAGATCATTCTTTTATATTTTTGATTCATCTTTTATGTCACCAATAATATGGTCAAATATGAAGATCTTATCTTAGGCATGAGAGCTGCTCTTGATTTAGACATTTAGTACCTACATGATTTAGGCGATTCTTGGCTTATTTACCACAAACTCAATGGTGATTATCAATGTAAAATTGAGAACCTCATCACATATCATAAAATTACAACCACTCTTGCTAATGATTTTATCTCTTTCACTATTGAGCCTATTATTAGAGATTAAAACTCCATTGCTAATTTTATTGCCTCATCAACATCTCTCTTTCATCCTCATAGAATCATATTTTTGATCCTTCTTTTCTTATAAAAATAAGAAAAACCCCATCTTTAACTCAACCACCAAATTCACTTATCTATCATATCTAGGTTGTTGTCATTCACCAAAGCTTGTGGTACAAAGATATCATTCAATTTTTAGAACACCAAACTTATCTTCCTAACTTAGATTCTCATGAAAAGATAAACATTTGTAAACAAGCTTTCAAATATGTATTTTGACACAACATACTTTATTATTGCAACACTGAAGTTACCTTGCTATGTTATGTTCTACAAGATAAGGTCCCTTATCTTCTTGAACAAACACATGGAGACATTTATGGTGGCCATTACAATAGACATGCTATAACCTGTAAATGCCTATATATGGGTTAATTTTGGTCTACTCTTGAAAATGATGTAATTGAATATGCTAAAAAGTGTAATACCTATCAGCTCCATGATGATCTAATCCATTCACCTCCAACTTAACTTCAAACTATCAAGTCTCTTTGGCCATTTTACTCTTGGGTATTTGATCTCATTGTTAAACTTCCTTGCTCCTAATATGGACATGTCTTTATCATCACCACTACCAAAGATTTTACCAAGTGGGTTGAAGCCATGCCTGTTGTTAATTTCACTGGACCTACCATTTCCAAATTTATTCTTAATCAAATAATTTTATGCTTTGGCATTCCCCATACCATCATTTCAGAAAATGGTGGTAACTTAAAAAACAAACATGTTAAAGAACTTTATAATAAATTCAAGATAAATCAAAAATTTTCCATGCCTTATCATCCATATATAATGGCCATGTTGAGGCCATTAATAAAATTATCAATAAAATACTTCAAAAGACAATTTTTGAAACCCACATAGATTGGCATCTTCATCTTTACCCTAGACTTTGGGTCTAGTGAATTAGCATATGCACTACCACTAGGGTAACGCCATTTTCTCTAGTCTATGGTTCTGAGTTGGTCCTTCCTTTAGAAGTTGAGCTTCCTTATCTTCATATATCTCTTCATGATATTATTACCAATGAAGAATTATATGAATCTCACCTTCATTCCCTTGATCTTATTTATGAATTCCATCTTTTTAATTTACAACATAACTGCTAATACAAGGCTTGCATTGTCAGACAACATAACAAACATGTTAACATATGCACTTTTAATGTTGGTGATCTTGTCCTTAAATTAGAATACACTCATGATAAATAAGGTAAATAAACCCAAAAATGGTGGGACCCATATTTAGTAAAAGACATTCTTGGTCTAAGCACCTACCACCTTTAAACTGATGAAGGCCATGTTTTCAAAGATCCCACCAATGCTCAATTCCTTAAAATTTATTTTTCCTAAACATTTCCTTAATATTTTCATGCTTTATATCTACATCTATCTAACACTTATTTTAGGTTACTTAAGTATGTTTCTCTTCCTCTAAAATAATTTTCCTCTTTTTCACAAACCTTTAGTCCTCCCTTTTAGTCATTTGGTTTCTTGATGTATCATAGTCTTCTTTTTCTTCTTTCATTTTATCTTTTGGCACCCCTTAGGATTTTATTTTGTGAGTTTCTTTGTAAGACCACAGATAGGACCTCACATTCCTCACAAAATTACCATCCTTTTTATCTCACTTTTTGCTTGCCAATTTTGTTTTGACACCCTTTGGGTTTTTCTTTTATGAGTTGCTTTGTAATACCATGGATAAGACCTAATGTACCTCACAAAACTACCATCTCTTTGTTTTATCTTTTTTTTACTTTATGAATTTTTAGTGTAAGACTATGGATAAGACCCGACCCTCCTCATAAAATTACCAACTTTTCATGTTCTTGATCCTTGTTATCAACATTAGCTTTTGATTCTTTTGTTAGATGGAATTTTCACAATAATATATGTTAGCATGTTTTCCCTCCATTTCCCTCATTCTCATGATAAGAAATCACATTTTACTACCATTGTATCCCTTTTTCCCCTTTGTCACATTTTTTGTGATTTGAAGAAATTAAAATTGTTCCATGTGTCATTCCTCTTAAGTTCCCCTTCCTTTCATCTCCACATTAGATAAAACAAGGTCAAAGTCAAGATAGAACTTTTATTTCATCTATATTTATGAGACTCTTAGACCCCATGCTATTTAAAGTTCTCTCTTTAGAAACCTTGTCCCAAGTATTCAAATGAAAGTCATCTTTAGCACCCATGTTTGGCATTCTAAATCTGAATAGAGGAGGAATCTAAAAATCCATCTAGAAAATTAAAATCCAAATCATTTGAAAAAAAATGTAATGATACCTAAAAGGCAACATACAAATCTTAAAATTTAAAATCACACTAAAAGATGTAATTTCAAGCACATTTCTTATCTCTAATTGAAGCTCAAACTCCATAGTTGGTCTCACATAGAGCCAAAGTCCTTTGGAGTGTGCGAGGCTCATAGATTATAATTGAGGAATTCAAAAAACTCTATGGTGCTACCTACTTTCTCATGCAAGTAACCAATCTTTTAGTAGATCAATGGCTCTATAAGGGGTCCTGAGGAATGGGGAACATGTTGTGGGAAGGTAAGTCCATTTTTAATTTTCATGCATATAGACTTCATGATATGATCTATATGCTTTATTTTTCAACCTAAGACTTGTGTATCCAAGAGAAGTTCTTCATATTCCTTAAGGTTGAAAGTCCTCTTATTTTGAAAAATTTAATTTGAGTGTTTTGACTTCAATAAAGATTTATTATACCTTGGTTTTTCATTCACTCTCCCCTCCACCCATTTCATTTCCCCCCTTGATAGATAAATTGTGATTCCAAATCTATTTTCCCTTCTTTAATTCCTTCTTCACCTCTTAAAAACATTTTATCACTACTTTATTTAAGTTTTATCTATCCTTAGAAGTGAAATAACATGTTTAAGTAACTATGGATTAATTTATTTACACCATGATTTACATTTATACACTTAATTTACTTTCATTTTAACATTTTTCATAATTTTACTACCTTGTTATTATGGACACCTGAGTTTGTACCCTTTTTCCATTGTTGAGTAAGGTTGGTTTGTTACTTCTCAATTAACAATGTTGTTTTCCCGTTTTATGCACTTTTTTCCATTATTGAGTGAGATAAGGATTGTTAATGCTCACTCATCAATGTTGTTTTACCATTTTGTTTCTTCTTTTTACCATTGATTTGATGTTTGATTACCATCCTATTTAACATGCATCTTTAGTTTGACTTTGTGAGTTTGCTTTTCTTACTTGAGGATAGATTGTTTGAGTTTTTTGGTCTTTAGTAGTCTTGGATTTTTGGTTACCCAATTTACTCTTGTTGATTGAATTGGTAATTTGGTCTAACATATCACTTATCACCCCAACTTTCCAAATTACCAAGTACATCTCATCCTTATAACACCAACTATCTTGAACTTTCTTGCGTTTATTTATTTTTGATCTTTAGTTTTGTATTTTTGGGTTTATTGAAAGTAGTCTCTATACCCTACACAATCAAAACTAATAACACAATAGAAAATCATCCTATGATAAAGGTAAGTAAAGGTATGCATTACATTTACTTTTTTAAATTTTCTATTATTTACTTTTAGTTAGTTTTTCTTTCAAATACTACAAATTTTTTTTAGCATCAACATTATGTGTCCTTATGTTCTTTCTTGAAGCACCATCCCTTGTTGAAACTTAGTGAAACATGATGAGATTTGAGTGGGCATATGTATACACATAATATTTTCAACCTTTATCAAATACTGACACTTTACATCTTACAAGAACCCATCGAGACTCAATCTCTCTAAGTGCATGCTCTAAGGGGTGCACCAAGAAAGGGGTGGGAAGACCTTTAGTGATTTATAGAATTATTGTCCCTTATTTCCACATTATTACCAATAAAACTAACTCTTAAAACCATTCCTTAAGCTATTAATCCTCCATTTCACACTGCTCTAGTCTTTTTCCATGCTTTATCCTCCTTTTCTTTCCCTAATCCCCTTTTAGATATTCAACTGTACTAGGTCGACCCTGTATAGTCTAGTGGTATTTTTCACTTTTTTGGTTTGTTATCCTTTTGGACAACCTACTTTAGACCTAGTGAATTGTCCCTAAAAACATACATAGTCAACTGGGTTGACCTTGCATAACTAATGTTTCTAGGAGGATTTAGGGAAAGATCCACTTATAAATACAAGATCATTTCATCATTAGTTCAATAAGAAATCAAGATTTATTATTCATTCATGCTTATTCACAATCTAATATTCCACCATTCTATTTGAGGAGTCTTAGCTTAGGGTTTATACTTAGAGAATATAGTCTTATGGATAAGCCTTGGATGCTTTGGCCTTTCTTAATGATCCTTAGAAAACATAAAAACCTCTTACAAAGCCCCTTTGGCCAAAGGGGAGATTGAGTATCAATGGGTTCACATTTAGGTAAGTATATTCTTACTTTGTTCTCCTCTTTTTAGTAGATAGAAGTAG
Source organism: Torreya grandis (assembly GCA_037957365.1). Lineage (NCBI taxonomy): Eukaryota > Viridiplantae > Streptophyta > Pinopsida > Cupressales > Taxaceae > Torreya > Torreya grandis. The sequence continues at coordinate 4,434,568 of JARHVA010000321.1, forward strand.
CATAAGTTTTGGCTCAAATAATATTACTCTTGATATTCCTATAATTAGGGTCTTACTCATAATTAGCTTAATTGAGATTCTCTTATACATATTCTGATTGCTTATAACCCCCACTTTGTACCATAAGCTTTGGTGTGCACTAGATTATATTTACTTTCTTGTTTATTAGATAGGTGAATATTAAACCTTAGGAATCTTTTAGGGTTGTTACATGATTATGTTAGACTATAGGCTTTGAAACCCTACCTCACATGGTGTATTATTATAAATGATCTCGTAATCAGGTTTAGCAGATCCCCATATTGGTCATAATATCACTTAACAAATGTATTCCCAATCAGAAGTGTAGGTATGCTCTATTTTCTTTGAGCTAGGATCGATTTATAAACATGATGATTTTTTTATTACAAACACCAAATGTCTATAGCCTTGATAAAAATACCTTTGATCTTACTCAAATCTTTACTCTACTGTGAGCTAGGATTTTATAGCCCATATAGAGATTAATGAATCACCTATATTCTATTAGTTTATATGATGATTTTTTAAAACATAGATATAAGAAAGGCTAGGAACCATCATTGGCTGGGTGCATGCATAATAAATATAATTTTTATCATTACATCCCTACCAATGTGCATCCATTTCTATGTTTATTATCTCCCCTATAAGATTTAACATATAATAATGAAAATTATATTTAAAAATGGAAAGTCTTTCTAAAATTTATGTGAGTATCAAAGTAAATCCTAAAGGCTCAACAAACTCATTTGATCAAATTAGAACCTAATTTATTCATAACACATACTTCAATCCCATAATCTCAATCACTACTAGAGTAAATCATTGTGAAAACTAATTGTGCTTCCTTTCATATTATCCCCTTGTTTTTGAAAAGTATTTAGCACTTATTTCATAGGAAATCAGTTTGTCTATTTTACAATTTTATAAAACTAATCTAGAAAATATAACAACTAACCTAATGAAAGTAAATTCATAAAACATGAAATATTAATCTAGGAAATAAAGAAGTCTACTCTAAAAAGCATGAAATATTCTCTAGGAGGCAAGAAATCTATTCTACTCCCACATATACATTTTCACTTATAGTCATTCTAAATCATCTCCAATTGGAGCAACCATGAAATAATGTTTCAAAAACTATCTATTGACTGGAAAGGTGAGATAGCTACCTTGAAGGTCCTTTAAGTGGAAGACATTATTGCCTAGTATCTCAAATATTTGATATGGTTTAATCCATAAAGGAGTGAACTTATCATGTTATCCTTTATTCTCTTGTGATTTATCTCATAAGATCACTAGGTCTCAAATATTGAAGGATTTGATATTGGATCTTTTATCAAACCACCTCTTGATTATGTCTTTGTGTTTTCTAAAGCTATGCAGTGCCTCAATTCTTACATCTTCCATTTGGACTATGTCAAACAATCTAGATTGTATTATTTCATTTTCCCCCATGTACTCTTGCATGAATTGATACATTGGGATTTTAAGATTTATGGGGAAAATTGACTATTTCCCATACACCACCATAAAAAGTGAAGCCTTAAGGGTTTATTTTTGTCTTGTTCAATCTACCCATAGTGTATACTTTAATAACATATGCAATTATCTTGGTTGATCTTGGGCTGAATTTTTAATTGCATGTATCAAATTATTATTTGTGGATGTAGCTATTCCATTCACTTGTGGATAGTAATGCAAAGAGAACTTGATGGTGATTTTTTTATTGTAAGCCCAATCTAAAAATTTAGTAGACTAGAAAGCTAGACCATTATCAAAAACTAAAGATATTGGAGTGCCAAACTTGGTTAGTATGTTCTCTTCTAAGAATTTGATGACATAAAATGCTATGTAATTTTTTGTGGCCACATATTCTATCCATTTTTTATCATAGTCAGTCACTATTATGATAAATTTGTGCCCTATTGAAGAGTTTAGGTTTATCACCCTAATGAAGTCAAGATCCCATTGAACAAAAGGGCATCCCTCAATGATTGGTTATAGTGGCACGATAACATTCACTTCTCTTTTTATAAATACCTAGCATTCATGATAGGTTATGACATGGTTGTGGGCATATTTGAATATGGTAGGCTAGTAGTATCCCATCTTCAAGATTTTATGAGCTATAACATTGGCCAAGGGATGTCCACTACCTATCTTTTGATGTAGATTATCCAATATGTCCATGAATTCTTATGTTTAAACATACCTCAAGTAAATTACCTCATATTTATTCTAGTATAGGAATCCTTTCTTTATCATGTAATGATCTTGTTTGAGCATAAGATCACTTTTTTAATCTCTATTTAGCTCTAGGGGCATGTGCCTATGAGCATACCATTCACCACCATCTACCTAAGTCTCATTGATTTGTGAAATATAAATGTATGGATCTATCTTAGTCTTGAGATAGATTATTCCCTAGCCTCTCACCATCTTGGTTGGTATAATTTTAAGATCAAAATATTATGACTTGGCCATCTAATTTCCTCTTCTTTTACCCAACTCATTTTAGCCAAGTGTGATCTTGAAAATCATGGAAAGAATGATGATGTATGTCTTGTTTTTTAGAATATAATGCCTAAAAAATTTCATATGTTTGATTAATGCATATATATATATATATATATAATATGTATATCATTGAGTATTTCAACTCTGCATCCTTAAGATTAGTGTTCATGAAGGAAATCAAATATTCATTATCATGTACCTTTTGTGTGATTATAATTGATATAGTGTGCTCTGAGGCAAATAAATAAAGTTAGAAGTCCTTGTTAAAGTCTAGGCCGATCATAGCTACAACTTGAGCAATGCCAATCTTGATATCTTGAAAATCTTTCTTAACCTCTATTATCCACTCTATATTGACATATAACTTCAATAAAGCATTCAATGGTTTAACAATATTTTCAAATCTATAAATCATTTTCCTTATGAATTTTATCTTGCCAAAAAAAACTTTAGTTCTCTCTTGCTATTGGGAGGAGTCAACTTAGAAATGGCTTGGACTCATTCTAGATCAATGATGATCCTAGCCTTAGTGATGAAATGGCCTAATAATTTCCCTTTAGTGACTTCAAAGATGCTCTTATTTGGATTAAGGGAGACTTCATACTTTCTACATTTGTAAAATACTCTTTGTAGATGATTTGCATGATTAACTCTGTATTTTGAATACACTATCAAGTCATCCATGTAGATGATGCATTTTATAATAAGTACCTAAAATGTGAAGTCCATTACTCTCTAAAGGTTTTTACTACATTTATTAGGCTAAAAGGCATTCTTTTATATGCAAAATTTACCCACTTGGTGGTAAAGGTAGTCTTCATTATGTCCTGTGCTTCTAACAGTACTTGGTTATAACCTAATAATATATCTAAGAAGGACATAATATCATATCCACTAACCTTCTGAATTAACCCATCTAGGGAGGGAAAATATAGTTATCCTTTTATGATGCTTGATTTATGTTCTTGAAGTCAACATAGATCCTGATTTGTTTATTCTTCTTCCTAACTGGTACTAGATTGGCTACCCATGTAGAATGCATGATTGGAAAGATAATATTAACATTCATTAGATTTTATACCCCTATTTAGATGAGAGGGTTAAATATTATATTTATTGGATTCTATCTCTTCTTGAAAGGCTTGTGTTATGGTTTTAATGGAATGGTATGTGTGATGACTCTAGGGTTGAAGACTTTTAAATCTTCATATGTCTAAAAAAGCACATATTTGTATTCTATCAACATGATTTTTAACTCAAACTAATGATCACATAATAAAGATGCTGGTCAATGCCCAACTTCTCCTTGATAAAATTAGACACTATTGTTTTAAGATACTTCTAATTTTAAAATTGTTGATTTACATCAAAATCCCTCTCCAAGGAAACCATCCCCAGAGGGATGTAGTTTTCCTTAAAACATCATTTTCATCTATCCTTTGAGATTTAGAGGTTCCAAAACTAATCATGAATTGGGAAATTTTTTTATCATCCTCAAATAATAGAAGTTATCCACATTGTATAGAATAGAGGGGAAAGGAACCAACTCCATAGAGAATTTTTGGATTTTAGATAATTAAAGTGATGCTAGATTGGTAGCTGAAGTTGCTAGTAAATATACCATATGATTTTATTCCCTTGGGATGGCTATAATGTTAAATGCTTCAAAGGACTCGATTAGGTCATATGATCAATGTTTTTACTTCTTCAAATAGGTGAGCTTGTATTAATACTTCTTTCTAATCTAGTTAAAAACTATATTTGAATCATTGAAGATTTATAATTGCTTGATGTTATGCTTTGAAATGAATTGTAGGTCAAGTATTAGAGTTTCATACTCATCTCTATTATTAATGTAGGGGAACTATAGTTTGTAGGCAAATAAATATTTATTCCTATTTGGACCAGTTATGGATACGACAACACCTGAACCTTGTTTTGATATAGTTCCATTAAAATGAAGAGTTTATAACTAAGAGGGACCTTTAAATTCTTGTTCATGAATCTCTTGATTGGTAGTAAATGTGTACAATCCTACATGCAAAAATGTAAAGTCAACCTTATAATTATTGACATTATGCTAAGTTATCAAGTTTGTCACCTTAGGTTCTCTATCTACTTGGATTTGATTAGTTACTCCTTTATAAGGAAGCCACATGTGCAATAAATCTATGGCTATGTACCCATTCAATGTCATTGACCAATCACAACTCAATACCAATCTATAAGATTTTGTAATGTTCATGACTAGAATATCTATATATTGTTGTACATAAGGATCTAAAGTTAGTTGGATGTGTACATTTATCAATTCTCTAATGCATGGGATAAAAGACTTATCCAACTATATAACCACTCTTTTTGACTTATCTAGGGTCAAACCAAGATTCTTGTACACAAATGTCAGCATCACATTGGTTGAAGCACTTGAGTCAACCATGTAATTGTGCATATTCTTTTTGAACATTCTAACAATCAATAGAAAAGGTGGTACTTTCATCTTGTCTTTATATACCATCACATTTTCATGCACAACTTTTAACTTGTCATTAGATGACCTTTTAGTTAATTCTTGAAGCAATAACTCTCTATGTTTCATGATTTGGGATAGCTCATGAAGGCTAATGTTAGATTTGATATTCTTCATGTCTTTGACAATATTGCATCCTCCTTCATTATGTAGATTTTCACTCTATAAATTATCATCTCTTTTAGGGGGAGGATGATTATTATTGGCCTTAGAATTTGGATGAATAGTAGCACTATTATTTGGAGGTTTTGAAATACTAAAATTATACTTATTCTTTAAATTGTAATTATTATTCTAGAGATAATAAAAGGCATGGACCTCACCTATATTATCTTATAATTCATTCTCATCCTTCTCTAGGAATAGGGAGTCATAGGTCGTAAAGACCATCACTGTACTAGAGTGTCTTGGAGTAATAGAGGAATATGGCTATGTTGGATTTGAAAAACCTTCTTGTCTATACATTTCCCTTTAAAATATATTTAAGGTAGTGAAAAACTCTATGTAGTCAAATTTATCATGTTGTGTTGTGTTATGAACATGACACCAATTAGGAAGTGTTGATTCCATGATATTGATCTTTGGAACCCTATTATGTGGTTATTACTCTAGATTGTTTTTAGAGATATTAAAAGGCTTATTGTACCTCTATAATATAAAATTATGATTGGTATTGTATCAACCAATGTTCCCCATGCACTTCTACATGTTTATAAATTCAATGCTTAATTTCTGCACCATCTATTGAATATATTCCACTTCTTTTTTTATGGTTTAAAAAGTAGTACCCTATGTAGTATCATTATTAAATAATATTAAAGATTAATTATAGCTTATCTAGTTAGATGTAGGAATAGAATTATTTAGGAAAACAAGGTACTAATTAGGTGGAGCATGGGCCAAAGGCAAATAGATATACACCTAGTTCTAGTTTTGGGCCATAGTATTTTGATTTTCATTTGGAGTTGAGATAAAGGATAAGAAAATAAGACTAATATTAAGTGAGGACAAGGATTCTAATTGGAGGTTCAATTATTTGTCGATGTGCCAACATTCAACCTTTGTGAAAGAAGACAAAAATCATATGGTTTAAGGCATTCTTATATATTTTGAGGGATAATGCCTCCTTAGGTTTGTAAGTAACCTCAAGATGGGTATACATTTTTTAGAACCTTACATTGAAGGCTCAAAATAGATCATTTAGTTCTCTTATCATACTTGTAAAGTGTTGGTATAAAACACCTGTGCTGGTGACTTTGTTGAACTATGCCAAAAATGTGTTTTAAAATTGATCTCAATTCATAATTTAACCTTCTAAGATATTAAGAAACTAGTCATAGGATACATCTTGTAATGTGAGGGGAAAAAGTATGCATGTCATGTCTTAATGGGTTACATTAAATATTCCTAAAGTATTTTCAAAATCCTTGATATGTTATTTAGCAATTGTAACTCTTGAGGGAGAAAAGTTAGGAAGATACTTCTCAGGGTTTCTTGGTAGATCATGCACATCTCTAATGACATTTATGGTAGAATTGGTTAACCAAGTTTGGGTGATCGGATGTAGAGTAAAATGGGATTAATTTTTTATATAATATTATTGAGCCTAAGGTCCCATCCTAACACTTTTATCATACCTAACTTTTCTATGGATTTGTAAAGGTGGGTATAACACATTAGTGTCTGAGGTAGACCTTGTTAATATTTTGAGTATATCTAATGTAACTCAAGTGATTATTTTCAAAGAAATAGAGGTGAAGGTTTGATACCTTTTTATAATTCTAGATAAATTCATGTTTATGTGGGTTTTATAGACACTAGGAAACCTTACTAGTTATCCTCTAACATTTTAGGATCAGTGAAATAAATTCAATCCAAGGCATGAGTTGCAAGGTATTAGGTTTTGTAAACAAATTTTTGGTAGAATAATGGTGAGAAAAGCAATTATTTACCATAGATTGTTTGGATATGGATAAATATAAATATACTTGAGATGGATCTAACCCAAGGTGTGTCTGACCAAAAGAAACTCAAAAGAGAGAAAACTAAGGTAGAAAAGAAGATTTGTGGAATAAAAAAGATGAAACCTTTCTAAGCTAGTTCTTGAACTATGGGTTGGAAAATCAATTATGAACCAATGTTTATTGAAATATACTATAATCACACCAATAATCAATCGAAAAAAATGATATAATAAACTTAACCATATATAATCAAAGGTTAATATATTTGTAAGATTATGTGAGCACATCTACAAGGGGGGATTATGATTAATACACAAATGAAATTAAAATTATGAATAACATAATATGAACAACTATATTGAAAATACAACTCATCCACAACCAAGAGACTAAGATTCATAGGATTGGAGAAGAATTATATTTACACATCAATACCAATTGTAAAATGATATGTAGAATTTTCTATTAATATTAATAGCCAAATTTATCCTCCATTTAAGATAGGGAGGATGAAAATATATATAGGCTTGGAGAGGGGAAGGCCTCATCCTCCAAGTGAAGTGTAAACTTACATCTTTATAAATAGCACGGTGTGCCAAAACCATGCAAAACATGCATGTACAAAAGTTTTTACCGAGAATAAAATTTCTTGACTAAAAATTATATATATATATAATTTTTAGTCAAGAAATTTTATTTTGAATAAGTTAGAACATTGGTTCTTAATTTATTTTGCATATATATATATATATATATATATATATATATATATATATATATATATATATATATATATATATATATATATATATATATATATATATATATATATATATATATATATATATATATATATATATACATATATGCAAAATAAATAAATTAAGAACCAATGTTATAACTTATTCAAAATAAGAAAATACATATTTATATTTATAGGGATGCTAATGTGGCACCACTAGTAGAAGAAAATAGTTGGATGAAAATTATAAAAACTAAAGTGGCCCCTATAGCTCCTTGAGAAATCAAAATTGGACCACTTGGAGTATGCATGATTGCATATATAAGAAATTGGTAAGCCTATGTTTATGTGGAATCAATAATAGTTGACTGCATGCTTGGGAACAATCTCAAAGCTCATTATTTAGCCTTGAGTTCCTCAAATAATGCACGTGCTGCTTGGAACTCTTTGTTAATAATGTCACAATTGAGTAAGGAAGGCTTAAATATTTTGATGGTTTTATCCATTAACATTATATATGATCTCTTGAACTTAGCTCCAAGGTCCTCTACCTTTATCACTTTATCTTTGGTAAAAATTATTAAATACAAGATCTCATCATTAGTTTTATACACTATTCCTTCAACTTCCTCCTTAAAGCTATTTGCAGCTACTTTAAGGAGTCTTTCAAAATTTGGCCATTTAACTGACTCTTTAGTAAAGGTTATCACATAAGTGACCCTCATATCCTTCAAAATTTATAAGGCCCCATTTCATGATTCACAAAATGTCCCATTAACACCTTCATCTATTCATGTCAGTTATGGGCAACATCCCTTTTAGTAATTACATAATTCAGGGCCTATGCTACATCCTAGATAGACATTAGGTTTAATAGGTTAATTTCACCAATACTATAAAATTTAATAAAAAAAGTGAACCTTTTCTCATATTCTTTTAGTTTATTCCATACTTTAATCACCTTTGTCCTTTTTGATTAGATCTCCACTCTAGAAACTAGAATGTTATTCAAAATGTTGTACATCTTGGTGGCTGTACTCTATACACTATCAATAATTTCCTAAGGAGCACATATAATGTATCTTTATAATAACCTCTATTGTGCATACTCCTTGATTTTTTATATCTCTAGCATTGCCTCCCAATTTGAATCCATGAAAGAACATAAATCCTTTGTGTACTCTATTAGATCATTGGGATTCTTTTTGGATTTATTATCAAAGGGAAATAGATTTTCTCTTTGCTCAAAATCCATTTCTTCCCTTGTATCTATATTGAATATAAACATCTAAAAGTGTCCACCAATGGATTTATACCCAAATTTAGAGTAATTCTTACCAAACTCTAAAAATCTAGCTTAAGAATTTCTAATAGTCTCAAATTTAGCTTCGTAATATGTTCAATTGGCCTAAAAATTAATTAAATAAGTCAAATGCAAAAATTAAATTAAATTAAAATCTTAAACATTACAAAATAATAAAAGAGATTATTTAAATTTCAAATCCTAATTAAATTCATCCATGAGCAATTAAAGCAATTATCAAAAAGGGAAATTCAAAAATCAATGAATATCTTAGGTTTTCATCATTAGCTTGTATGACTTGTCATTTTTGGAAAATATCCCTCCCATGCTTATTACATGCTAATTATGACCATTTGATACCTTTTAAACCATACTGGGGTTAACTAAACCAACCAAGGTTAGGATTTAACTCATTCCAAGTCATTTTAAATGCTATAAAACAAAGCTTAGAGCTCTTTATTTGTAGAGCTTGGACATAATAGAGTTATAATGTTGGATTTGATTCATGAAGCAAATGCATAGTGTTATAATTGAAAAATAAAGCCAAAGGCAAAGACAAACATGGTGCCAAGAGGAGATGGATATAGCCAAGCCCCATTGATGAAGACCTTTTGAGCACAATCCAAGCAAGCCAATGAAGAAATTTCTTGGAGAAATCAAGGAAGGTAAGGAAGTTGTCATTTATTTAAATTTTAGTTGTGTTTCCAATTGGTTTGTTCACTAATCTCCCCTTATGATCTAGGCCTAGAGATGTCAGCTTTCTAGTGTGTTGATTTTATTATGTTTAGAACTAACACTATACTAACCTCCTTTCTTGATTCAAATTCCTTGATCACAAATGGCATGCCCAATGGGACCATGAGTACGTCACATAGCAAGGAGATCAATATGTAGGTCTTAAATATAGAAATAGATGATTTGATCTTGATAAAATTTCATTTCTAACCTTATTTTTGAATTATTTTGATTTATTTTTATCTCTTAGATATATAAAAAGATCGATGATGGTCATGTACAATTGGTGATGGTTTGGCCTAAATCACCCACAATTCTACCCAACCACCATTGATTCTATGTAATCACTGATGGTTGGATTTTAGGGTAGAAACACCATTAAAGATTGAAATTTGATTATTTTTTTCAATTAGATCCTTTTTTTCTTAGTTTTAAAGGCTTTTAAATCACTAGACTTAAGTTTACCTTACAAGTTTTCTTGATCTTTAAACTAATCAAGACTAATCTAATGTATCTGCCTTCAGGTTTATAAGTTATTGATGATGGTCTTAATCAATTGACACTAATTCTGCTTAATCAATGGTGGTTACCTACTAACCAAGCATCACATTTGCCTTGAAACCATAGATGATCATATATGGATATCCATGGTAATTATGTGAAGTAAAATAAAAAATTGAGAGCTAAAATTCAAACATCATTGGCTCAATCAAGAAATTGCTTCAAAATAAGGGGTTATAATCTAACATTTGTAGGTTTAAGGATCTATTTGAACATCAAATTTTCTTATTTTGATTAATCAAACATTTTATTTTGGGATTTAGAAATAACTTAGTCAAATCAAACATTTTAATATGGGTCTTAAAATAAACATGTCAAATCAAGCACATTTGGATATTGGTGCTTAAAATAAATCCTAAGTTTTGAACATTTCCAATTGGTGCTTTAAAAAAAACTTAAAACAAATCTTGAACACTTTGACTTTGGGCTTAAAATTAACATAGGTAATTTTGCTTAATTTGGTTTTGTTAAATTATTTCCATTTTTGTACTTAAGCCAAGGGGCCTAGTAATGAACAAATGTCACATTTAAATTGGTGCTTAAATTCAAAACTCACTCACAATTATTTACAACTTGTTTGTTGATTGTTGTTTTAATTTATTTCTTCCATTTCTTAGTTTTAAAAGTAGACAAAAGAAATTTCATAATTAGGGTGTGTAAAAGAATACCTGGTAGAATTCACACATGAATCTAGATGAATGTGGGAGCTCCTATTTGGCTAAGAAGGAATAACCTAAAAGTAGCACATATACCTAAAAAGGGGTTGGTAATATGGTTGGTTGAGTGGATTGCCTAGCATATGCTAGATCTGAGAAGCACACAACTTACTAGGAGGCTGTCAATCCACTTTTAATAATAATCAAGTATGATAACATAAAATACTAGCATGCAATGACAAGAAAATAAATGTTTATTATAAATGAAATGATAACTTGTTTATAAAATAAAAATGATCCAATTTAATGCTGAGAGGGTCAGGGTCTAGTCTAGAAAATTAGAAAGGGTTTTATGGTCAGAGGGAAACACAAAAAGTGAGGTTTGATTGGAAGTAGAAGGATGAAATTGCTTGCTATAAAATTCTACCATAGGGAATAATTAACAGTTAGGGGAACCATCGCTAGTTAGGGTAAATCATCAGTGGTTAGGTAACTATCAGTGGTTAAGGTAAACCGTTGATGATTAGGAAAACCATCGATGGTTGCCTATGTGAAATCTAGAAGTGAATAAAACAAAAGGTATAATTTGGATTTTAGTTAAACAGAGGTTGGGTACAAGGATAGAAAATGGGAAGTGAGGTATAAGAGGACTAGGTAAGGTATTGATACTAAAATTAGATAAATCATAGAAAATAAACACAAAATACTTATCATCAAGTGAAATAAATCTTCAGTGATGTGGCCAAAGTAATGGTGATTTGGCCTCTTGGTATGATTTTTTTAGAGTTTTAGGTCTCAAATGATGATGCTTGTTCATTGATATAGACACTAGATACTTGTAAGAAATCTTGAATACCTAATTGCTTATAATAGAATATCCTTGATCCATTGCTCTTCTCCTTCTTTTATAAGTATAAGCTGGTAAATGGGGTGAGAGAGAGTTATTAAATTGATCAAGGGTAAAGTTGCCTATTTTTATAGTTTTAAAAGCTTCATTTTAAAGATAAGTTACCATTTTCAAAGTTGCTAAACTCACACAAAAAGCTAGCTTGCTTTAAAGCTTTAAAATTTGAAGTGGGTACCTAACCATCGATAGTTAGGGGTAACTGTCAATGGTTTCCCTAAATGTTAGTGGTTTGGGGGCCAGGGGAAAAATTGATAAAAAGAGGTAAAAAGAGAGTGAATTAAAAAATGGTTAAAAAAAGGTTTGGTAAAGTTAGGGTCATTAATGGAATTAGGTATCATTTTGAGGGTGGGGTGACACTAAAAATGTCATGTGAAAATTTTTAGTGTCTAAATTTTTCCCCTCTTTGTTGTGTAGCTTGGATAAGATGCAGAATAAAAATAAGAAGTTGGTCAAGGTCTAGGTTAGGTTACCTCAAGTCATGATAGGAGGTATCCCCCCCTCAAACTAGGAAATGATTGAGGTTCAAGTGAAATTGGGTCATGGTTTGATAGGTAAAATAATGTGGTTGAGTTGGTCATGGAGATGTGAACATACACACACAAAATGATGAAGTACAATATCAATAACATGTAATGACTAAATTTTCTAATGTTAAATAAGGTCAAGGTCTAGATAAACAAGAGAGGTAACTAAACCCCAACATTTGGGCATAGTTGATCATGTTAGACCTTTCAAGCAATCTAGTCAAAGTTAGGGAGGTTGTAGGTATCTAGGTTAGGAAGTGCCCCTATAAAACAACCCAAGTGGTTGGGTCATGCATGAGGTGGTGTAAAATTTGAATGGTCAACTTAGAAAAATTAGTCAAAATGGTCAAATGACAATGAATAGGTGGTGAAAGATATGTGAAAGAATTAGTCAAAGCAAATAACATCAAATAGGATGATGCAAGGTAAGAGGGGTGGAGAAGTGGCTAAGTAGACTTTGACTACACTAAGTGAGTAGATGTTGCCTACATATTTCCTTGGATGCCTATATCCAAAAGAAATATAGGCCCAAATGTAGTTCTAGGTAGAAGTTAAGGTAAGAAAGTAAAGGGTAAGATGGTTGTTGTGTAAAGTAAGAGAAAAAAGGAGAAAAAGGGTGGAAACCTAACCATTGATGGTTAGGGGGGACCTAGCCATGGATGGTTAGGGATAACCATTGATGGTTGATAAAGTATCGATGGTTAGGGTAAAACTCTAAAACCATAGAGGTAAAAGGTAAAAACAAAAAGAAAAGAGCTCATTTTGACTTTGAGACATTTATTAAAAGTGAGCTTTGAGTTTGTGATTTATCAGTGAGCTTGAGCATTTGTGACTACGGATTGGACATGTTTGATGAAGTGGAGATTTGTCAAGTGGATTGGCTATGGATTAAGAAATGGATAGATGATGAGGATGTAGGTGAGTAGGGGTGAGGAGACCAAATACACCAGTAGACATGAAAAGAGGTAGGTGTTATCTTCAAATTAACTAGGATAGGAATAGGTTATTGAGGAAAAAGGTAAAGAATGTTATGGGAGAGAGGAAGAATGGAAAGATATGAGGGAAAACAATAGAGATAGGTTATGATGCCCTAGGTTTAGATAGGGGAATTTTGAGAAAAAGAGAAGTAGAAACAATAGGATATGTGGAATTAGGATAAATAAATAGAAATCAATGAGAAATTTATGATTCTGATAAAGTTAGTGTAGATATTTTAGGATTTTGGGTAGAGAAGGTGGTAGGGTTTCACCACCAATGATTACATAGTAACCATCAGTGGTTAGGCCCTAACTATTGACAATCGATGAGGGGGGTCTAAGAGACATTAAGACTGTCGATAATTCTTAGAAACATTGATGGTTAACCCAAAAAGGGGCCAACCTCAAGGGTAACCAAGATGGAAAAGGTTGAAATTTATAGGTTAGAATGATAGGGTGGTTCTAAAAGACGGAAAATAGGTCAAAAACATAATATAGGAGGATGAGTTAGATGAATTGGTACTAAGGCATAAGTTGCAATGGCCTAGGGGGTCTAAAAGAGAAAATAAATAAGTGGGTATGATTAAAAATATTAATGTTGAAATGTTAAAAAATTTAGATTATTTATGGTATAGGAATGTGAGCATATCCAGATGAGGGATCAGGTCTCAAAGATTTTTCTATATTGCCAAGATCAAATGACAGACATGGAGTGGCACTAAATGGAGGAAATTGGCTTAGGGGCCATGAGGAATTATAAATATTTACCATGGGATGTAGCTATGATTGTGGACCTCATCAAGAGATGGGACCTAGCAATAAACACATTCTTACTCTTGACTAGTGAGATGCTGATATTACCTGAGGACATCCATAGGATCACATGATTACTGATTCGAGGGGAATTGATTCACCATATAAAGATCAAGGAGTGAGAGAATTTTATAGAGTTTTTATTTGGTGATGATTTATAGGAGGCCATATTTCATATGGGGGGGTTTGTGCTATGGGCCATTATATCAGAGGGCCTTAGATGATAGGTGTTTGATGACTATGATAATAATAGGGATCTCCTACTTTACTATTTTAGATTCAATCTCCTGATGATTGGTAGGAGGCCATATTTAATATGGGGGGTTCGTAATATGGGCCATTATATTAGAGGTCCCTAGATGATAGGTGTTTGATGACTATGATGATGATAGGGATCTATTGCTTCATTATTTTAGATTTGAGCAATGGCTGATTACCTTTTTGTTACTAGGAGTACTAATAGAGATGCTACTTAGAGGCATATTTTTTAGATGGGCCCCTATACTATTGATATAGATATACAAGGATCTCTAGGCATTAAGAGTGAGGAGATCCTATGGCATTAGTGTTGGGTTCATTCTCCATTGCTCGGCTTATAAGCACATATGCATGCTGAGACTAGCTGGGCTACCATGGGATGAATTTGCACTGATAGATTATAGAGTGGGTTTCATATGATCACATAGAGACCTTATAATTTCAAGAGTATAAGGTGGAGTTAGATATGAGTGGTTTCAAGGTTGATTGGATAGATTGGTTGTAACTAACATCATATGGCAGCCATATTTGGATTAGCCAAAATGGATAGGATATAGGCATCATACCCTATCACTATAGAGATGGTGATGGGATTATGATAAGAGAGATGGGGAGATCGAGAAGATCCTATTTAAGAAGATTAGGAGATAGTTAAGTCTTCTATAGGGTACACCTCTATATGTGCCTCATTATAGAAGGGAGGATGCAAAGTAAAACTTTTTGGAGCCATATAAAAAGGAGGGGTTTCCAAATTTTGAGGATCTACTAGCTAGAGCTCCTATTAATGATGTCAAAGCCATTAAGAGATACACAGGTTGGTACTAGATTAGGTATGCAACTATTAAATTTAGATGGGGAGATGATGGATAGGGGCCTATGGATGTTGATCTATCATAGGAATAGGGTGGAGGTGGAGGTGACTAGACAATGACATCCCTGACAATGGCCTAGGCTTAGGTGGCTACATTATAGGCCTAGATTTCTATTTTATAGGGATAGGTTATCACCTTGATAGTTGAGAGAGACCAGGTGAAGGATAGCCTTATGTTAGTCACTCAAGAGAGGGATGCTCTACAATAGAGGGCACTAATTGCTAGAGGAAGAGCATGAGTAGTAGACTTAATTTTGAGGATGTGGTACATAGCTACCATTAAGGAGCTTAGATATTATGAGGCTATTCTATTCACCTAGTTACTTGATACTTGAGGTATGGTAAGTATAAGATCAGCTTAGTAGGTGGTCCCATAATGGCTACACCAAGTCAATGGGTAGCTTCTACATTATAGGTAGGGACATCAAGGGGTCCACCACCAGATGGTGGAGTACGTGAAGGTACTCTAGGTGTAGGTGGTTTGGGTGTAGGCTCATGATGAGATTGTACATTTTTTGATATGTATAAATGTATTTTGATATTGGCCTATGTGTCAAAGATGTGATATATACCTATGAGAGAGATAGACAGATTATGTGCATTATGATGTGTTATGATTTTGACGATTATGATTATGAATCATTTATGATTATGGCATGTTTTTTTGTTCATGATATGATGATGTTATGATGTTTATTTGATTGCAATGTTATATGCATATGGATGGCTTTATGATCATGACATTTATTGGGATGATTGTTATGTTTATCATGGTTATGGTGAGTATGAGATGGATTATGACATCTATTTTCATTATGTTGATTATGATGATAGTGATATGATTAATCATTAGGATGATATTATGTGATGTGTTTACAATGATTACAATTATGTGTATAATTTTACAACAATGTTAAAGGTAAGTATGCAATGGTATATTATTCTGATGATCACTTATGGTTACAATTCTTATGGGGAAATGATATTGAAGCTGGTAAATATGATGATATGTTATTGATGATCTTGACAACAATGATGATGTTTATTGTTATGATTATGATTATGAAAATTATGTTAATGGTTATTATGTGGATGTTTAATATCATTAGGATGATGATGATTTAAATTAAATTATGGGTGGGATATGGTCAAGATTTTTATAATTTTATCAATAGTTAATTTATCTTGTATTAGGATTATTAGAATAGGTGAAGACATGAGGAAGCATGATGAGGTCAAAAAGAAGGCTGAAAGGCTCAAATGTCACTAGAAATGAATAAGGAGTAGGTACATCACTCTGATTAGGAAGAAATAAATAAAAAGAACCCATAGGTGGATTGATTTAGTGAACAAAAGTTGATCAAATGATTCACAAGAGTGTGTTTGGATTGATAACAAGGTTTTCTTGATCACTGTGTATCAAGTAAGCTCATAATCCCTTGATTTTAGAGAGGAATGAAAGCAATAGGGGTAAAGGTTAAATGGTTTAAGGGTAAACCTCATGTGGGTTATCTTGTCCCTTTTATAGGTGACTAGAGGGTTGAAAGAGACAAGTCCATACCATAGAATAATGTGTATATTGATCAATGTGGGAAGTCTACAAATGCCATATATAGGAGCCAATTATAGCATGATGATATTAAGAATGGTAGTTTTAAAAGTTGATTATGGCTTACTTATTTTGATTTTGATAGAATGTGTCAAATTTATTTTGAGTAGGTGATTGAAGCTGATTAATGTGGGAAGCTTCAATTATTATTTTTGCTTAGCCATCCTTCAAGGGAGTGGTCTAAAATTTTGAATTTACTTCAAGGGAGCAGTCCATTTTAAGTAATTTAGGAATATAAAGGTAGTTATTATTCAAGGGAGCAGTCTACATTTTTTTTTGAGGATAGTGATTTGGAATATAATTTTATTTGACATGGACAAGTCTATGAGGCCCAAGGATCTACCTTTATGGAGGTAATAATTTTTCATAAGAGATAAATGTTAAATGGGAGGAAGAGTTTGAGAAATGATTGACCATAGGATTTCATTTATTGAAAGATGAAAAGTATCCATGAGAACCATGTTATAGGGAGAGTCATGATACCCATACTTAGGATCAGTGGTAGATGTCTATGATGGGTAAATCACATGGTTCTATTTTGAAATCAATCATTCCTAATAGTGAAAGAGGGATAAAAATGAGGGTATAATATCATAAACCCAAGGATGAGCCTAAGTTAGACACATAAGTGAATGTGATCCTATTTAGTAATAGAAAGGATTTAGATGCAAAGTATTGAAAGGCTTGAGCTCTAGTTTTCCCTCAAGAGAAGATAAATGGTAAGCACTAGATCCATACTTATGGGTTATAATATAAGTTCCTAACCAATTAAAAGTGAAATTGACTTTCTTGGTCTTTTCCATGTTGGTGACATGTTGGTTTTCTTTAAGGACAAGGTTACCAATGTTGAATTCTTTCTTTTTCAAATGCTTTTCATAGGCACATTTGATTCACTCTTGATAGAAATGAATATGATTTAGTGCAACCCAATGACATTCATCAAGAATTTATAATCATGCGAGGCATTCTTGGTGATCGTGCTTAGAAAGGATATCATGTAAGGATACATGGAGAGATGAAATTTAAACTTTGATAGGTAGAACAACCTTAACTCCATAGATGAGGGAAAAAGGTGTAGCTCTTGTGGTAGTTTAGATAGTAGTATGAGAGGCCCATAAAGTGAATAGGATGTGGAGGTGCCAATATTGACCAAAAGCACTAACCACCTTGGTGAGAATTTTGATGAGGATTTTGTTGGAAGATTCTACCTGTCCATTAGCTTGTAGATGATAAGGCAAAGAGAAGCTTAAATTGATGCGAAAAGAATCACAAAGTGTTTGGAATTTTTTATTTTTGAAAGACTTACAGTTATCAGTGATAATTTTATGAGGGACACCAAATTGGCAAATGATATGGTGATTAATAAATTCAATTATCTTCTCAGCCTTGGTTTATATAAGTGGGATAGCTTCCACCCACTTGGTGAAATATTTTGTGTCCGTGATGATATATTGATGCCATTACAAATAATGGGGGTTTATTTCCCCAATAAAATCAAGGTCCCATTGTGAGAAGGGCCAAAAGTCTTGAGATAGTTGGAGAATATGAGAAGGCACATGATAAAGGTTGGCATGTTGTTGACATTTGACACATTTCTTGACATAGTCACAAAAATCCTTGTTAAGTGTGGGCCAATAGTATCCAAGGCAAAGAATATGCTTGGAAACAACCATGCCACTAAAAAGTCCCCCACAAATGACATCATGGGATTTTTTAAAGATGTGAGAAGATTCATGATTATGAAGGCAATAAAGAAGAAGGCTGTCGAAGCCTCACTTATAAAGGATGCCTCCTAGTATGATATAATGAGAGGTTCCTTGGATGAAAGCTCTTGGAGCATTCCTCAAAATATTGGGAGGGAAAACACCAAGGTTAAGATAATAGAATGTTTGGGTATATCAAGTGTCAAAAGGGGATGTCTCCACTCTACAAATGGTAAGAATTTCAGAACTAAGATAAGACAGGGTGATAAAATGGTGGATGGTGACAAATAGTTTGGATTTAGTAGGTTGAGATAGTATTTGGGAAGCAAGAGAGGCCATCGTATCAACATATTTATTGGTTGATCATAGGATGGATTAGATGGAATAATGATCAAATGAGGCCAAGAGGCTGTCTACAAGTTACTTGTATATTAGGAGAACATCATTTTTACATTGATAATATCTTGTGACTTGGTTGATGAAAAGTTGAGAATCCCCAAAGATGCTAAGTATTTTGATCCCCAAAGTCATGACAATTTGAGGACGTATGACCAAGGCTTCATATTTAGCCATGTTATTGGTGTAATCAAAGTTGAGATTAAAAGAAAGGGGAAGATGTTCTCCATTAAATGGGATGAGAATCAAATTAACTCCCCCCAACACCCCACCCCCACCATTCTGGCATTTAGATCCATTAAAAAACATGGTCATTTGGTAGGTGGGATCTTCAAAGGAAAGAGATACTATAGATTCATCTAGGAAGGTAAGTGAAAAGAGTTGCTTATCAGGCAGAGGGGTTTCTACTAGTTGGTAAGCAATGACTTGTCCTTTGATGGAATTTTTTGGGAGAAACTCAAGATCAAACTTAGATAGAAGCATGAGCCACATAGCCATACATTGGTTTGTATATGGCTTAGAGTGTGTGTACTTGAAAGGGTTAGTGTTAGTAATGACAAAGGTTTTGTGATTAAGAAGATAATGTCAAAGCTTGGAGGTGACAAAGACTAAAGCAAGGAAAAATTTATTAGGATGGGTATACCAAGTTTAATATTCAATCACGGTATGATTGATGTAATAAATGGCCTTCTCTTTATTTTAGTCATCATGATGAGTGAGCATGGCTCCCAAAAAATGATTAGTAGTAGAAATGTACATATAAAAGGGATGATATTCTTTAGGGGGAATGAGCACAGGTGGAGAAAGAAGATATTCCTTGATTGCATCAAAATATTGTTGACATTCATTATTCTATTTAAAGGATACATCTTTCTTTAGGAGGTGGTGAAAAGGTTGACAATGATCAAAAAGCTAAGAGATAAAGTGTTAGATTGATTAAATTTTGTCTTATAGGCTATGAAGTTGCTTCAAGTTAGTAGGAGGAGGCATCTCCAAAATGGCTCTGACTTTGGTAGGGTCTACTTCTATTTTATGAAGGGAAAATTTAAATCCCATTAGTTTACCTGATTAGACCCCAATAATGTACTTCTTTGGATTAAGCCTGATATGATAACATATTAAGCATTTGAAGATGATTTCAAGAATAGTAAGATGATCTTTTTGATGCTTAAATTTGACCAAAATATCATCAACATAATACTCAACAATATTATGGATTAGATCATGGAAGATATAGGTCATGGCCAGTTGATAAGTGGCTCCAACATTCTTTAGTCCAAAGGGCATGACCTGGTAGCAAAAAGTTCCCCACAGAGTGATGAAATAGGTTTTATGTTGATCTGTAGGAGAATCAAGATTTGATTATATCCCAAGAAATTATCCATGAGGGATAACATTTCATGGCTGGCTGTGAGAACAACAAGTTGGTTAATGTTAGGTAGGGGAAAGTCATATTTTAGGAAGGTGAGGTTAAGGTCATGAAAGTCAATAAAAAGGTGAAGGCCCCCTATTGGCTTGATGATGGGAATGATGTTAGAGAACCATTATGGATAGTTAATGGGCTGGATGAAATTAATAGATAAGAGGTGATAAAGTTCTTCTTTAACAAGAAGAGGTATGTAGGGATGCATATGATGAAGTTTTTTATAAATTGGCTTAACTTCAAGATGGGTGATGATGTAATGAAAAATGATGGAAGGGTTGATTCTAAGCATGTATTGGTAAGACAAAGCAAATGCTATGCTATGGTCATAGAGGAAAGAAGGATAAGCTTGATACTCTTCAGGAATCAGAGATTGACATATCTTAATTATATGAGGATCCTCCTGGGTACCCAAGTTAATGTTGATAGTTGATTCATTGGGCATGGTTTGGATTTTTAGGAGGGAGAGATTTATGGATAGAAGAATCCCCTATAACAAGGTAGGTGAGGATGGAGTCATCATCTTGATGCTAGATGATGTGAATAGTGGGTGAATCATGGTTGATCATCTTAGGGTGGATGAGAGGAAGGTTTTTAGTTTATCCACCTTATTGATAGGTTAGTAAGCCTCAAATAATAGTGTTGATAAAAAATTTAGATGGGATGATGTCAGAGTCCTTGGATTAGGAAGATGAGTAGGGTGAGGATGGAGTCTCTTCTATGGGGGTAGCATTGGGTTTTTATGATGTGGTTTATTTTGGTGGTTCAAACCAAAGCCCAAAGAACTCATGAGGTTTATGAGTCTTGATGATGTGTAATTCATGAGGTTCCTATTCGTAGAGGCCCATAGCAAACCCTTTCCAAGAAAAATGATGAAGATAGGTTCTGGTAAAGGCTAGATTGCTTAGATAAGAAAAATTGGATGTGAAAGGTTGAATGTATGGAGTGGTGGTGGGAGTGAGGAGTGGATAGTCAAGTCCCCCATAGACAAAATGGGTTTGATTGTTAGGGATCCCCAAGGGGATGATGGATTTGATATTGGGGTCATAAAATGGGTCATTTTGGATATTCCCATATTCATGCAGAGTGAGAAGAGCATCAAAAGAAAAAATTCAATATTATTCAATGGAGAGACACTAAAAAGTGGATTTCAATAGGTCCTTGATCAGAATTTGAGAAGAGGGAATGGTTGAGCTTGTTGATGCCTCATCATCATTAAAGGTATAGGTATGAAGGTTCTAGGTTGGTGCAAGTGTTTGAGTTGAAGTTGATGGCAAGGGAGATGAATAAGGAATGAGAACATAATTGGGTTGATATGTCATGTTGTAAGAGTTAAAAGGACTTGGGTTAGCTTTGATTGTAATGATTTTATCCTCATGCTCAAACTTAACACATCAGTGTAGGGTAGAAGGGATATAATGCATGTCTCAGATCCAAAGACATCTAAGTAATACATTGTATTAGAACTCACCTTTAATGAAATAAATTAACTTAGGAATGGTGTAAGGTCCCAAATGGATATGAATAACAAGAGTAACTAAAGTGGTGGTCATGGTATCATTGAAAGAGTGAAGGACTTTTAAACTTTTAGAAATAATGTTTTTAGGCAATTTCAACTAATCATATGCATGAGATGAGATGATATTGATGCTCACTCCCCCATAAATCATTATTCATTTGATTAATGTATGTGGTGATGGATAGGGGAGGATCTAGATCTTTCTCTTGGAGGGGTGGAATCTCAAAATCTTAGAAGGTGACAAGGATAGATGGTGAAAAACTCCAACAAAGGAGGCCAGAGGCTATGGGTCATCTAGTTAGACCTTTATGGAATGTAAAGATTCCATTAATGCTTAACGATGTTGGGGTGAGGTACTAATTAGATCATAGAGGCTCATTTTGGTTGAAATTTGGTGGATTTGTTTTAACATGAGCCATTGGATGAATGGAGCAGAGTTGGAAGGTGGAGCTCCTAAAATGGAGATGTTAGGTTTGGATGGTTGTGTGGGTGAGGGTGAAAAAATTAGGATTTAGTCGATGGGTTGAGAGTTTGAAGGGTAAGTCCAAGGGATGGAGGATTTGGTTTTCTCCTTATCCTTCTATTGGGCCCAAGAATGGGTCACCATATGAATGGTATGAATGAGGGGTTTATGCATTTGCTTTGGTTCCAACCTTTCATTCTTAGGTAAGGGGAAAGGATTTGGCTGAATAGGTGGGTTAGGTAATGGAATAGGCACTAGAGATTGCTCTAATAAAACATCTTCATCCAAAAGATTATGGATAAGTGTTTGGAGATATTTTTAGTTTTATGTATCATGCCCTAGAGTTTTATGGTAAAGACAAATCAAGTTATCATTGAACCAAGTTGGCTTAGGATGAGATGGGTCAAATGGTTTGATAGGGGGTAAGTTGATAGAGGAGGTTTTCAAAAACCTTTGAAAAATAGTTTTATAGGATTTTTTCAAAGGTCAGGTAGGTTTTAGGATTAGTCTCTTCATGGAAGCAATGCTTGGAGGAGTGATTTTGGTTGATGGGTGTGGTTGGGTTTGCTTACATATGATTGGCTTGTTGGTTGAAGACTTGGATGCAAAATTTTTTGATGATGGAGGTTTAATTACTACTGGGAGAGTAGATGAGGATAAGCTGGTTAAGAAGGATGAAGGACTAGAGGGTTTGGTGATTAAAGATGGAGAAGACGATGATGGTTTGATAGTGGAAGGGTGTGGTCCCAATATAGATGGTAGATGTGAAGGTGGTGGTATGGGCCTAGTTCAAGGCACAATTTTGGGTAAGCTTTCCTTTTTAATGGACTTAATAAGGTTTGTATTTGACAAGATTGAGGAGTTAAGTCTAGTCTTAAAGGGGGGTGAGAAGTAATTGGTGTGGGAAGAATCTGTAAGTTCTTGATTGGTTTGGTAGAAGAAACATGAGGCAAGTTGGAAATTTTGAATGAGGTATTTGGGATAGTTTATTCATAATTTTAGAAGAGGTAACTAATGAATGGGTTATATAAGGTGTGAGGGAAGATTCAAATAAAGTTAAGGGATTAGATTTTTTAGGATAAGGAAGGCCAAACTGATTCCAAAAGGTGAATCAATCAAACTTAGGCTGGGATGTGAATTCCAAACTTTAAATTAACCTTGAAAAGGGCTTATAAATAGGTATAATTCCTTGAACATTAGTCTCAAATCATAAGCCCTTAGGTGGATAAGAAGGAAGAGTTTTGGTGGAAGGTATGATTTTGGTTTTGATATTGGTAGGTGGTTCCAAAAGTGATGATTGGGTGGACAAGCTAATGACTTCTTATGGAATGGTTTCTAAAGGAGGCACATAAGAGGTTGGTAGGGTGCTATCAAAGGAGGGAAGGGATAAGGTTTCTATTTTTTCCTGAATGTTTAAAAAAGTAGGTGATTCTTCCATGTGGATTGTGAGAGTGGAGGAATTGGTTGAATCAATAGTGGTCTCTTTGGGTATTTATGTCGAAGAAGGAGTAGACAAGGCTATGGTTTCAATGCTTGGAGAAAGAGGGGTGATTGATTCTTCTATTTAGGTATAGGAAGAAATGGATGGAAAGTTGGTTTCATTTATTTGGGTGGTAGGGGTAATCATTTCCTCAATAATGGGCACATTACTGATAATATTGATTATATGTGCTTCCTGTGAGTTTGATGATTTGAGCTTACTATCATGATATTATGTGGAAAGAGGGTGATTTGGAAAAGGATTACAATTTTTTTTGAGATATTGGTTAGGGGGAGCATTGGGGTTATCAAATACCAAATTTCTAATATCAATGAGATTTTGGATAAGAGTCTTAAAGGTATTGTATCTATTAATGTCATGTCTAATGGTTTAATGAAAAGAATAGTGGTCATGTTCATTATACCACCTAGGTACAGGATGAGAAGAATTGAATTGTTGAGGAAGTTTGATTGGTGGAAGTTGGATAAGATTAGCCTTGAGTAGTTTATCAAAAATAGATGCATATGATTCCCTAATGGGAGTAAATTTTTTTGGAGTGGCTTAGTTTTGGGTTTGGTTTATTGATAAGGAGGTTTGGGAGAGTTGTTTTGATTTGATTGGATTATAGTTGGTGGTGGAGAATTTTTCAAAACCATAGAATTGGTGGAAGATTTTGCCTTGGTGTTAGGCTAATTGGTGGTTTTAGTTGAGGGAGAATCATTAGGTTTAATAGTGGAATTTTTATTTTTAAATTTCAATTTTCCCTCATCAATGGCATGGTTCTCAAGTTTTTGCACCATGGTGAATGTTTCATCAAATGTTTGAAAAGTTTGGACTTAGAGAGTGGGTACGATATGATTGACACAACCCTTAGAGAATAGTTCAATTAATTTGGGTTGGGGTAAGGTAAAATAAAGTTGGTTGATGATACCTCTCCATCTAGCCACAAAATCAACAATAGATTCATCCTCAAATTGTTTGATAGAATAAAGGTTAGTGATGGAATTTTTTTTGGTTATGTTAACATAAAAATGTTACAAAAAGATTTGGGCTAGTTAGGAAAAGGAGAAGATGGAATGAGTAGGAAGATTACTATACCAATCCAAGGTAGGTCTTGATAAAGACATTGGAAAAGTTTGGAGCAGGAGAGAATCATTGTATGTGATCAAGTAACATGAGTGACATAATGCTCTGAGATGTTGTTGTGGGTCCTCTTTGCCTTGAAATTTAGAAAATTTAGGAAATTCTCAATGAGGAGGATAAGAGTGAATGGGAATAGATGGGTGGATTGGTTCATTAAAATTTTGGTCATAGGATAAGAGCTCATTAGACCTAAAAATTGATGACTTAAAGTTAGTCATTTTGTCCATTAGCATCTTAATCAAATCTAGTTGAGGTTGGGATGATGCATAATTGAGAGGCATATTCTATTGGGGTTGAGTGGTTGATATGTAAGGGTAGCTAATAGGAGGCATTGAAGAGGCCACATATTGGTAAGTGGTAACAAGTGGCTAAGATGGTGCCACATATGAATTGATTGGCACAAATGGTTGGGTAGATGGTGGTATGTACCCATATTGGTAGGTTTTCATAGGTTCTTATTGGGGAATGGATCTAGGTTGGCTAAAAGGTAGGGTTGAAGTGGCAGGTAGAGGTTGGGTAGGTTACGATTAGGTGGTGACTCTAGTGCTAATAGGTGAAAGTGTTTGGGGTATAGAAAGTACTAGGTTCTAAAATGGGGTAGTGATTAAGGGATTAATTGCCACTAAAGGAAGGGTGGAAGTAGGGTTAGAAGATAATCCTAGGGTGGGTGGAGTATAGGTGATCAAAGGTAAAGTAGAACTTATATGGGGTGTGGTAGGAGGTGTTTGGATAGATGTTGGAACATTAGACTGGGGTTGGGTAGTGTTGGTGAATGGGGTGTTAGAAGGTTGGGTTGAGGTAGTACCCACCATAAGATGGGGTGGCATTCCATAATAAGGATCCATAGTAGGAACCAAAGAAAAGGAGGTACGGTGAGGCATGGTATTAAGTTAGTATTAAAGAGTGACCTAATTATTATCAAGGAAGGTAAAAAAGTATATATCCCCTTTAGATATAATAGGGATTCTAGGAGGGGGAGAAAAATGAGGAGAACCTTCAACATCAGAAGTATATTCCATGGAGGAAGAGGAAGATGGTGGACATTGGTTGGTTTGATTTCTCTATTGTTATCTAGTAATGACCATAAGAGAAATGGGGAGATAATATGATGAAATTCACACCTCAAACAAAGATCAACTAAAAATAAATCAAAGCAACCAATAAATTCACTACAAGTGCATCAATCCTAGGATTTTTTTAAATCACTTTTGGCTTATGCCTTAAAGTATGAAGGAATATTTGTCTTGTAAATAAGTACTAGAAGAACTATCTAAGGATGGTTTCAGGTTTAATTTTAGTGCTCAAAAGAATTTTCACTAGACTAGGTATGT
Organism: Torreya grandis; assembly: GCA_037957365.1. Lineage (NCBI taxonomy): Eukaryota > Viridiplantae > Streptophyta > Pinopsida > Cupressales > Taxaceae > Torreya > Torreya grandis. The sequence goes on from JARHVA010000321.1 coordinate 4,461,017, forward strand.
GGCCTAGTACTAGGGGCTTGCTCCCCACACTTCACGAACCTGAAGCTGAGTCGGGCCGCTTAGCCAATATATATATCATTTGTCTAGAGTTTATACTATACCAAAGAATGGAGTGGGTTCTCACCTTGGTGATAAAATTTAAGTGGGATTTTTAGGTGGGGTAAGTTGATACAAAGGGTGATGAAATCCCAATGGGCCTTGTCTTAAGTAGGTTTTGATGTGTTAATTGTGAAGTGGTTTTGTTTTGTAACATAAGTGTGCTATGATTGATTCAAGATGATTTTGATTAAACTAAGTGGGCTAAATTAAGTAGGAAAATAATGAATGCACTTAATTTTAACCAGAAGGATTTTTTTAATTTCTTTTCAATGCAAATAGAATGGCTAAATGTAATTAAATACAATATGAAGATGTAATCCTAATCTTAGGATGGATGCAACTAAAACTTGTATTTTTTTTATTTTTGTTTTTTGAATAAAGAAAGAACGAAAAATATCTAAATGAATTTCACTAATGTAAAATAAATGTCCTAGTACATCTATGCACCCAAGAAAACTCAGGGGTCCCACTAGGTGCGCCAGAAATGTTTCAATTTATTACTTCCATTTCTTAGTTTTAAAAGTAGATAAAATAAATTTTGTGATTAGGGTGTGTAGAAGAATACCTGGTAGAATGTGTGCATGAATTCAAATGAATGTGGGAGATCCTCTTTGGTTAAGATGGAATAACCTACAAGTATCATAGACACTTGAAAAGGGTTGGTTAGATGGTTGGTTGAGTGGACTGCCTAGCTTACACTAGATCTGAGAAGCACAATACTTACTAGGAGGCTGTCAATCCATTATTAATAACAATCAAGTATGATAGCATAAAATACTTGAATGTAATGATAAGAAAATAAATGTTTTCTAGAAATGAAATGATAACTTATTTATAAAAGAAAAATGATCAAATTTAATGCTGAGAGTGTTGGGGTTTGTTTTAGAAAATTAGAAAGGGTTCTATGGTCAGAGGGAAACATAAAAAGTGAGGATTGATTAGAGAGTAGAAGGATGAAATTTATTACTAGAAAATTCTACCACAAGGAACCATCGATAGTTAGGGGAACTATTGGTGGTTAGGGTAAACCATCAATGGTTAGGTAACCATCGGTGGTTAAGGTAAACCATCAATGGTTAGGGAAACTATTGATGGTTGGTTATGTAAAATTTGGGTGAATAAAATAAAAGGTACAGATTTGATTTTGGTCAAATAGAGGTTGGGTATGAGGCTATAAAATGGGAAGCGAGGTATAGGAGGACTAGGTAAGGCATTGATACTAAATTTAGATAAATCATAGAAAATAAACACGGAATACCTGTCACCAAGTAGAATAAATCTGAAGTGATATGGCTAGAGTAATGATGTTTTGGCCTCTTGGTATGATTTTGGTAGAGTTTTAGGTCTCAAGTGATGATGCTTGCTCACTGATACAGATACTAGATACCTATAAGAAATCTTGAATACTTGATTGCTAATAATAGAAGCTCCTTGATCTATTGCTCTTCTCCTTTTTTTATAGGCAAAAGTTGTTAAATGGGGTGAGAGAGTTTTACTAAATTGATCAATGATACATTTGCTTATTTTGACAAAAAGAGGTAAAAAAAGAGTGAATTAAAAAGCGGTTAAAAAGAGGTTTGGTAAAGTTATTGTCATTAATGGACCTAGATATCATTTTAAGGGTGGGGTGACACTAAAACTAAAACTTTGTATTCTCTCCCCTATCCCCTATAAGGAACTTGTAGGATCAAAATAACCTTTCCATTTTATTTTAGTGCCTAGTCCAAGGCATAGAAAGAAAGTTGCCTAGATTCTCCCCAAAACTTGCATAGTATTAGTGATCTAAAAGAAATCCTAAAGTCTTTCTACTTGTCTTTTTTTCATGCATTTTAGCTTGTAAAGAGGGTGTCATTTCCTCTCACAAGTTATTTAGGGAAATATTGACCTAGGGATTCATCTCATGATAGTGTTTTAACCCCTCTCCATGAGGGGTATATAAATTGGGATCACCCTACTAGGATGGTGGTTTGAGTGGTTAAACCATCTCCATTAGTGGTAAGCTGAGCTTGGGATGTATGATCAATTTGGCATTATACTACACTAAATAATTGATGGATGTAGTGGTTGTGAAAAGGAAATGACTTTTTCACAACAAGACAATTGATGCAGACTTAATTGATGTGCTACTTCTCTTATGTACATACATGAAAGTGTGTACACATGGGTTTAATCTAGATGGTTGAAAAATTATAGGTTTTAGTCAAACCCACTTTACCACACCTTCATAGGATCTAGGAAGATATACTTAGTTATATTTTGTTATTTCTTCTTTATTGTTTGGTGTGTTAGAACTAATTTTTTTTGTTTATACCACATCATGAATGAGTCTTGTGTCTACCATTAATCCATTGTTTGAGGAGGCATTATGCCATCTATTTGATGCCTTGATTTAACTTAGCAAAATTTTGTGTCAAAATATTGGGTGTATCACTTGATTAAAATGGGTAATGTTATGCTACTACCCAAATCAATTCAAGTTTCACATCTTAAAAGTGTTTGAAGCATAAACATTGTCACATCTTTTGGGGGAGATAATGCTATTACACTACCCAAATTATTTCAAAAAACTTGTCTTGTCTTGTGACTCAATTATCATTGTTTAAACCAATCATTTGTGCCTTGTTAGATATTTGTTTAGTATAATTTTGCTATTAAAATTTGCCTAGATTGTTATCATCAAACCCTAGTTTAACTTAGTTGAGTCTTTGATTAAATTATACAAGTTTGGATCTAAACATTGATTGATTTCAGTTTAGGCTTTGATACATAGGGGCTGATACATAGATCTTTCTATTTTGAATTGCATAACCTAGGTTAATCCATTACTCAAATTTGGTAACTTTATTATTTGTGCCTTTATTTGATAGAATTAGTCCATATTCAAAGTGATTTTTTTTTGTGTTTTGTACCAATTAGATCATATTTATGTCTAGAATCAAGTGCCTAGTCTTTGCCAAATTGTTTCAAGTTTTTTAGATTAATCATCATCATCCTTTGTTTCAAGCCTAGATTTTGATGCCACATTTGTCCAAAAGTCCTAGCATAGCCTATTTGAGCCTATATTTGACTCCACATTTGGAGAAAAGACCTAGCAACATTTCCCTTTCCTAGTTTAGACCTATTTGGAACAAGTTTGGACATTAGAGTTTAAAATCTTGTTTTTAGGTCATTTTAATTGACTTTTTTTATGTAAAACATTTAACATTAGACATTTAATGTTATAATATCTTTTACCAAGTCTTTACATAGAGTTTTTAGAGATTTAGATCCACTCTCAACCAAGTTAACTAGCATTTGAACTATTTTTATTTTCAGACATAGCTTTTCAGAGTTTGAAGAACTCTAAAACCATCTTGTTATGAAACATTTACCATTTGAGTATACCATGGATCACTATACATGTAATAGAACTATGTAAAATCTAGGATATGAAAATTTTAGTACACAATAATAATTTGTTAAATACCCTTATGGAGATGATGTTATTTGTGAGACATATTCCTATCTACCATACAACACTCAAACATGAGAACATAGTCAAGATCTTTTGGCCAATTATTTGGTTAGTATACCTACTTACATGGAGAAATAGTAAGAATATACCACCCAATATTTAGCTAGTGTACCTACGTTTGCATAAAACATCCAACAACATCAACCTTATTATGGTATATTGCGATCAAACTATGAGGCAGGGCATGTCATTTTGAAAAATATATCAATAGGGCCATATAACATGTCTTATCAGAATAATGATCAAGCCTCTTCTAGAAACCATAATGCCATAGTACAAATACCATATCAAGATCCTCATATACTTTTCATGAAAAGAGGCATTATAGAGTACCACTTCATTCAAATTCATATAACATACTAGACATATCGAAACCTATCACATAAATTTAATTAGATGACGATGTTAAACAAGCCTCTTATTGATTTAACTCCTTCAATAGGAGTTTTAATGGAATTGACTAGTCAATAAAATAAAGGTTTAGACCCACTTATGTAAAACACTTTGATCAAAAACATGTTCACCACCCAAACCATCAAGGAAGTGTCTTCTACTTCTACACATAACATTAATCAAAACATAGTATACAATGCACAAGCAATGTTCAATCCAAACCCAAGTGGTGTTAATGCATAAATAAATAGTCAACAAAAAATGTGCCTTTAACGAGTACCATTAGTGGTTCACAAACTTAGGGAGTAGGATTTTCTACATCCCAACCTCAACCAACTACCTATAATCCTCAACCAACTACTTCTTCTAGCACTCAATAATAAGGATTAAGTAGTTAGCCAATGACCAATATCACACCACAATAGAATGTGATGAATCTTACTCCTCCCAATCAGGGACTAGTAATATTCCACAACACTAGGCACCATTTAATCAACCCATGTAGCATAGGAAAAACATATTTTCACCTCATTAGGTGGAAATCAATATTCCACCTCTCTAGGTAGTAGTAAACATACCTATTCAGTCGCAGACTAACATGCAAATCTAAAATCAAACAATGTCTAACTAATAATGTGTAAGTATTGGTAAATGATAGATGCCAAATATCCAACATACATCCACTTCCCAATAGGGATTCACAAAACCAAAAGTTTTTAATGTTCCTCAAGTACCTATTAGGTAATAGTTGCCTTTCATGAAAAATGTGCCACAAGTTTAGTGACAGGGTCTTGGTTCATAAGTCCCTCTCAATTAAAAAGGTATGATTAGTTAGTAGCATGTCCTTATTCAACCTCAATAGGACTAATACAACTATGTACCTCCATCACAACTATAGTATCAAGCCTACATCTCCAATCTCAACCAAACATCACATAACCTCAAGTGTAATTTCAATAACCATACCTAACTCCATGTATATGTATTTCTGGTCCATTTCCTAGCCAATCCAACATACCCCAACAAATGCCTCCATCATACCTTAGTTAAAGTAGTTGAATTATGATCACTTAACCATCACCTCAGGCCAATGTTCCCACAAGTTTCATCAAATATGAGCTACAACAAATGAAAGATGTAATTGTCCTCATGCAAGCTAGAAAACATAAAAAAAAATTTAAGTTAGATGATGTATGTTCTTACCCTTTCAACATGGAGTACTTGTAGATATCATTTCCTTCAGGGTATGAGCCACCAAAGTTTGATAAATATAATGGAAAAGGTGACCCCAAGCCCCATCTAACATAATTTTTATTACATTCCAACTAGTGGCTTATAGGGACATATACTTATTATTGTTGTTTCCAAGAAGTTTAATTAGACAAGCCTTGGAATGGTTCTTGAAATTACCAAAGAATCTAGTTTTTGATTTTGATGACTTCTTAGACAAGTTCATACAACACTTCTCTTATAATCTCAAGCATGAGAATTCATTGGTAGATTTAACATAAGAAAAACAAAAAATTTGTGAAATCTTCACAACCTATCTATAGTGATGTAGAGCCTTGGTAAGTTGATTCACCCATTATCTACTAGTTAAGAAATTAACCACTGTGTTTACCAAAAATCTACATAATAAGATATCTTACAATTTGGAGTTGTAATATGCACATACACTCAAAGAGATCATTGACAAAGGTTTCATGATCAAAAGAGTCCTCATTAAAAAAAGGATTATTAAACTAGCCTTGTTAAATCAAATCTCAAATAAAAATTAGAATAATAGTCAAAACCATAACTAAAATAGTGGCCAAAATCAACATCCAATCCAAGTGCAATCGTCACAACAAACCCAAGGTAATAACAATGATAAACCCAAGCAATTCAATTGCAATAATAATGTTTTAGGTAATAGAGTAATAGAGTTGAAACATGTACAAATGGTGTAAAAACCATCTACTCAGCCTCTATTAATTTTCCAATTTACTACTAACTAATAATCTTTTTAGTAGCCACAATATGCACATCAAGCACAACAACCTAGACAAACACAAAATGCAACAAATGTAGTAATCTATGCCTTTGTAAAACCCTCCTCCAAGGAGAAACATGCCTACTTGTCATGATTTTAATGACCTTAGAGCGCCTATAAAATTAATATTTCATAAGCTCTCATAATAGTTTACTTGATTAGATGACTCATTCCAAAGGAACAAGTTCATGAGGGTGTTGACATACTAGAACACTTCTATGACTTTCATAGGGTCATTGGCCATAATTTTCATCATTATGTGAAAATTAGACATGTAATTTATAATATGTTGGAAAATGGAGAGATTACATTGGATCATGAAAATTTCACATCCAATCAAAGTCTAGGAATTTATCAGAATCCTTTTCCCCAACATAACAAGCAATAATAACAACAACAATAATGGCTAGTGTAAAATTAATAATAATAGTATCAACAACCAAGGCTAAACTAACAGACTCAATAGAACCAAAAACATAACCAACAAAATCAAAATAAAGGATAAAACTAAGACCATAACAATGCAAATAACCAATAGACCTATCATGCAGTTCTACATGACTATAACACAGTTGTAGGCCATATTTTAGGAGGTCACATTAACACCATATACATTAATCCTAGACTAAGTACCAATCAAACAAGACCATTACTAATCATACCAAATTAACTAAACTATTTTGATAATCCTTCCATGACCTGGGACCACACATAAGTGAAATCATAAGTAGGGATTCCCATGATTGGACCTTGTACAAATAACTTATCATTATCCTATGACCATGCACAAGTACATCGATAACCAAAAATTATGTTATTTGGTTTCCCTCTACCATCATTTATTAGCAACAATGGTCCTTTACCTAATTTTGATTATACAATCACAACTCGATGGTTAAAGATTACCATATTAGGCCCACAACCGTCTACCACTTCACCCATCATCTAACCAACCATTATGCCTTGAAATGTGCCATTGTACCACTATCCAAGAAAAAATGTTTGACATTGTGAAGCAATTGTAAAATATGCCAACACTAATCGACATATTAGATTTATTGCATACATCTTCAATCCATAAAAACATTTTGATAGAGTTCCTTTGTCAATCCATATTTCCAAATGACATATCCCCTCACAAATTTCAAGTTTTGGTTAGACTCCTAGCTCTAGCTCAACAAGTAACCTTCAACCAACGTGATATGTCATCCCTTCACCCACTTCAAAATAATACATTGTACATCAAAGTTTACATAAAGAGGCACAAATTGAAATGTGTCCCTATAAACAATGGATCAGGTCCAAATATAGTGTCTCAAAAGCTTATTAAGCTTCTTGGGTACACCTCAGTAGATCACCAAATAGAAAAAAATCACCATCAAAGCCTATGATAATGAAGAACAAGAATCATAAGACACTATTAACTTGATAGTTATCATTGGGACCTTGACCCATGTTACACTTTTTTATGTGTTAGATCTTCATTTATCATACAATATTCTTTTGGTTAGACTTTGGTTACACAAAATTCATGTAGACCCATCAAAATTGCCCCAGTGTATCAAATTCTCCCATTCAGGGATGAAGATTAGTATTCCAAGAGATTTGCATCCATATGAGCATTGAAAACATCTATAGGTTAAATTCAAGATCTATAATTATTATTTTGGCATGAATGCAGTCATCGAGTAGGACAAAGACAAACCCATACTTATTGATTTACTAAAGGCCAACTACATTGACCATGCTACACTTGATTCTCTTTCCCACATGCCACCTCTTGAAATGTCCAATCACTATACCATTTCAGCTAATGGCCTAAGAGAGTATTTGATGCATGACATATTTCACATTAAAAAACTTCCATACAACCCAAATTCCTTTGGAAGACCAAAATCTAAATCACTCATGTAATGACAAAGAAAGGGAAAAGGCCATCAGCATAGTCCATTACATATCAATTTCATACCGACCTCTAGCCAAGCACATGACCCTCCCAAAGGTGATGAATCATGGTTATACAATGAAAAATTGGTTGATTGTTGCAAAAATACAAGTATCCCATTCCTAATTGGATAATGGAAAGCCAAGATTATTAAGGAGGAGGTCTCAGACCAAATCAATAAGAAACACTTGAGCCAAATTCTATAACTAAGTATAAAGGAACCTAAAGAATTGGATATAAAGTACATGGGGGTGACCCCACCTATATTATTTGAGTTCTATTGCCAATGACTAATGATGATGATGCCAAAAGTGAATCAAAGTCTGATCATAACCAATTCTATGACTTAGTCCAAACCAACCTATTTGACCATAATGCCATTTATACCCTTCTACCAGTCATTCATCATAACCCACTACCATTATATTATCCCCAACTAATATATTGGGACCAACATGAATCCAATGTGACAATTGATGATTTTTAGAATGAAGTTTTCTATGATTTTCTAAGCCTTAGGGATAATGTTTAGTTGGGAGATCATAAATCAGGGTTCTCAATCAAACTAGATATTGAAGCCTATTTTGAAGAGTGGGTGAACACCCTGAGCCAAAAGAAAATAAATAAAACATTGAGGTCCTAACGTGAAAACCTATTTGAGGAACTTTTTTACCAGGGAAAAATTAAAGATAAAGGTTAGTCTAGTGGTGAAAACTATTTCAGGTGCCACTAGATGGGGGTGTTCAACCTTCTTAAAATTTAGACCAGGAACCCACCAACAAAAAAATTGTCTATGGGTTCGAGTTTAGTCTTGAAGAGCATCAAGCTTTTGATCACATAATCTAGGATCACAACAATGACAAACCTATCTATGGGTCTAATTTCAACCTTGAAGAACAACATGCCTTCAATTGAATCATACAAGAGTTTCTAAATATTTTTGTCACATGGCCAAATCTCCCATTTAAGGATTATAATTCATCATGTCTAAGAGAACTTGAAAAACAAGTCCTAATAGAAGACTTGAACATAGCCAAATAGTTCAAATCTTTGACCACTATTCTTGAAGATGATTCAACTCTTCTAGTGGAAGATACAACAAAGATAAACTTAGGGTCCCTAGATGACCCAAATTGGATTAAATTAGGTACATCCCTTAGTATGGGGGAGAATGAATTATTAAAATCTCTATTAAGGGAATTTTTAGATATATTTGTATGGGCATATTTTGACTTGCCTAGTTTGGACCCTCCCTTTGTTGTGCACCACCTTGTGGTACATCCTAATGCCAAACTAGTGAAATAAAAGCTATGTAAGATGCATCCTCGTATTGTAATATTAGTAAAGAAAGAGTTGGGAAATCTCTTAGAAGTAAGATGTATCAGGGAAATTTATTATTCTAAATGGATTTCCAATGTAGTACTAGTTAGTAAAAAGCTAGAAGGAATCAAAATCTATACTAATTTTAGGGACATTAACAAAGCTTGCCCAAAGGATGACTTTTCATTACCAAACATTAACATGATTATTGACTTCATAGTGGGATATGAGATGCTCTTATTGATGAATGGATTATCAAGCTATAATCAGATTTGAGTAGTACTAGAAGACCAACACAAAATAATGTTCACCACTCTGTGGGGAGCATTCTATTATCAAGTTATGCCATTTGGTCTTAAAAATGTAGGGGCCACCTATCAAAGAGCCATGATAATCACATTTCATGATATGATGCATGACATTGTTGAAGAATACATCGATGACATATTAGGAGAATCAAAGATTAGGTTGTTCAATCATAAAACAACATTAAGGACGATATTTGAGGGACTAAATGAATACAAAGTTAGGCTCAACCCTAAGAAATGTGTTTTTGGAGTTACTTCAGGTAAATTGCTTGGATTCATCATGTCTCTCTGAGGCATTGAAGTTGATCTAGCCAAAGTATAATGTATAATAGATATGTCACCATCAACCAATTTAAAGTATCTCCATAGTTTTTAGGGCAATATCTAATCCATCAGATGCTTCATATCTCAATTGTCCAAAAAGTAACACCCATTTACACACCTAATAAATAAGGGTGTAATATTTATTTGGGATGATGATTGTTAGAAATATTTTCAATAGCTAAAGGACTATATTTCTAATCCACTAGTCTTATTGCCTCCTATACTAAGAAAACCATTCTTGTTATATTTATCAGCTATAGATAAAGCCATGGGGGCAATTTTAACTCAATATGATGACAATGGAAAAGAACATGTAGTATACTATCTAATTCATACACTAGTTTCATATGAACATAATTATATGCCCATTAAAACATATTTTCTCACTACAGTCTTTGAAACTCACAAACTGTGACATTACATGTTGAATAATAAAATCTTGGTCATTTTAAAATTAGATCCATTCAAGTATCTACTATCCAAAATAGTGATATAAGGCTGCATGGTCAAATGGATCATGCTTCTCAGTGAGTTTGAGATAGAGTATGTGAACTGGAAAGCTATCAAGGGACAAGTTCTTGCAGAGCAACTTGTTGAAGCACCCCTTATAAATATAGATCCACTCACATTTCAATTTCTTGATAAATTATGACAATCATTGAATAACCTCTTGAAGAGTAGAATTGGAAGCTATCTTTTGATGGTTCATTAAAAAAACATGGGTTTTGGGTAGGCATTTTATTTATAACACCACAAGGGGATCTAATCCCCAAATCATTCAGAATCAACTTTCCTTGTACCAATAACATGGCTGAATGTGAAGCACTCGTTGTAGGGATTCAATATGAAGTAAAATGGAACATATGCCATCTAAAGGTTTATGGTGATTCATAGTTAATCATTAATTAGATTACATACCAATTTTAGACCAAAGATGACAAGTTAGTTCCATATAAATCCATGGTCAACACTCTCAAGCAATAGATTGCTAACATCCAATTTGAGCATATACCAAGGGCAAGCAACAAAATAATAGATACTATGGCTACCATTAAATATTTGATTCAAAAAATAGATACAACCAAAGAATACTAGTTTCTCATTGAAAATATATTAGTATTAGCTCATGAACCATCAATTGATTTGAAAAATAGATACAACCAAAGAATACCATTTTCTCATTGAAAATCTACTAGTATTGGCTCATGAACTATCAACCATCGAAATAATATGTGATATTGTTGGTCCTAGATCTACTTAGTATTTAGACCTATATGCCTATTTACATGACCATGTTTTACCACCAAACTTATCCTATAAACAAACCAAAGCTTTCATCCATAATTCCCAACATTATACCTTACTCAGACTAACCCTATACCACTATAGTTTTGATGGAACTCTGCTTTGTTGTTTACCTTCAATATAATCTATATTAACATTATGGGAAGTTAATAAAGGGTTATGTGAAGCCCAAACCAATAGGGAAATATTGTCTAAAAATATCTTGTATATGGGTTATTATTGGCCAATAATGGACACAGATGTAACTGCATATGTAAAAAGATATGATAGGTGTCAATGGCATGCTAATATGATTCATGCCCTAGCTAAGACTTTGAAACCAATGTTGACACCATGGCCATTTTATACATGGGTCCTCAATCTCATTGGGAAGATAAACCCCACCTCATTAGATAACCATAAACATATCCTTACCACCACAAAATATTTCACTAAGTGAGTTGAAGATATACCCCTCACTTATGTGACTGGAAATCAAATTTCCAAATTCATATTCAACCATCTCATCTACCATTATGGTATGTATTCTAACATATGATAATGGAGGATCATTAAAAAATAAAGATGTTGAAAATTTATATACCAAGTACAAAATTACTCAAAATTTTTCCATAACATATTACCCTCAAGGTAATGGCTAAGCCAAAGCATCCAACAAAACCATTGTCAACATCCTTAAAAATATTGTCAATAATGTGAATCATGATTGGTACCTTCATATATTCTATTCCCTTTGGGTATACCATATCAATCACTACACCCCAATAAGACCCATTCCATACTTACTTGTTTATGGTACTAAAGCTATTATTCCTATTGAGGTCAAGTTACCTTCATTATGCATCTCTTTGAAGCATGTCCTAGATGATGAAGACTATCTAATACATCACCTATAAGAGTTGGATTTACTTAATGAGAAATGCATGGATACATTGAAAAACCTTTAAGCATATCAAAATAAACTTTGTGGCCACTATAATCAATGCGTGAAACATAAACAACGTAAACTTGGTGATCTTATCCTCAAAGAAACCAAAAGAATACCATGGCTAAAAGGAAGCATACAAGCAAGTTCAGACCCAATTGGGTTGGTCCTTTCATCATTATTATAGAATATGGTGCAAGATCATATAGAATCACCACACCAAATAGGTATGAATTTGATGAGCATGGGAACATTATACACCTCAAGCGATACTATGATTGAGTGACTCAATGTATTATCTATAAGGACCATTTCAAGTTGTGCTATATTATCAACATTATTCTTTGTACCATACCATTCTATTATCCTATCATCCTACTAGCCTATCACTTATCCTTTCTAGCATTCCCATTTATCAAACCTAAAATGTTTTAAAAACTTCCCACCTATCCCATTTGACCTTGGTTCATCCATTGGTTTCACATTTTCAACATGAAGAATCATATCAGTTTTAGTAGTTGTTTCAAGCATTCTAAATAGAGGTAGTATTTTGGAGTATTATGATAGAAGTTTTGGTAGTTTCATCCTTTGTTTTGTGTTCCCTTCTTAATCATGTTTGTTTATGTGAGCCTAATTAGATCTGCGTATAGGGGTAAATTAGTGTCTCACTAGTCTTGCTACTAATTATAACTACCTATGGGTAAATTAGTATTATTGATCTGATCCATTATATCCTAGTTATAACCACCTATGGGAAAACTAAGGGAAACATTTGTTTATTGTGCCTTAACATACCAACTAGCCATTCTTATGATGTATGCCATCATACCAACCGTGCCTATTTTATTTATATTGGCTACTACACTAGTCAGATTCCTCTACTGTAAGGTGGAACTACTATGAACTAGGGCCATTTTGGACTATGTGGGATATTCTCAATTCATATTGAGGTCATCTCAATCCCCCTTTCCATCATGATCTCACCATTTTATGAGCAACATTCATTTTTTCCAAGCCCTTATTATTTTATGGGCTTGGACCATTTAGTGTCTTGTCATTCGCGATCAAGTTGAGATACTCCAAAAATTCCAAAAATGTTTGTAAAACCATTTAGAAAAATAAAAAAAAACATTGACCACTTCATTTCCTTAAGGATTTTGGGAACCCTTACTAAGTCACAAGAAATCAGTTGTCACTTAGTTTCCCCATCATTTTTGGCTTTTTATCCCACATACTTGCCATTTTGAAAGATCATTATTATTCTTCTATCACATCCATCATGTTTGTTTTTTAGTCATCATCAATTTGTTCTATCCCATTTCTTGGGAGAACTACATTCATCCTGAAGTTTTATTGGATATATCATCCATAAAACTATGTAGGTAGAATACACTTACCTAGTGCATATGAAGATAACTCGATGAACCCCTTCCTTTTCTTCTATTCCCCCCATCATGTTTGTTTGTTAAGTTGTCACATATTTTCTAGGAGCAATGTTCATCATGTTGTTTATACTAACACTGGGACAAATTAATATTTGTTTTTTTTGTTTGATTTTGTGCCTATTTATTTGCTTTCAGTATTGTTGCCTTGATTCAGTCTATTTTCATTCATTGGGAAATTCCTTGCATACTTATTCTTGAATCCATCTATATTCATGCATCAACATTATTATCATGGTTTTTATCATTAGGTACATTATTTTTCCTTGAGTATTGGATCACGTGAGTCAGTCCTTATGCATATTTTGGCCAAGTCCTCATGGTGTTCTATCATGATGCCTACTGTTAAGTGCTATAACAAAAATAATCTTTAAGAAGTATACACAATAATGTAACATCAATATCTCCTTAACACTGACACCAATAATAATCCAAATCATTTCCTAAATAGAGTAATTAAATAACAAAATAATTTTAACCATTGTTAGTTTGAATGAGCATCTCCTTACTAACAGGTTGTCCTAATTAATCTTTATCCTCTATATCAAATTACCATCATCATGTTTTCAATCATCAACCATCAATCATGTTTGACATAATTAGGGTGCAATGCTTATAACCACCTTTGGGAAAACTATTGTACACCATCCCATATGTATTCTCAATGATTCTAACCACCTTTGAGAAAATCATTATGTTATCACCAATTTGAGGTTTAATGATTATAGCTACCTTTGGGCAAATCATTCAATTTCCTCTGCCCACCTAGGGCATGTTTTTATCCTATTTGTCTATCCTAACTAAGGCAGCTCCATATTCTCAATAATTATAATCACCTTTGGGAAAATCATTGTGTTATCATACCATGCTTTCCATTATCAGGGTACAATGCTTATAACTACCTTTGGGAAAACTATTGTACACCATCCCACCTACATTCTCAATGATTATAATAGCCTTTGGGAAAATCATTATGTTATCACCCCATCACTTTTCATTTGTTTGGTCCACTAATTTTATTATTTCAAGGGACTATTTACCGACTCCTTTTCCAACCACTCCCTCAAGGGGGCACCATACACTTTATCCATTATCGTTGAATTCATAAGCACACATAACATTTTTATTTTTTTAGAAAATGTTATTATGCTTATAGCTATTAATGCCTTCCCAAATAAGAAAAATTGTAGACACCTAAAATTGGCCACCAATGGCTTTATACCTAATTTTATATCAATTCTTACCAACCTCTATAAATCTAGCCTAGGAATCTCTAAAAGTCTCAAATTTATCTTCATAACAGGTTCAATTTGCCTAAAATTAATTAAATAAGTCAAATTCACACATTGAATTAAATCAAAATCTCAAAAATTTTAAAATCCTAAAAAATATTAATTAACATTCAAATCCTAATCAAATCCTAATTGAATTCATCCATGATCAATTAAAATAATTACTAAAAAGGCAAATTCAAAAATCAATAAATATCCTAGGTTTTCATAATTAGCTTTTGTGAGTTGTAATTTTTGGAAAATATCCCACCCATGATTATTCCATGATAATCATGACCATTTGACACCTTTTAACCCTACTGGGGCTAACTAAACTAACCAATGTCAGGATTTAACTCATTCTAAGTCATTCTAAAGCTTATAAAAGCAATCCTAGAGCTCTTGATTTGGAAAGCTTGGACATAGTAGAGTTATAATGTTGGATTTGATTCATGAAGTGAATGCATAGTGTTATAATTCCAAAATCAAGCCAAACATGGTGCCAAGGGGAGGTGGAGATAACCAAGCCCCATTGATGAAGACCTTTTGATCATAATCCAAGAAAGCCAATGAAGAAATGTCTTGGATCAATCAAGGATGGTAAGAGATTTGTCATTTATTTGAATTTTAGTTATGTTTTCAATTAGTTTTTTCACTAATCTTCCCTTATGATCTATGCCTAGAGATATTATCTTGCTAGTGTGTTGATTTTATTATTTTTGGAACTAACACTATACTAACCTACTCTATTGAGTCAAATTCCTTGATCACATTGACTGCCTTCCTATTTCTCACCCTATGAATGGTGCCACTTTGTTTGTCAAACTAGATGGAGACTATAGGTAATTTAGTAATGACCATATTCTATCTCTCATCCCTTTTGCCTTATATATTTTTAACCCATTAGGGAATAATAATTTCCCCTTATTATTTTGTAGGACTTGGTACTTTAGAGGTATAGGGTGGAGGAGTCATCTAAGGAGGATTTATTATGGGAGGTGATAATGAATAACTTATTTGAATTGGGAATTGTAATGGTGGATAAAAAATTCTATCCCACAGTGAGGCTTCTCTTTATGGGGTGACCTCAACCACATATTTAGTCAAGCTTGTTTTTTTTTAAAATCTCATGGTGGATGAATATATAGGATATTATTTTTGCATAGATATTCCTAATTGAGCTAAAGGTTTTTGAGGGACTGGTGGAATTCTAGGATTAAAAACTAGGTTCTTAAAATAAACCTTTTTATTTGGAGTTTTTATTTGTGTTGGTGTTGAAACAATGGAAGAATAAATTGAAATAGATAATGTTGTCCTCAAAATGGCCAGAGGAAAATATGTAACTTGAGCATATATAATAGTGACAAAATAAATAAGAGAAAATAAACTACCTCATTTATATTTTTCCTTTGCTCTTTAGTGAGGACTTGCTAGTCTAGGGCACCAACTAGAGTTCATTCTTCTTGTAAACTTCTTAGGCTCTTAGATTTGGCATTTTCTAATACAACCTCTTCATATTATTCATGTAGGGATCCCTATTCACTTAATATTTTCTTAGGTCCCATCATAATTTTTGCATTTTATTCCTCCTCATCAGTGACATAGTTTACTAAGGATATTACATGTCCATGTTCCTCTTCCTCTACTTCCTCCTTAGTGGGGGATTATTACATAGTATCTAGATCAAATGATGGTCTTTCCTATAATTTATAAGATTTTAAGGAGGTTAGAAGGACTTTAGATATGATTCAATAAGTGGCTGTAGGGGTAACAAGAGGTGAGAGGGATAATGAAAAAATTGAAGGAGACATAGTAGTAGGAAATAATATTAGAGGTGGTGGTGAAGGAGTGAAAAAAAATTAGTGGAAGTATGGATGGAAAAGAAATTGGTGTGGTAAGAAGTGTTAGAGAGGAGGTACCTTCACTGGTGTCAATGGATGGAGGTACACTTACTTGAGATGCTAGAGGAGAAGGAGGAGAAAATAAAATAAATAAGAAAGAAGATTGTATAAACTATAGGAAACTTACTTGTGTGACCATTGTAAGTAGAGGCAGAGGTACCACAAAGAATGTTCTATTTTGTTTGTCCCAAATATATCTAGTATTTTACACTATATTAGTTTGTACCCAAAATTATAGAAATAGTATTTAGATGTATGGAAGCTAGCTGGGGACCTCAGAGACCTCAAAGAATTTCTTTTATGATTTGGGTATTTTTTTCCCTTTAGCCACTGGACTCTCCCTTGTAGATTTGTCTCTTTCGATGTAAGAGAGAGAGGTTGGAATTGCCCTAATAATTACTAAGGTTGAGCTATAGGTCATTGATGACTCCATGCTTTTGGTCCTAATCCACCATCTCATTTTCTTATTCCTTGGTGATTGATGTCTAGGTCATATTGGATGGCTTGGGTGACTATCATAGTCATCAAATTATCCTTAATATGAGTCCATACCTATGTGTAATCTGATGTATTCATGAAGATAACATCATTATTATATTATTGGTGAGCATATATGATGGTTTTAGACACCCAAATTTTTCCACAATTGGCTTTCGACTAAACTTCAGATTGATTCCTACCAAACATTAGAAATTAAGCCTAAAAATCCCTAAAGGTCCCAATTTTAGTTATGCATCATTCATCAATGCTCTGAATCATGTTAAGGCATCCCTATTTGGGGTACTAGCTCGTATGCAACACTAAAATCTCATGGATTTACCCTCAATCACCTTGTGACATAACAACTATCAATTTGGCCTATGTACCCATTAAGTGGGGAAATTCATAAAATATTGAAAGAGATAAAATGCTAATCAAATTGAATTATCTAAGTAAAAAAGATAAAATTATTAGTTTAATTATCCATTTTTAATTAATGAATATCTAAAAATTTAAATATCAAAAATCAAAATATCAAGCCTTTTCATCATTATCTTTATGAGTTGTCAAGCTCTTCCAAAATATCCCAAAATATCTAATTTGAGAGCCATGCAATAGTAACTAAAAATCATAATTAAATGATAAATTTTAACTCAACTAGAGTTATTCTTAGCTCACTTAAGGTTAGTTTGAACCCATTCCATGTTTAAACTCAACCTTAACTCACCTTGGGTGAGAGTTAATTCTTAAGGCTATAAATACGAGGCCATACCTATTGATATTAAAAAAGCTATTTTGGTGCAAAGTTATTATGCAAAAATGTCTTCAAAGCCTTTGATATTGTAGTCTTATAATGCCTAAATACCTTGAAAGTAGTGTTATCATGCTCAAATTATAAGCCAAGCAATCAAATCCAAGGTGACAAGGAGAGAAGGAGCTAAACAATCTTCATTATCAAGGACTTCTTGATGCACAAGCCAAAAAATCCTTTTTAAAAAGCCATTTAGAGCTCCAAGGAAGGTAAAAGAAGGTTTTATTTTATGTTTTAATTATATTTCATATGCATGATTGTTACCTATGCTCTCCTTAGTGTCTAGGCTAGAGGTGTTAGGATTTTAGAGTGTTTATTTGAGTTTTATTTGTTAGACTAACACAAGACTAATCTCCCCTCTATTATATTCCTTATTCACATGTTGGCATGCTTGATGGGACATGTACCCTAAAAAATTGTTCCCAAGGCCTTTTAGGACAGTACCCTAACAAATTTCATTTCAAAATCTAAGATTGATGATCAAAATAGGTGAAAATTGAAGGCTCAAGGATGTTTTTCTATGAATTGTGAAGTTATTCTGTGTAGTCACATATTTGCTCTCTAAAATTGTGATATTTTGCAATATCACTACTCTTACAGCCATTATTTTGTCATATTTTATGCGATATTATTGTAACCATTATATTTTTGATTTTAGACATCATGGTTTACTAACTATTTGTGTTTGACATGTGACCTTGCAATCATGATATTGACAATATCATGACTTTGTAAGTCGTAATATCACCAAAAATTTAGAAATATTACTATCTTATATTTATTTTCATGGTATTATGTATACTCACTAACCATTTAATTTTATAGGGTAGATTTATGTTATTATCTTGAGAGTAGTGATATTTCCTTTAGTTTTGAATTATTATGCCAAGAGTAGTGATATTGTGTTAACTATATTTTTCATGAAGTAGTGATATTATCCTAATACTTTAGGTTTTGTATGAATATTCATGGTATTATTCTATGTTTCTATGATTTTTCACTCTATGTAAAATTTTTGAAACTCGAGAGCAAGAATTGGAAAGTCATTTGTTCACTCACATTTTTATTCTAAGCACAAGGACCTCCTAATGTGTTTTACACAACCCAAAGGCCAAAATAAGACATTTAAAACACTTTAAATTTGAAAATTTCACATTTCAAATTGGTATTTTAAAAATATTTTTTATTAAGTCATTTTCATTTTTCAAAGTTTTTCAATAATAAATGCCAAGGGGCTCAAACTTCATTACATATTTCATTTTGGTGCTATAAAACTAAACTCTCACATTAGTTACATACTCATAAGAGTTTTTATTTTTATGATTTTTTGTTGAAAGTGTTTATTTATCAAGATGAGTGACATGTTTATGCTCTCCCCCATCCCATTTAGGGAACTTGGATGATAAAAAACACTCATTCTTTGCATTTATCACTTTGGTCCAAAAATGTGGAAGGAAAGTCGCTACGACCCTCCATAAAATTTTTATGGTTTGGATGACACTAAAATAACCCTAAATTCCTTCCACTTATCTTTATTTTCATGTATTTTGGCTTATGGGTAGAAGTTAATCACCTCCTCACAAGTTCTCTATATAAATATTAACCTGAGAATTCATCTCCCAACATTATTTCAACCCCACTCCATAGTGGGGTATATAAATTGAGGGTGAACCACTAGGGCACTTGTTTTGAGTGGTTAAAATAAGCTCCATTAGTGGCACTCAACCTTAGAACATAGGGGAAAATTGAACATCTCACTACACTAAGTAATTAATGGTTATAATGGTTGTGAAAAGGATAAAACCTTTTCCCAACAAGTTGGTTGATGCTAATCTAAATGACCTGATTGTGCCCTAGTATTTTCCATACATATGGGACCATCTAGAAATGAATTAAAATTGATAGTTTAGACAAGCCCACTTTTTATAGACATATTGTTGATATAGGGAAAGTAACCCAGAGTTCCATGACACCATATAAATTTTGAGAGAAGAGGTGGCCTAAGAACCCTAATTTTCATGCCCTTTTACTTTTTGAATTAACAATTTAAAATCATCTCAAGAGAAAGCATATAGATGAAATTAAATAGTACTATGCCACCTTATCTATTTTAGGATTTAGGATGTTACACTTAGGTTTTTTTGTCATTTTATCCCTTTTACTTGCATGGTATTGATTTGAAGCTATTTGTTTATCATACCACATCAAAAATGAGTGTTTTTTATACATCACTTCTTTATTTAAAGAGGAATTATGTTATCCATTTAACATTAAATTTTCCTTAACTTTTGTCAAAAACCTTTGTGTGTGTCACTTGTTTAAAAAGGTTATCATTAAACTACCCAATTAATTTCAAATCTTGTGCCTTTGAGTCTTGAAACAAACATTTGTCATACCTTTAGAGCATGATAACATCTTTATGCTACTCAAATCATTTTAAAGACCTGTTGTTTTGTGTCCAAATTCTAATTTTGAAACCAAAACCATGTATGCCTTTTAGATCTATGCCTATTACCCTCATGTAATTCATTATTGTATAACTTATTGTATATTTTTGAGAAAATTAGTTTTCTAACTTGAGTTAAAAATTAGCCTTGACAAGTTAAAATCCAAATATTCATTGGTTTATGCTTATGCCTTGTGTAATTTTTTCTTAGGTGTTCACCCTTCATATTTGGTTTGTGTAGATTAGGTTAATTTTTAATTCAATTTTAAAATTATTCTCATGCCTAGATTTAGGGAAATGGTCAAATCTTCCATATACCTAAAGTTTCAATGTCTTTTGCCAAATGATCAAGTTTGTGTTTAAATACAAATGCCTAGTTTATGCCAAAGTGTTTTAAAATTATTATATTAAATATCTTGCCTCTTAGACATCATTTTGTTTAAAGTATAAATATTTTGCCTTGTTTTCCAAAAGACTTAGCAATGCTTGTTTTGAGCCTAGATTTTGTGCCTTATTTTTCAAAAGACAATAATTTTTGTTTCTTTAGACATATATTAGACTTGTTTGAAGCACTTTATACCTATGTTTTGCATTCTAATTTTTATTCATCCACTTGACCATTTGTTTAAGACATTTGACAATAGACTATTTTATACCAAGATTTAACACAAACCATTTTGGAGATACAACTCCATTCCTTATACCAAGTTAGACTATGTTTGGACCATTTATCCTTTGGACTTTATTTTTTAGAGTTTGTAGAACTTGAGGCCTTTTCTTGAAATGTTCATTATTAATTTGGATATGTCTCATCATACTCATAGTAGATCCATGTAAAATCTAGGTTATGATAATGTGGTCATACATGATGCCTTTATTTAAGACCCCTATGGCGATGATGTGGTTTGTGAGACAAATCCTTATATTTCTTACAATACTCAATCTAGGGAACAAAGCCCAGATCCTCAATCACAATAGGTGGTGATACCTTCTTCATGATAATTAATTTACCAAGTTTTCCCTTAAAATGTTAATGGTACTCGATCCCCTACCTATACCATTAACCCTCCTTTAGTTTGTGTGAGTAACCAAGTTGCACTAAATCCAAGGATTACCATTCCATGACCTCATCCTTTGGCTTGTGAAAACAACCAATATCCAAAATTCCCTACCATTACCAGTCTAAGACCTCATCCTTTGGTTCATGACAATAATCAAACTTCACATCACCCTATTATTACCATTTTAGGACCTCATCCTTTGGCTTATGGGAGTAACTAAGCTCCATAACACCCTAACATTACCATTTCATGACATTTTCCTTTGGATTATGTGAGTAACCAAGATTTACAATTCCATTTCATTACCATCTATGCCCTTCCAAGTATGCTAACTCATTATCCCAACAAGGTTCTATAATTATGACTACATGAGACATATTTACTATCCTAGGCTAGTAATTAGTATTTATTAAGACCATCATAGATGAACCTATTTATAAAGAGATCATTATCTAACCACTAATCATTAATCATTAGTGTCAACCATCCACCACCTTAAAAAAAACAATGCCAGTCTTCGAGGCATAATAGAGCCAATCAATAACTCTCCAATAGAGCCAACCATTTATTCAAAAATGGTATTTTATAACTAACTATAACCCAAGCCCAAGAGAACCAATTAATTTATGATGTTTTAAAAAAAAACATATTTGTGATGAGTTAACCTATGATGAATCACCTTTTGATACTTTACCTATTGTCGAGGAGTCTCACTCTAACAAGCTAAAAATTGTTTGTTAAGTCATTTTTTAATGATTATAACTACCTTTGGGAAAATCATTATCTCAACCATTGCCCTATTTTTAAAGAGCCTTCTTTTGAGAAGATAGTCTCTATGGAATTATCTCTCAACCTTTTCCCCCTCATTGAGGAGTCTCACTTTGATAAACTAGTCTCTATGGAGCCCATTATGCCATTATAGGCCATTACATGTCCCATACCAAACATTCAATAAGACATCATTATAGTAACATCCACACAAAATAAAGAATCAACATTAAATTTAGGTTCTACTCTTGAACCAACATTAGATTTAACATTAGAAGTAGAATCAACATTAGTCTCAATATCAAATTTAGAACCCCCTAAGTTAGAATCAACTTCAGAATCCAAATACATTTGTGGCTATTATAATATTGGTTACACATACCTTGTATATCAATTTGAATATATTTGTGTTCCTTGCATGATTTTTGAGGATGATTACTTCAAATTAAACATAATTTATCATAGTATCTTCTATGAGGATTGTGCTACCTCTTTCCTTTTCATTATCATTCCACATGCCATTAACACCACCCAACCTAGCCATTATATTGACATTTCACCTCCCAAAAGTGTTGATTAGGACTGATATAATCACACTTTGTTGAATTGCATCCATGGTAACATATCAGTTGAATAGGGTCCAAGACAAAATTTATGCATAAGAAGAACAGTTTCCTAGTGAAACCTTTTCAAAGGCATTAGAAGACAATCAAAGTCCAAACCCAACATCTTTTAGTGAAACATTATTTGAGGTGCTAGAATAAAATCAAATTCAAAAGTCAATGTTCATTAGTGAAACCTTCTCAAAGGTGCTATGGGACAATCAAGACAACTTCATTGTTAAAAACTCCATTAAGATGCCAATAGCTGAGCATAATAGTTATTCATTATTTGATGAAGACATTATTAAAAATAACATCAATACATATTCCAATCTACAACATAATCAAATGGTAGTTATTCTCAGGCCCAAACATTAAAAAAATATGATGGTCCAATTGAGAGCATATTCAAAAGTCTTCGGCCCTACCACAACCAAAATTATGTCAAATCTAGAATCAACAACATTGTGTGTACCTAAAAATCTTGTTCTTAATTTGTTACCCAAACATTATACATTCCATTATCATTCACCTTTACATTTCCAAATCAAATCTATCATCCAATATTTATCCATATTTACCATCCTTGTCTGTACTTTCCTTTATAGAGTCTAAAAAGACACCTTGTCTCAAATTTGAGAGGAAATAGATTCAATGACCAAAGATCATAATAACATTATTGGAGTCCAAATCTACAATAGGTTCTTGATAGAGAAATTATTTAGAAGAGTTGTGGACTAACAATTTACAACATTTGACAATTCTAGTTGTATCATATATTGATCAAGACATGCATCTCCACATCAACAAGAATAATAGAAACATTTACCTTGCCATAACTATTTACCTTGCTATTTTCATTTTCCATTAATCTTGATGTTGTTTCCTACCCTACCATTTACCTTACCTTATCATTTAGAGGCAACCCTATTACCATTATATCCAATTTACCTCATATCATCTTCTCTATACCATACCTTATACCATTTTACCATACTCTCATTATTGACCAAACTCATTTTTGCTTGCCCTACCCAAGCCTTTTGATCTTGGTTCCATTGGTTCTTTGGACACTTTTTGCAACATGATTCTGATCTAGCTTTAATAGTTTTAAATTGACATGTTTAAATAGAAATATCTAAAAGTAGTATGATAATGGATCTAGTAATTACATCTTTTATTTACACTTGAGTGGTGTCATTGATTATAACCACCTTTGGGTAAATTAGTATTCCACCTTATGTTACTAATTATAACTACCTATGGGTAAATTAGTATCACTGACCAATGTCATTATTTCCTAATTTTAACCACCTATGGGAAAATTAGGAACAATAAATTTACCATGCATTACCGTATCACCTTGCCATTACTATTATCATTTGCCTTGCCATTTGCTTAAATTTGTGAACTTGGTCTACCTATTCAAATCTCACTGCCTTTTGTGTAGGTAAAAATACCATGACTTGAAGTCCTTCTAAGACTATGTAGGCAGTGCTTGATTCATGTTAAGGTTAGCTCAGTTCCCCTTTTCCAATACTCTCACCATTTTATGAGCAACATAAGCCAATGCTCTCTGAATTTTGCAAGTGGTATCTTGTCAATATCTAATGAGTTAAGTTACCCAAAAAATTCCAAAAACATTTAAAACATTTTAAAATATTAAAAATTAGAATATTGACTTACAATCTCCTTAAGAGATATAATACCTCAAAATATAAAAACATTATCCTATTTAAACCTAGTTAATCATCTTTGATCTACCCTACTAGGGTAAATCCATTATTTTTTCTGATCCATCCTACTACCATTAGGGGTGTGACCTTCTCTTTACATGTATCCTTACTTAGGGGCACCACCTGTTTATCCTTTCATTGCATCTTCATGTGTAGATATTGACTTGGTTGACAACATGATACTTTTTATTGATTTTACTTTCAATATTTTTGTGTGTTTATTTGCTTGTTTGTTTGCTTTCTTTGTTGTGACTTGACTCAGTATATATGAATTAATTACGTGATTCCTCATGAATTTTACTCAATTCTTTCCATATTCATACATCAATATTATCAACATGGTTTTTATCATTAGTGAATTATTTTTAATTATTTATTAGATCGAGAGTCAGCCCTTATGCATATTAAAGCTAAGTTATCATGGTGTTTTCTATCATGATGTATACCATCTCATGATACAACAAAAATCATCTCAAGAAATCTTACAAGAAATGGTGCCTCATAAACTTCTCTTGGTTCACCTTGGAAAATCCTCCCACCCTCCTTGATCAAATCAAAAACCTTGACCATTTTGGTTATATCAATGCTAATAAGGATAAGCATATCTACATTGGTAAGTATAACCAAATCATTAATATTAATCAATTATTCTTCTTCTATTCTATTCCTCATTCTATTTTCTCCCATGTCTGGGTGAACTACATTGACCTAAAGTTTATTTAGACTATGTAGGTATTGCTTAGATACATGATGTAACTTGGATTAGCTCAACCAACTTTATTATTCTAATCATCTCTGTCATCACCTTGTGCATCCTCTTGTGCCTAGTTATTATTGGCTTCTTTAGTCATTAGACTATTGCATCTACATTTGCACTCGCTCATATTTAATTTATATAATAGGTTATATCCTTGAGTTATGCCTGCCAATATACCCTACTAGAGAAAAACCAAAAATTATTATTCAATCTAGGTCATCTTGATGATTATAATCACCTATGGGAAAATTAATATTTTGAATCATTAGCCCAACTGGGGCATGTGCATGTGTCATTGATTATAACTACATTTGGGAAAATAAGTGTCTCAATATTTGTTACTGATTATAACCACCTTTAATAAAATCAATAATTTTTAAATCAATTCATGTAAGAATTATCTTGATTAGATTAATATCACCCATGGGTTAATCTCATTATTTTTCTTGCTTCTTTTTGAGGGACCATCCATCATTCATATGTGTCAACCACTCCCTTAAGGGGACATCATTATAGGCTTCCCAAACATTTTTAAGAGCTTCTTCTTAAATCATTATATTATCTCCTTCTTAATATCCTATTTCATTATTTGAAAATACCTTACTATTTTTATATCTTGCAATGCCTTCCCAAATAGGGGTAAATTGTAGATACCCAAATCTAGCCACAAGTGGGTTTTGGCTAGACTTCAAACTAATTCATACAAAATATTGGAAATTAAGCCTGGGTTTTAATTGAATGTTTCAATTTTGGAACTGCATCATTCATAAATTCTCTAAATCATGTTGAGGTATCCCTATTTTGGGTACTAGTCCATATGCAACACTAACCTCTCATAGATTTACCCCTAATCACCTTGTGACATAACAATTTTCAAATTGGCCTATGGACCCATTAAGTGGGGCACTTGATCAAATCTTGAAAGAGATAATATTTTAATCAAATTGAATTATCTAATTAAAAAACATTAAATTCTTAGTTAAATTATCTATTTTTAATTAATGAATATCTAAAAATAGAAATCCCAAAAATCAAAATATCAAGCCTTTTTCTCATTGCCTTTATGAGTTGTCAAGCTCTTCCAAAATATCCCAAATTATCTAATTTGAGAGCCATGCCTAGTAATTAAAAATCATAATTAAATGAAATTTTTTAAATCAACTAGAATTATTCTCAAATAACTTAGGGTTAGTTTGAACTTATTCCATGTTAAAAATCAACCTTAACTCACCTTGGGTGAGAGTTAAATCTTAAGGCTATAAATAAAAGGCAATACCTATTGATATTAAAAAAGATATTTTGTTGTAAAGGTATTATGCAAAATTTATTCAAATCCTTTGATAGTGTAGTGTTATAATGCCTAAATTCCTTGAAATTAGTGTTACCATACTCAAATTATAATCCATGTAATCAAAGCCAAGGTGGCAAGGAGAGAAGGAGCCAAGGAAGCTTAATTGTCAAAGACTTCTTGATGCACAAGCTAAACAAGCCATTTCAACAAACCATTTGGAGCTCCAAAGAAGGTAAAATTAGGTTTTATTTTATGTTTTAATTGTGTTTCCTATGCATGCTTATTACCTATGCTCTCCCTAGTGTTGAGGCTAGAGGTGTTAAGATTTTAGTATGTTTATTTGAGTTTTATTTTTTAGAATAACATAAGACTAACCTCCCCTAAATTGTATTCCTTGTTCAAAATAATCATCCCCTTCTTCTCCTTGAGATGTTAAATATAGTTCTTGATTCTCTTTCTAGGGTCCCATTATATAAACTAATCCACATTTAAATTATAATGGGATCTTACCTTTCCAACCTAGTTAAAGTGGGTCCTTACCACAAACTATAGTTGACAAATACTCAAAGGAGTTTTGAAGTGATATGCCTAATGTTTCTAGCATAGCTCCTCATCTATGCTATTATATACTTGATGGTACACCTCTTGTTCTATAAGTTTATCTATGACATGTCATCATAATAACATAAGATGTCCCCTATTTCCTTTAATCTTGATAATCATGAAATCAAGATAATACCAATAATCCCCCCGTTTGCTTATGCTTCTTTTCAAGTTCTCAATTAACCTAGGAATATGAGTGCCATGAATGGCTTGTTATAATTGAGGATATACTTCCTCATAAATCCTTTTGATTTCATTTCTAAATCTATAGAAAAACTTGATAGAATAATCTTCATAGATCCTATTATCCATATACTCTATTGATGGTTTCCATAGTTCTCCATGTGTTGTGCCTATGAATGCATATAATAAATATGACATCATATATAAATTCCCATTGGTTGGTCTTTGTTGAGTCTTGAAAATCTAAACTTCAGTCTAACACTTATAATTTCTCAAAGGGAAACAATCTTATCTAAGGTTAGGAGAATGTCTAGAAATGGGACCCACTCCAATTTTACATAAGTAATGCTAGGAAAACCATATAGTCTATTTAAAAGGGCCATGGCTATCCTAACCCTAAGCCTAAATTTGATGATGCCATTAGAGTAAATGGCCCCCTTGGGATTTAATATTTGACCTTTCACTAGTCATTATTTAATTTTCCCTCTATGGTATTATGCTCAAGCCATACATTAGTTGAAACTTGTTTATAGCCACCCTCAGGTGGTGGGAGCCTAAGGTACTTTTTGAATGCCCTTATATAATGTATGCCAATTCATTATTCCCTTTTTATAAGTTATAGATAGTGTTAAAAGTAAGCACTAGTTGTCACCAAATCTTGCACCCTAGAGGAGGTTGTTTAAGCCTACTATAGACTTGGGAAACATTGGAATACTTCTAGGTATGTGAGTTTACCTATAGTAAAAGTAGACATCTAGGTTTAAGGGCTATATCCTTAAATTGATCTTGAAATGATTATAATCTACTCTAACTAATTTCTTGTGGGAAAAGGGGCATAAAATATGCATGAAAGGAAACTAATCTAAGGAGGTGATACACCATGAATATTTTCACTATGATATCATACTTATTTCATTAAGAAATAAAACCTACAAACCAATTTTAAAGTCTTAAGACGTTCTAACATAAATATTTCAATATAGAGGTGATATGCATGAGACAACTCAAGGTAAGTAGACCAAAGATAAGATTACTAAATATAAGGACACTTTCACACTTGAAGGGAGTCTAACACACTAGATACACTCTATATAACCTGTTATAATGAGAACTTCTTGCACTAGACATGAAAGGATAAGAAAAAGCAAGGATATAATCACTAGACTTCACCATTCATCACTTTGCACACTTAGACAAGATGTTATATGAACTCAAATCAGATTGCATAAATTATTAAAAGGTAAAGTACAATATCAAACCAGTAGGGATTCACCATACACGGTGTGGAATTATGAAACAAAAGCTAAAATGGTTACTACTTATAGAATTAGAGTGATGAGAGAAAATAAAGAATTTCAAGAGTCACAAAAACACTTTTCAAGCTGATAGAAGGAGTTATATTTTCAAGAGAATGGAATATGGGATAAACCAAGCAAGGTATACTTGGAAAAACGTCCCTCAAATCATGAAACTCCTTCAGGTCTAGCGTAGGACTCCTCAATTTCTTGCTTAGAAGTTGCCTTCATCATTTAGCCCTCCTTGAATGCTCAATAATATACTAGCTATATATGAGATGATTGAAATATGAAGTAGGGGTTATAAATAGGCTCCAAAATGCTTTAGATGTGTCCCTAATCATCAATATTATTCTGGATAAGTGTTCTCATTGCTATAGTCATAATCACCCTTCTTTCACTCACCCTTCACACTTTACACCAATGTGTGGTATAGTTAATCAAAATAGTACATATAGGGGATGGTATGACACTTTTTAATGGTTGTTATATCTCTAGATCCATTAGTCAAACCTTTAAAGGATTCCCTATTGGATTTATGACCATCTCACTAGGTGATCACTCTTTGTTCATTATGCCAGTTTGGAATGGCTAAGATGAAGGTGTTATTAGAGATACTTGTGAGATTTTTTGAGGCAATAAATGGATATGAGGAGTTATTATAGGTTTCAATTTCTCTCCTAAAGTAAGCCTCATCCTTTAAAACCATTTTGTACTTACAAAACATTAAAATATATTAAGAAAATCCATTTTACACCCTGTCTGTACATGTAGGGTAGGAGCCAATTTGATGGAAATGAGCCTTGGGGAGTCCTCTAAAATTTTAAATCAATTTGATGCTCAAAATATCCCATTTGGATTCTTCTCCTTCTTCATCTCTACAATTAGGTCCTTATCAAGGGTTTTAGCCTTTAATGATTGTTCATAAAGTTGTGATGTCTAATCTTCAAAAAAATTATAGGAAATCATTTTTTGAGACCCTCTTCAACTTATACCAACTCCTTAGACTCCCATGTTATGTATCCGTACAATTGTAAGTTTCCAAACTTGGCCTCTCAATTCCTTTCCTTCTTTCTATGTAGGCTATCATGATCTTGAGCCAAGAAATGGCTTATCTATGGTCCTATATAAAATTTAAATCATTTAAAACACTTTATAACTCCTAATTTTTTTTTATAATGCATTTTAATGCTTATAAAATGTTATAAATGATATTAGACCCCCTTGAGGGTTGTAAGCCTAGTCTAAGCCTAATAGGCTCAGTCTTCATATGACTACTCACCATCAATTCTAAGTATTTTTTTATGAATATGATGAGTCACTTGTGTCTATTCATGATTTATATATCTACCTACATACTCTTTCAAAGTTTCAACAATCCCCAACTCATCTTCTTACCCTTTACTCATCCTGCATGGTTTACCTCTCTGTGAGTGCCCTCTATCTGAGAAAGAAAAGAGGGAACTTACCTATTAAATTAGGTAAAAAAATATAATAGGAATTTAAATAGGTCATAAGGACAATATATAAAAATTTTTATGGTTTTTTCATATCATTTACACCTTCAAATCTGACAAAACCCAAGACAAACTATGTGCAACTTACTGACTGTGTATGGTTTAAGTATGGACTATTGGTTGCATGTTTGAGCTACCTATTTTCTTATTTACAAGTGATTAAAGTATCATGAAATGGTAATTTAAAATATTAAAATACTCCAAATATGTTCATCCTCTAAGTTTTTCCAAACTCTTCAATGCATAGCTTTCTCTTGACAGGGTTGACATACTATGACTATATTTTGTGTTTCTTGCTTAGAAAGTGATACATGTAGGTGGATGCTTTGTCTTAGTACTTTTATAAAATTATAAACATATAATAGAATTAATTAATAACTTATTACACTCATTTGGACCTATTCTCATCATACACATGCTAGGTCATCCTCTTAAACCACCAACTTTTAGCTCACTGTCATGCTATAGTCCAATTATAGATGTACATTTTGAGAGTCAACAGGACACATTTAATATGCTATGAATAATTAATTTCATTTCTCAATTCTCTTTAAATCCTTTGGTCTTATTTAATTAGTGAAATATACTCATATCATGCTTAATACTAGACTAATACACCTATTGTTGTGTTCTAACATGTCACTTCTCTTTGAAACCTATAGGTGTACCTTATTGGTATAAAAGAAGGTCCTGTAAGTTGATGATATAGGTCAAGACCTCAAAATTCAACTTTATTTGATTTATTTTAAGCCAAAATTATGACTCTCACCATCATAATACCACTTGACATAAATTATATGATCCTTCTATGTTACCTTGGATTATGAGGTCATCTAAGATTCAACATACTATAGAAAACACTAAATTAGTGTAATGAAAGAATGCATAAATTGGGAACCCTCCAACACTATAATTTTAGAACCAAACATACAATCCCTTTAGACAAAGAATCTATCCTATGATAGGGATATAGATAAAATCATTTAGACCTATCTAGACTCCATGTTACATTGTTATATGGTAGCACCAAAAGTATATAGGGATTTATTTTAGAGTTTTTAAGGTAACTAATCCCTGAAACAAATTTCTTAATTTGAAATGACTTATGAAGTCTACCTACCCCTCATAGTTCTACCATTGACTTCTTATGACATCTTTAACATTTCAAGACCATAATAAAGGTATCTAATATGCTCAAACACCTCCATGAAACATTATCAAGTCTCTGTGAGATCCACCTATAGGTGAACATGCAATATACTAGGCAATAAAAGTGAGATAGAGACACTATGCATAGTGCATGTGAATACAACCTATCTTAGACCCTTTATCATATCTCAAATTGATCCTTTTCACCTTGAAGGACCTCATAAATTTTAAATGCTTCATCTTAATGTGCTCAGCCTCTTGTAGGTCCCCTGTAGATGTGCATTAGACTGTAGGTCTATGTATGGAGTTGAATTGATTGTCATAGTCCACCATATAACATTGGAATGGGTTAGTTTGATTTTTCATGTTACAATAATATTCCTAAAATCTTGATAAACTTAATTTACTCTCCATGACTGTGCTCAAAGCCTTCATACACTTGACTCAGTTGATTGCATGCACAAAACTTGATTGCGTGTCATGCTCTTAATTGTAACTTTATGTGAAACCTTTAAAAATTAAGCTTGGAAGGAAGGAGGTTAAAAAAATGATATGAGATACTTGAAATACAACCTATCATCCTCATCTTAAATCACCAAAAGGATAATAAATTCTACAATTGGTGTGACATGCCTACAACTAGTAATGGTGGTCTCAACCTACAACTTGAACTATTTGGTTCATCAAGTTACCTCCAAAAGTTCAAAAAAATATGGGATCCATTAGACAATGGTGTATACCTTCTATAGAATCATTTTCATCAATTGACTTGTACAGACTAGCTCAAATAGAAGCAAAACCTATAGGGTGTGAGGATTAACATACAAAATGAGATAGCCAACTTCTAAAGGATGGTTCATAAAGCATAAGAAACTAATCCTTGAGATCCTACAATGAAAATGAATTAGAAAATTTTTAATATCTACCACCAAGAGAATTTGACCTAAAACCTCTCCTAGTGGTCACACCAGTAGAAGACTTGTTGATCAATTTTGTATGTCTAATGGAGTGATGGAGGAGCAAAACATTTTTTATCCATTTTTGATGATCCCAAAGCTAATGAAGCATTAAAATGGAGTTATTGGAGTTGAATATTCATCATACAAACTTTACACACATTCCACACTCCTCTATAGGCTGTACAACTTCCAAAACCTCCTTTTTAATTATTTTCCCAATTTTAGTTGGGAACCTTCACGTTTAAGATAGTACTAACATTCCTAATAGGGAATGACATAGTGGAAATTTAAATAGAGTTAATAACACTTGTCCACCCAAGAAAACTATACTACCTTCATAAATGACTCTAAAAGTAACCCTAAGTGACATAAAAGGATTTAGGACTAGATTTAACTATGACCAAGGCTAATAACACATTAAATGACATAAAATTGACCATGACACACCACATGACATCATATTAGACCCCTATACAAGTTTTGGACTATATGGGGTTGACCTATTTAGACTTGTGGTCAAAATACTCAACATTCTTATCAATTTCCTAGGGGTGGTATGCTTGCTATACCAATGACCAATAGCCTAATCCTATCTTTTGGGCCATGAAGTAACCTATACACAAGTTTTTAACTCAATTTTACTTTTAAAACACACCAAAACACAAAGAAAAGACACAAAACAAGACACACCAAAGGAAACAACCTTGTGTTTAACTAGAACACTTATGGAACACACACACAATTGAAAGAAAGACACACACACCTAATATAATATTTACAAGGCCTCAATATTGAGGTGAAAAACATCTTTAACATACTTCAACTATGGTAAAATATGGTTCCTCTTACATATTTGTCACTCCATGAAAGTAAATTGTCATGTGAAGCATGTTCATCATCAACCACTTGAATATGTAGATGGTCAAGAAGATTACCATACCTACATATTCTAAAGCCTAAAAGTGGATTACCTTGAGCTTTCATTAATGATTTTTTTTCTCAACAAATAATTTTTTTTGAGCTACAACTTGATTTATCTTTGTCATATCTTATTTACATTCCTTAAACTATAGAATAGGAGTATGATAGTTGCCTTAATCTTTCCATCTTCTTGGGTATACTGTACTTGATGTGTATGATCATCAAGTCCCTCCTCATCATGTTATAATCCCTTTGAATATGGTTATACCTCTCTCTTGAATATTATTTGAGCACAACCAAATTTGCCTTGGACTGATGAGACCCCTTTAAGATTGTAACATCTTGAACAATAGTATGGCATTCATCTTCATGTTTAACAAGGCATTATATTTCATGTTTGGTGAGACATTCAAAAAAATAATAATTAGGCCTATAAAAAAACTTGACATCAGATATGAAATATTTTGGAGGAGAAAGAGTCTTACTCAACCGATCAATTTCTTGGCATATGGCATTAAACCTTTGCCACAAGTCATCTTCCTCTTCCTTATAAATATCATCATCAAGTGAAGCTTCATCAATTGCAGGTATAAATACATCATTATTATCACTATGGTGATCTATCAGGCTCTTCAACATATAATCATCATATACATGAATCAAGTATTTACTCTCACTAGCTTATGAGAAAGAACATTTAACATGTACCTGAGCTTGCTCAAATGCTTCTTCATGGATGATATAAGTGCCAAGGTTAGTTTTTTCAAGGTAGGTATAAGGATTATGGTCATAATCATATACACCATACTCATATATAAAAAATTCAGCTATACCTTCAATCTTATAATAATCACCATCATCTACAATAGACTCCTCTTTCTTATTGATTAAATAATTCAGGTTAGAACTTGCTTCAACATAGGGTTCAATGTGAAACCTTGCAAGTGGATGAGTTTTTATGGTCACCTTGGTTCTATATCTTGTCTTAAAGTCTAGGAAGAACCAATAAAATAATATATATCCTCCTATCTTATCTATGAAATATCTTGAAAGGAAAATTTCAAAATGAGTAGGCAGGTCCACAACAACAATGTCTTAGAGGATAGGGAAACTAGGATAGTCAAGGAGGAAAACCTTCAAACATTTGATCAATCCTATTATTTTATTATGTTTACCATCTAATGAAAGAAATAATTTGATATGTGTTTCATAATTTATTCCCAATTTTTCATTTACAACTTTGACCATGACTGATGTAGAGTCTCCACTCTCAACTATGTAGTTATGAACTAGTTTGTCCCCCACTATGAGAGTGAGGTAGAAAGGTGGAGGCTTCTCAGCTTTGGTATATGGTTCCAAAATGTTATTATGGGAATTAGTAATATATACATGACCATGAATATTTATTAAATATGAAGGACTAGTAGGGATAGTGGACAACTATTTTTGAAAGAGCTCTTTTTGGCTAGTGATATAGAGGATATCCCAAAGGGCAATGGATGCCTTTCCATTATTTAATGAATCCACTATGTTTAGGGTAGAAATGATTGAATTTTATTGAATATTTAGAGGTAAATACATGTTTTTATCTTTATAAATAAAATAACTTTGATCATACCTTACCACATTCTGATTTAGATGAGGTGTAGGAGTATTTGGGACTACCATGCTTTTAGCCATGCCTTGCTACCTTTTAGGAGGATTAAATAAACTTGTAGGTACATTATTATCACCTCATAAATATTTAATCTTTGATATTATGTTGTATACAAAATATGTTCCTTTATTTAGCATAAAAGTGTCCTCAACTAGGATTTTGGTGAAGCTTTCTCCTTGAGGCTGCCAACCTTCACTTGCTTGTATCATGACTTCATCTTTAGCTAATAGTAGAGGAGTGACTCCTACTTAAGAAAGTAGATATTGCTTTCCACCCTAATTATCATCCATAAATTGAATTTTTTTCCAATCTTCTCCTTAAACTAAGTTTATATTCACTAGTACCATCTTTCTTGTGTTGGTGGTGGAAGTAGGATTGTACACATTGGTAGACCTATTGAAATTAGGCTACCCTTAACCTCCCCCTCTCCCATATTGTTGAAAATATTGATATTGATAGGGATACATTTTTTTATTCAAACCTTTTTGAATTATATATCACCTAATATTATATCATAATCATTGAATATGTGCATCTTTATCCATCACATCATCTGCCTTCTTAGGAGCAGTCTTAAGCTTGGTAGTTGAACTTGGAACTTGGGAAATATTTGGCATAGTAGAAGAAACATTAGGTAGCAGAGGCATAGATAATTTTGGAGGTAAATTTCCTTCTTGAATGAGGTAATTCTCATCTCTAAATTTAAGTTCATATACTTCAAGAAGAGTGAAACCACCCATGGATTAAAGCATGATGTCAATATCAATACCAATGGCTCTCAAGTATGTAGGAAAAAAAAAGCTAGCAGGTGGTCTCATGGGAGGAGGCAAACTATGCTAAGTATTTTGGAACCTCTCATTAAATTAATGAATTATTTCCTTAGGATATATTTGTATCACATTGAGTTTATGTATGAGTGAAGTGTGGTCACTCTCATCCTCAAATATTGAAGTTAGAAACACCCCAAAGTCATCCCATGTTATCATGCATCCATCGGGCAATGTCCTATAACAGTTAAGTGATTTACCTCTAAGGGACATGGAAAATAGTCTAATGATAATATTTTACTTAGTAACATTGTGAAAACTATATAAATTTTAAATTTCCATAATGTGTTCACTAGGAGTGACATGGCCTTCACCATTGAATGTAGGAACACTCTTTATAAGATTAGGGGGAATGACATCATATGCATCAAGATAAATTTAATTATAAGTATTAAATGTAGGGAAGGAATGTTACCTATCAAAGTTTTTTTCAAGTTATTCCTAACTCTCTTTATCCTATTGGATATAAAATTCCTCTTGCTCTTTTAAGGGTAGAATAGGATGAGAGTGTTGATCTTCAAGAGGAAGTCCAGGCTGAATAGGTGGATTGATAGGATTTAACACTCTATGAGAAGATGAGATAGTAAGGAAAAAGAATTATGAGAGAAGATATATGACAAAATAATGGTTTAAAACCAAATTTTACCTTGAGTGGAGTCACTAAATGCTGAGTAGTAGACCAATTTATAGTTGATGTTGTAAAAACTGGCATTCACCTTGACAAGTTATCTTTAGGATAATGGGTCCCACCAAGAGTGATATAAATATTGTCAACAAATATTTCACCCTAGAATATATTATTCAATCCTAATTGAGATTTTGAAACATTTTAATACTTTTAGGTATGTGGGTTTACCTATAGTAGAAGAAGACCTCTAGGTTTAAGGGTTAACTCCCTAAATTGATCTTGAAATGCTTATCACCTACTCTAACTAATTGCTTGTAGGAAAAGGGGAATATATATTAATCAAAGGAAAATAATCTAAGGAGGTGATAAACCATGAATATTAACACTATAATATCATACTTATTTAACTAAGAAATAAGACCTACAAACTAACTTTAAAGTCCTAAGATGTTCTAACATAAACATTTCAACATAGAGGTGATATACATGAGATAAATAAATGTAAGTATAAAATAGATTATATTTCTAAATATATGGACACTTTTACACTTTAATGGGGTATATCACACTATATACACTCTATATGACTTATTAGAATGAGAACTTCTTGCACTAGACATGAAAGGATAAGGAAAAGCAAGGATAAAATCATTAGACTTCACCATTCATCACCTTACACACTTATAAAAGATGTTATATGAACTCAAAATATATTATATTTATTTTTAAAAGGAATACATAATAATATTAGGGATTTTACATACATGGTGTGGAATTATGAAATAAAAGCCAAAATGGCTACTACTTATAGAATTTGAGAGATGAAAGAAGAGAATGAAGTTCAAGAGTAAAAAAAACACTTGTCAAGATGAGAGAATGAGTTATTTTTATAGGATAATAAAAAATGGGATATAACATGAAATATATACTTGGAAAAATTTCCCTCAAAGCATGAAAATCCTTTAGGTCTGGTGTAGGAGTCTTCAATTGCCTACCTAGAAACTACTTTCATCCTTTGGCCTTCTATGAACACTCCAAAATAGATTATGAAGAGATGATACCATTTAAATATGAGGTAGAAGTTATAAACAATATCCAAAATGAATTGGATGTCTCCCTAATCATTAATATTATTCTATTTAAGTGTTCTCATTGCCTGAAGTCATAATCACCCTTCTTTCATTTACCCTTCACACTTGACACCAAGGTGTGCTTAAATTTATCAAAATAATATATAAAAGTGAGTGTATGAAACTTTTTAAGTGTCCTTAGGTCTCTATATCCATTAGGAAGACCTTAAAATCCTCCCAATTAGAGTTATCACCTTCTCACTAGGTGATCACTCTTTGTTCACTATGCTAGTTTGGACTAGCTAAGATGAAGGTGTTAGTAGAGATACTTGTGAGATTTTATGAGGAAATAAATGGATATTAGGATTTTTTATAGGTCCCCATTTATCTCATAAATTTATCCTCATCCTTTTAAACCCTTATATACCTAAAAAACATCAAAATTTGTTAATAAAATCCATTTTACACCCTATTTGTACAAGTAGGGTAGGAGAAAATTTGATTGGAAGGAGAATTTTGGAGTCATATACAATTTATAATCACTTTAATACTCAAAATATCCCATTTGGATGATTCTCATTCTTCATATTTCCAATCAAATCCTTATCAAGGGTTTTAGAAGGTTTAAGGTGGTTTTAGCCTTTAAGGATTGTTCTTAAATTTGTGACATCTAATATTTATAAAAATTACAATAAATCCTTATTTTGGACCCTCTTAAACTTATCTCAGCTCCTTATAATCCCATGCTATGTATCAGTATAGTTGCAAGCTTCCAAACTTGGCCTCTTGATTCCTTTCCTTCATTCTATGTAGGCTATCATGATCTTGAGCCAATAAATGAATTATATATGGTTTTATATATATAATAAAGGTTATAAAACACATTATAACTCCAAAATAATGTTTTAAAATTCATTATAATTCTTATCTAATGTTAGAAATGATATTAGACCCCCTTGTGGGTTTTAGGCCTAGTCTAAGCCTAATAGACTTAGTCTATATATGACTACTCACCATCAATTCTAAGTATTCATTGTGACTATGATGAGTATATAATGTAAATTAATTATTTACATATATAACTACATCCTCTTTAAAATTTTCAACAATCCCCAACCAATCTTCTTACCATTTACTTACTCATCTTGTAGGGTTTACCTCTCTGGGAGTGCCCTTTATCTGAGATAGAATAGAGGGAAATTACCCTATTGAATCAGGTATACAAAATATATTATGAGATTAAATAGGTACTCAAGACAATATTTAAAATTTTTTATGGTTTTTTCATATCCTTTACACCTCTAAATCTCATAAAACCTAAGACAGACTATGTGCAACTTACTGACTATGTAAGGTTTGAGTATGAACTATTGGTTGCATGTCTAAGCTACCTATTTATCTATTTACATGTGAGTAAAGTATCATGAAATGGTAATTTTCACTATTAGGGTACTCTAAACATGTTCATCCTCCAATTTTTACTAAACTCTTCAATCCATAGATTTTTATTGATAAGGTTGACAGACTATGATTGTATTCTATATTTCCTAATTAAAAAGTGATACTTATAGGTGGATATTTTGTCTCAGTCCTTGTATAAAATGATACACATCTAATTTAAGTCATTAACACATAATTATATTCATTTTGAATTTTTCTCATCATACACATGCTAGACCATCCTCTTAAATCACCATCTTTTAGCTCACTATCATGTTATAGTCCAATGGTAGATGTACATTTTGAGAGTTAAAAGGACACCTATAAGATGCTATGCATAGTTTGTTTCATATATGGGATATATCTAAATCCTTTTGTCTCATTTAATGAATTAAATATACTCATATCATGATTAATACTAGACCAATGCACTTATTATTATGTTCTAACATGCTACTTCTCTTTGAAACCTATTGGTGTACTTTTTTGGGCTAAAAGAAGGTCATGTAGGTTGATGATATAGGTCAAGACCTCACACTTCAAATTTATTTGATCTACTTTGAGCAAATATTATGTATCTACCTTTGTAAGACCACTTGGCATGAATGCTATGCTCCTACTATTCTACCTTGGACTATGAGGTCATTTGAGATTCGATATAATGTAGAAAACACTAAAAAAGTGTAGTGAAAGAATGCATAAGTTGGGAACCATCCAATACTATACTCTTGGAACCAAACATACACTCCCTTTAGTCAAAACATCTCTCCTATGATAAGGCTATATTATATAATAATTTATACATATCTAAACTCCATGTTACACTGTTATATGGTAGCACCAAAAGTATATAGGGCTTTGTTTTGGAGTTTTTAAGGTAACTAATCCCTAAAACAAATTTCTTAACTTAAAATGATTTCTCAAGTTTGATTGCCCCTCATAGTTCTATTATTGACTAATTATGACATAACCAATGTTTTTATACCATAAGGAATGCCTCCAATATGCTCAAACACCTCCATGAAACATTCTCAAGTCTTTATGAGATTCACCTATAGTTGAACATGCAGTATACAAGGTAGTGAAAGTAAGATAGAAACACTATGCATAGTGTGTGGGCATACAATCAGTCTTAGACCCTATATAATCTCTTAAATGGATCCTTTTCACCTTGAAAGACCTAAAATATTTCAAATGCTTCATCTTAATGTGCTCAAGATCTTATAGGTCACCTGTAGGTGTCTATTAGATTGCAAGACTATGTATGGAGTTGAATTAACTATCACAGTCCACCATATAGAATTTGAATGGTTTGGTTTGATTTTTAATTTTCCAATAATGTTCTTAACCTTTTTATAAACTTCATTTAATCTCCATGATTGTGCTCAAATCCTTCATACACTTGAGTCAGCTAACTGTATGCAAAAAATTGACTATGTGCCATGTTCTTGACTGTAACTTTATGTGAAACCTTTTGAAACTAAGATTGTAAGGAAGGAAGTGAATACCATGATATAGGAGACATTAAATACAACCTATCATACTCATTTGAAACCACAAAAGGATAAGAACCTCTACAATTAGTGTAAAATGGTTCTAATTAGCAATGGTGGTCTCAACCTACAAATTGAACTATTTGGCTCATCAAGATACCTCTAAACATGAAAAAAAATATGGGATCCATGAGATAAGGATGTATACATTATATATAATCATTTTCATCAATTTATTTATATAAACTAGCTCAAATAGAAGCAAAACCTATAGGGTGTGGGGATTAGCATATAAAAAAAGACAATCAAATTCTAAAGGATGGTTCATAAAGCATAGGAAAAAAATAATTGATATAAATCCATTAAAATTAATTACACCAAGTGTATTATCTATGACCAAGATCATTTGACCTAAAATCTCTCCTACTGATCATACCATCAGAAGACCTGTTGACTAGTTTTACATGTCTAGTGGAGTGATGGAGGAGTAAAATGGTTTTTAGCCATTTTTTATTTCTAAAAAATCTTATTAATATTTTAAATGTATTTATGGGAGTTTAATATTCATTATACAATCTTTCCACATGTGCCACACTCCTTTATAAGCTATATAACTTCCAAAACCTCCTTTTTTTCAACTATTTTATTGATTTCAATTGGGAACATGCACATTTAAAATAAGACTAAAATTAATTATAGGGAATATAATATAGTGAATTTTTAAATAGATTTAAGAACACTTTTATACCTAACAAAATTGCACTACCTTCATAAATGACTCTAAAAGTGACCCTAAGTGACATAGAATGACTTAGAACTCTATTTAACTATGACCAAGGCTAATACAACATTAAATGACATCAAATTTACCATGAAAAACTTTATAAAATCCTAATATACCCATATAAAAGTCTTTGACTATAGGGGCTTGACCTATTTTTGACTTGTGGTCAAAAAAGTCAATGGTACCATTAAAGAATAAATCACGAAGTAAGCCGATACATAGAATTACCTCTAGTTTTACCACTGCTTGATGAAA
The DNA here is from genome assembly GCA_037957365.1 of Torreya grandis. NCBI lineage: Eukaryota > Viridiplantae > Streptophyta > Pinopsida > Cupressales > Taxaceae > Torreya > Torreya grandis. The sequence goes on from JARHVA010000321.1 coordinate 4,502,529, forward strand.
CCCCATGATTTTGATTTGTAATAGGTTATTAAAGTATTTATTCTCATCCTAGGATAATTTTTCTTATGTAGAATGTGGTGACACAAACTCTACTACATTTTAGAGTGCTGAGTAATATGGAAATTTGAAATAGAGGGAACTTTTGTCAAAAAGGGTGTTGGTGTATTTGGTATTTATAGCACAAGGATATATAGAAGGGGCCTAGATGCATGCTAAGTTTGAATAATAATCCATTTCAATAATATTAATTGTGTAATTCATTCATAAATTTATCTTAATGCTCTTGTAGGTTTGCTAAAGAATCTAGGGATTTTGGGTTATAAAAAGGCTTAAAATTACAATGTTCACTCATAGATTGATGGCAATGTGACTTTAATTTTGATTATATTTTTCATATAATTTCTAAAGTTTATGAATTTATTTCTCAATTCATGTGAATTAAATGTGAATAATGACTTTTTATTTCATTCTCATTTGGATTTAAGTTCACAAATCAACTTTTATAGGTTTATTTATCTACCATGTGGTAACTTTTCATTGATATTGTATGTCCAATCATCTTGTTTGAGACATGTATATTTATCATTTACCAATTTATTTGATTTATCATTGAAATTATTTATGCATACTTTATCCATGTATCTCCTATATTGTGACACTTGTATGCTTGTTGATTACCCATGACTTTAGATTTATAACCTTGCTTTGTATGTTCTGGGGCTATAAGTTAACATGATTGTGACATGTGGAGAAATATCAAGACTATGGGAACTCAGAGACTCAAGACCTCAATTTTTTGAACCTTTTGAACTATGTACATCCCTATGAATGTTTTAGGTTGATAAGATGTTAATGCATGGCATGATTTCAAAGCCTTGGAGACTCGAAGACTCAGAGCCATGAAACCATTAAGACATTAACTTGATATTTCATATTTGAAGCTTTAAGTTAATAAAAATGTGCCAACTATCAAGTTTTCAGAGATTAGAACCTTAATACCATTATACTATATGATGTTAGGGCCATTATACTTTGTTTAATCATTCCATGGTTATGAGTTAATGGGATTATACCACTTGTATATTTCTTAGAGCTCAGAGCCTCAGAACCATTAGATGATTAAATTTATTTTAAACAACTATGGTTTTGGGTTCATGTATTTATGTCATGTGGTATGTTCTCAAAGCTTGAAGACTTCAAACACTTAGAATATTTTATTTAAAACTAAAGGGATCTGAGTAATGTAGGAATGCCACCTATCAATGTCTTGAATCTTGAGAGTTTGGAGACTGAGAAACTTTTGTAAATTTTGAAGACTCTCAGTAACGTAAGAATAAAGTAGGGCCTAAAATTGAATAATTTGAAAATCTTTGATAAATAAAGTAGGGCATAACACTTAATAATTTAAAAATCTTTGCCAATATTCTTGTGAACATAAAAAAACATAAGAATACTAGGATAAGAAATATTAGCTCTGTTAGTCCAAACAAATCATAAAGTCATTTATGAAAACCCATGTTTTAAGATAAATTAAAATTATCATTCAAGCTTTGATTTTCATAATTGTGGACTCTATACATTTAGACTTTTAAGATAACTCAAGACTTATGTAGATTAAAATTAGTATCATGGATGTCTAAGTCTTAGAGGACCTTGACTAAGGATATTAAAACAATAGTGGGTCCCCATTAATATTTGTAAAATGTGTGTGTGTGTGTGTGTGTGTGTGGGTGTTAGGGCACAACGCTCCCATTCAAGTCATCCATTACCCCCTTTGCTTAGTGCTTATCATGGCCCTTTGAATAAAAATTGAATCAAAATAAAAAGGTTACAAAATCCTCTAGTTTAAAAAGGACATGAGAGATCTTAATTATTTTTATTTAGTAGACGTGAAAATATTTTTTTAAGTTAAAAATAACATGCCAGTAAAGAGGCTTTGTTCTATGTGTCTATAAAATGACCAATGAAAACTATTACATGAACTTATATAAATAAAATCCATAACCCAACTAGAAGTGTTGAAGGTTGCAACAACAACCTAACAATAGAATCGACAAATTTTATGAGTCTAGTTGACACAACACCATTAGCAACCACAAAGTTTTATGAAATTTAATAAGTGACAATAAATTCATTAGAATCAAAGGAACTGACAAATGGAGAGATATAAAGGACATTAATATTAACAGTGATACATTAATATGTCTATCCAACCATAATAAAAGTAGATTTTAGAATCAATTTTAGCCTTCAAACTGATGAAAATGGTTTTTCCCATGGGTCCCATTAATATGCCAATGTAAACTAATTAGCTGATGAAACATTTATTATTATTATTTATTATTATTATTATTATTATTATTATTATTATTATTATTATTATTATTATTATTATACACAAACAAATAGACATGTTGGATTGATGGAACATTTATGATTATTGACTTTATATAAATGCAAATGGATAGATAA
>JARHVA010000321.1:4510000-4632500 GCA_037957365.1 Torreya grandis
CCATCAACTACATGTTTTATCATGTAGACCCACTTATAGTGAACCAATTTTATTCCCTTAGGAAGAGGAACTAAATCCAAAGTGTTATTCTTCATCAAATAAGAATACTCCTCTACCATCACTACATCCCACATATGTATACTTACCAAATCTAAAAAATTATGTGGATATTATGAAATAACATGACTCATAAGACTAAAATTAGATGTTTATGAACAAGTATGATAACTATAATTAGGATTATCCACCAAAGTATTGACACTTGTTGAGTAGTAAAAACGTACTTAGTAAAATATAATGTAGAGGTAATGGTATAAGATAAAAAATAAGTTTACTATTTTCATCAAGGAGTAAATAATCCTCAAGTATTGAAGAATAATAAGGAGTGAGTGAAGGAGAAGATTTATAATGATGATCTATGATGAAGTGCTCATAAAATTAGACATCCCACAGAAATAAAACATCATGAGTGAATAGGTCAAATAATCAATAATACTTCACATCCTCATGGTAGCCAACAAAAATAAGTGGTTGGATCTTATTCTCCGTTATTTTTCATTTATCATCAGGAATGAACACAATAGCCTCATTACCAAATACTTTGAATAAAGAAACATTAGGATTTTATGGGATCAAGAGTACTAATAATTTATGTCCCATACCACTTTTTGGGGCACATGGTTATAAATGTAGGTGTCACAATTCACTATGAAACCAAAAACATAAGTTCCATGTTGTTGGATTTGATTACAATTGGTAATCTCTCTCAATGTCTTGTTCTTGCTCCTAGAAACATCATTTTGTTGAGGGGTGAGGGTATTATGTGTTAATGTTGATGTTGACCCCATTTTTGGAGTAAGTATGTAGATCACACCAACTAGATAAATCTTAATGTGAGGTGACCCTTGGAGTAGTCATTCCCTTTTTTTATATATTTTGGTGTCAGCTTGTAGGTAGTTGTATCAGCACCAAATTTCATAAAGACACCCATGCTAGGACTTAGACATGGTGGCTCAAGAAGCATGGATGTTATAGAGTGGATTAGGTGAGATTACAACCTCTAAATGAAATATCAACATATGGCATACACTTTTCCACCCTAGATATCATAGTGGAACTGACAAACTAGCAACAACTCAACACTTGACATGCACCCATCCGACCTACTAGGAGATACCCATTCACCTATAAAAGAAGGCTTACATTTGAAGATGGGAGGAGGGTAAGAATATGGAACAAAGCTTTGGTGAAATATTAAGCCAAATAGTAGTCTTTCTATCTTGTATATTAGTCTAAGTAGTGTGAATGCATAGCCCTAGCTCACATGTGAGCCACTAGGCATGAGTAAAATTAGGAGGAGCATATGCTAAATTATTTATATTGAACTCCATTGATAAACTATCAGTTAATAATGAATAATTTTAAAGTAATGGATTTTTAATATTTGTAAATTAGCCTACGTGAAGTTATGCTTATAAGTTAGTTTCATTTATGCTTATGTTAGTTCTTATATAATGTGTTTATATATAAAAGTTCAACCCTAGTAGTTAATCTCATCCTTGTGCCATTTAGCGACCTCAGCCAACCTATAGATATATTGAAGGTTAAAACTCAAATGCACCAAGGCTCCTTGAACCATGGCTAAAGTAGCATATTGAGGATTGATTATTAAACCTAAGCCATCCCTTTGACTTATCTAAATAATTAAATGACCCATTGGCCATTCCCATAACTTGTGACCCTAAGAGAACATCCCTTATAAGTATGAAATTTCACCTTAGGACTTGGGACACTAAAATGAATTGTACTTATTGAACTCCCCATGAAGAAGCTAGTGGTAGATGGCCACTTGAACAACTCTAGTCAATGATTAAGCCCCTTTGAACCTTGATTTGTGCCATGATGTAAATAGCCTAATGTGGGCCCAATCCCTTTATTTTTTCACTTTAGGTGAGTACACAAAGATTTTGCCTTGTGTGAAATTGATGTCAGTGCCATAACATGATTAAATTTTATGCACCAGACCTTACTACCCTCATGACTAGCTCTTCCAAGTTTAGAACTACATGGCTTAACAACTAAGCATATGATGAAGCATAAAAGCTAACCTAGTGAACTTTTATATAACATTTTAGTTCCATTATTAGGACATGCATTTAATTTCAATACTAAAATGGTATAATAGAGTGATGCTCTGACTATCACTTAAGAACATTGAGCATTAGCTAGAGCAAGTGGAAGATAGTTTCATGCAGAACCATCATATATGTAAAGTATAAAATCTATAAAAATGGGTGCAAACCAATTTGTATAATGATTTGTTTGAAGTATTCTTATGAAATATACCTGAGTATGTGTACTAGTGGTTGGTTGCCTACACTACTATTAAAAGGCAAAGCTACAGATAGTGCCTCAAGTGGGCCACAAAGTGGGTAGAGAGGCTGGAGAGCTTGGATGAAGTTTGGACATGTAATGTGGACAATTGGTGGGGCAATGCATTGAAAAACTACATTTTAGAGTTTGTAGTGTTGACCTTCTCATGCCTAAAAGAAGTAGAGTATGAGTTTATTTGTGAACCAAGGAGTGCATTCATAAGAGGGATCGACACCAAACCAAAGAAGCTTCTAATGGTTTATGGTATAAAAAATATAATAATGGAAGGCTAAAGTCCTTATGTGTATGAGAAAGTGTGAAGGGTGAGAGGGGGAAGTATAGGCAAGGTATAATGGAAGAGGAACAATAAATCGACACCTGAGAACTCTAGAGGCCAAATTATAGTAATCGAAAGCATAAGATAATGGAGGATCTAGAATTTGGAAGTGCTAAGACGACTCGTAGTGAGTGGGAAGGGCATAGGGAAGGATCCTTTGAACTACAATAGTGAAAAGAGAGAGAAGAGGAAGTAGGATACTAGACTCAATAGTGGGGTGTAAGATGTAATGGGTTACTAAAAGATGTGGCATTTAAGAATGTACTAAAATCACCTACCCCCCATTTAACCTAAAGTGCAAGCTCATGCACTGGATTCCCCATTAGAAGAAATAATAATGGTAACTAAACCTATTATCAACATCAACTTTGATAGGATTCAAGATTTGGATCAAGAATTCATAATCGAGCAAGTAATTCCTTACAAGGAATTAAGTAATGATATGGAAAATATAAAAAGTGCAAACCAAGTAGCCTTGAAGATAGGCATGAGCATTCCCACATAGAGGATGCCCACTACATTGACTAGGAAATTTCCCATAGGAAGTGGCTTGGCACCACAAGTGAGTGATAATGCACTGATAAGTTCTATAATGTAGCCTAATCCATCAGGTTCAATGCTCAACCATACAAGTGGATGCATGGGAGGGATACCTCCAACATAGATGCAAGGGGGAAAGTACCTCAAAACCTAGTGCCACTGCTCAATAAATCTACTATGAGATGGTGATGCACTTACCTGAGTATCATAGAGTTTAAAATGACATGGAACATGTGATAAAATGTGAATTACAATGACACGCTTGGGGTATCACTCAACTTGAGTGAAAGGTAACATATTTTGTGACCACCTTGCTAGATCACACCCATACTTGGTATCAAAAATTTTATCCAAACTAAGATATGGTGGACTATAATGTGCTGAAGGAAGCCTTTTTGAAAGAGTTTGATATCTCTGAGTTTGAGCAATAGAGCATCTTAGTGCTTAATGAAATCAGCCAAAGGTTATTTGAGAGCTTTTACTTATATGATATATGATTTAAAACTCTTCTCTATAAACTTCCATATGACAATCACCCCTCCCAACATGTGTAATGGTTTGTTGGAGAATTATTGGCACCATTCAAAAGAGCAATGTCTATGAAGACCTTTATAGACCCCCATAAAGCACTTAAAGCTATGATCTAAGCCAGGTGGTAGGAAATGATGAAACTAGGATCAACCCATTAATATAGGCACAAATTTTGTCAATGGCCTCTTAGTTACATAAATTGATCACTAGGTCAACACATGACACTCATAGTGGGTTATGGTGCACCGACTATGGGATGGAGGGGCATAACAAGAACAACCACCCGTGAAGAAATATCCATGCACTAATTCTCAATTGTGAATTTTGTTATGGGTTATATGATTCTTAAAAATATCCTTTGTTATAGTGTGATAGCCAAGTAAACACCACCATTTATTAAAAAATGTGTGATGTTTATACACACTTAATGGTAGACTATAAAGTCATCAATGAGATGCATTAGAACATGGAGAAAGGAATGAGGTAGGTGACAACATCAAGTGATAGTTAGGTAGGTCAAGGAAATGAAGGATATGGTGAGAATAATATGGGTTATGGGAACAAACAAGGTGCACATGAATGAGGAGGAGGATGTGGTGGAGTAAGATTCCCACCACGATCATGTTACAAGTGTGGGTCAACCAAGCACTATCAGCATGACTACCCCATGCACCCAACATGTGAGTACTATTAAGGACCACTTTTAGTTAAATAATGTCTTGATTTGTACAAAAATCTGACTTAAGTTCAGCCTAGCATAGACAAAGGTGCGATAATGGTGAGGCATGAATCTAAAGAGGAAAAGCGGGTTCCCAAGCCATAGTATAATTGAAAGGACCTACATGAAGTGCAAGACATGAATCTAAGTGGTTTTAACACTCAACCACCCACCGTGTCAAACCAAAATCTATGCTTGGAGTATGGTAAATCAAGATGCACTAAGTGCATGACATAGCTAAAGCCAAAAACTATGTCATATCTTGACCTTGCATGGTAGAAGGATGTCCTACAACAAGACATGAGTATGATATAGAACTTGTAAGGTGAAATTTAGTTGGCTATATATTTAGAGGCATAGACTATTAATTCATGTAATAATAAATATTTATAGGAGGCCAAAGTGTATGAGTTGACTAAAATCTTGTGCCTCCTATAAATAAAAAGAATGCTATCCCTATTGAAGGATTTATTAATAAAACATGTAGGAAAGAAACTATAATTAGAGGTTTTACCTCAGATGATTGAGTTTAATACACCACATATGGAGTGGGAATGTGAAGTAAGGCATACTTAGAATGTTGAGTATGAATATGAGTTATTTATAGATACCATCATCAATGGGTGGTCAATTTGTGAAGTACTAGTTGATACAGGCATTGAGGTCAATATTCTGACTCAAAATGCTTGGGAAAATATGGGGTGGCCACCCTTGAGACCTTCATCTCACATGTTGTTCATGGATAATAAAAATTGAGAATAAATAATTAGGATCTTGAAGGGCACCATTGTATATATCATGTGTGCTGAGTTCTAGGCTAACTTTGAGGTCATTGAGTTAGTAGAACAAGACAACCACCCATTCCTCTTGGAAAGGCCATGGTGCTATGCTAAAAATGTAGAAATGCACTTTAAGAAGTGCTATATGACTTTTGAGAATGACAATGAAAGGACGGTGATCCCTCTTTCATGTGATCAAGGGCCCCCATATGTGTAAAGTGTTGATTTTGATGATGAGATCAACCACATCTATAATATCATGGTACATGGTGTCAAAAATCTCAACCCTAATGACCAGAGTATGTTTGAATTTGAGGATTAACAATCATCCTCTAATATAACTAATGTATATTGTGAGTAATTGGTTAAAGAGGCCTATAAGTTCATTAGTTAAAGGTACCACCTAGTACACAGAGTTGGGCCAAGACCAGCCAAGATAGGGTTGGTGAGGATTGAGTGTCTCAAGAAGAAATGGGTCCCCCATACCCAAAAGATGGAGAAAAGAGTAATTTGGATCAATAAAGGGAAGCTTGTAGAACTTATAAAATATGAAGGGATCTATCCCATTTAAAATTATTTATAATACATTGAAGCCTACATCCCAAAAGAGATTAATTGAATAGGTGCACTAGTACATACCTTGAAGAGCACTGCTGCTCATTGGTGGGTAGTGTAAAGACCTAGTTTGCAAACTTGGTAGGATGTGAAGGTAGTAATATGTACTAGATTCAAAAAAATTAAAGAGGATTTTTACATACTCACTTACATTAATGATTTTTACCCAATCATGCATGTGTAATTGTGTGAAGAAACCTAGACTGTCTATGGTGAGAATTTGCCAAGAGGCATATGGGTGCACACCTTTTATAGGACCTTGAAAACATGGGAGAAATTGTGGTACATTGTAAATGAGATGCATCATGAGATAGGAAACTAAGAGATTCTTAAGGAGAGGTTCATGTACACCTTCTCCTTCTCTTTATAGAACCTATATCTACTAGAGCCATTATAAGTCATATGTAGAGTAGTGTTTGAGGACACTACTATCTTAAAAGATTACCTAAAGGAGATGTTTAAGGAAAAAGGACTAACACTCCTAATATTATTTGAAGAGACAATGCTCAATAATGACTCCAACAAATAAGATGATGGTGGGTTCCCTTCAATGAGGTGGTAAAAATGGCATAAACATACACATTTAATACATATAAGATAGGGGATTTTCAAAGATTTCATGGATTTCACATGTAAGCTATGCACATTGTTTGATGAAATGCTCCCTTGGAATTTCAATGGAAATTGATTAAAACCATATAGGTAGTAGGCTAGTGCTCACACCATGGAAAATCTAACTTCTTGGTCAATAGTCGGTCTAAGTTAAGCTGAATAAGATAAAGTTTGGTGCAAGCTAAACCACTCTTTCTTTTTGTTTTCTCCCTTGTACAATGTATAGAGGTAGTGAGTTGTACTCAATATCTATAAGAAAATTTTGTGTCAAAACTTCATGCATCATTCCAATTGGGTGAGTCAAGCACTTGCACCCATAAGCATATGAGGCCAGACACCTAAGTAGTGGGTGCATGAAGTCTACTAGGCATAAGTAGATGAATCTATAGAAACATATACATAAATATGAGAAGTACAAGCCCCAAGAATGAACCACCTTGATGACTACCTTTGTGTTAACATTGTAAGAAGGTGCATCAATTGATTTGGTGTTAGATACCTAGGTGGTAAGAAGTAAATATTCCCAACATGGTTGGGCATAAGGAAGATAATGAATATGCACATTCCAAAAGTGTTCAAGAACATCATGAGAAAAATGGAGCACTAGATGGCCAAACAAGGTATTTATATGGGGTTGGATAGGCCAAGGCAAGATGATGTATAAGAAATTGACCAAAGAAGAAAAACATGCTTGAAATAATAGTACAGCTAGAGAATTAGAACCATAGAGGTTGATGTGAATGTGAGGTGCTATACCTAGGCTACCACAAGAAAGGTGAAGGTCATGTCAAAGGATATATGCACAGAAGGAAGTCATCCAAGATAGCTGGTATCCACCTAGGAAGGAGTGAGAAGTGACCATTTAAACTTCATGTCACTTCAACAAAAAATCCATTAGGATCATTCAATGAGGCAGTGGTGGCGGCATAAAGATACACATTTAATGCATACAAGATAGTGGATTTTTGAAGATTTCATGGATTTTCACATTTTCTAAAAAGATTGAGGTGACTATACCATTAAGCCTAAATTAATAATGGTGGTTGATTGAGAAGGGTATAAAAGATCAAATGGTATATTTACTTAGGTTACCAAGTTTGTGTTAACTAAAGACTTAGTGAAAACTTAGAGAGAAACTAGAGAGCTAAAGTAAGAAAGAACCCTACCACAGTAAATAATTATGCAAACCAAATAGCTTAGAAGTGAACAAAAACATAAAGAAAGGGAGTATATTTAAAGTGAAGCTAGTGTGAGGGGTTGTAATGGGAAAATAAATATAGAGAGTTGAGTGGATGTGATGATACTATCAGGCCACCATTAACAGCTAGTAAAGCTCAAAGCTAGACATACAGGCAAATATCTTATGACTACAAGAGCACTAACCATCATTAGAGGTTTTGATAAACCACATCTACCCAAGTTCAAAACAAACCAATTTAGAATGGTGATGAAGTGAAAGGCATCGATCTCCATAGAGGCAAAGTTAGAACCCAAGAGGGTTAGGATTGTATAAGAAGTGATGGTCACCAAGACTAAGGCATAACTAGTTGATGTAGTTAGTATCACAAATATTGACACCAAATCATTAACCAAATTATCCTATCAATATATGTAGTATCCCTTAGAGGTTAAGGTAGGGGAAAGTGAGCACTATTTTGTGCATAACTACCATCTAAAAGAATATAATCATCAGACATCAAGTCATTTCTAAGATTTGGGGTAGGATTGGATGGTATATACACGGTGCAAGACCCTAGAAGGTGATGCTCTTTTTGATGTCTCAATATGAGACAAGTTTAAGGCTTTAGGTTCAACTTAGCTATATGAGTTACCCTACTTCAAAAAATTAGAGGAGCTAGTCTAGTTCCTAATTTTGTAAGTCCATGAGGACCACTTCTACTTCATGGGATGGTGCATGAAGATATCACCATAGTTGATCAAGAGGATAACTGGGATACCTAATGTTGGGCATGACATCCATAATATTTTGGATGATTTCATATAAGTGGATCTCATTGTAAATCTCCTTAATTACTTTAAATGGGGATATACATTCCTAATTATCAAGTTTGAGGACCCAAGCATGAGGGTCAATGTGCCTCGTAAGCTTTAAAATATGTCCTAGTGATCAGAGGGTAGATATCTTGAAGGCATACCTTTGTGTCACCTATCACATGGTGTAGGTCATCCAATTTAACATCACCAAGTTCTTTTACCTTAACCAAGTGCATATCAATGTAGTGCTAAAATTACACTAAAAGTACAAGGAGATGAAAGCCAAGGGCATGTCCTAAGTTGAAATAAATCAGCTAGAGGTTGAGGAGATAAGTGAGTGAGAGAAAAAATGTATAATGTAGGCTACACAAAGGAAGGCCAAGAAGGAAGAGGTAAAGAAAAAGGAACATGAAGAGAGGGCAAAGAAAAAGAAAAGAGAGGAAGAGGTGACCTAGGAAGAATAGGCTAGGATGTTGAAAGAGAGGGAAGAGAAGAAGGTCACCATTAGTGCAAGACCAAATAAAGAAAAGACACTAGAGAAGTTGTCAAATTCTCCCACTAGCATGGTAGAAGGATCTACACAATAGGCACACCCCATCTCTCAAGGGGCACTTGAGGAGAAGGAAGGTGATATTGGTTCCTTAAGATAAATAGAGAAGGAGGTCAAAGTACAAAAAGAATAAAAATATGATGCGACGCAAGTCTGTGCCATAGAGCTACTTCTAGCGATAATAGATGAAGGGGATAAGTCTGATAAAGAACCCCTAGATGAAGGAGAATAAGAAGAAGAATAGGAAGAGAAAGAAGAAAATATCATAAAAGAAGGCACTGGTTCAAGAACTAACACAAGTGAGGAGGAAGAGCTAGGAGAGGATGAGGAGTTTATAATAGGCAATAGGGAAAGGGTGAAATAAAGCTTAAGGAGAATGAGAGCCTCTACCTGATGGAGCACATGACTCCAAAAATCGCTATGACATTGATGCACCACCAAGTCTCTTGGGCACTTGATTTCTATATGGATGAAACCAAATTCAAGGTTTTGAAAAATTCAATTTAGAGTGCTAAGAAGTTAGAGGAAGGGCATGATTACCAACTCGTAAATCCATGTGACATGAACCCAATACATTTAGCTAATGCCTTGATCAAGATGACCTCTACTATAGCAAGTAAAAACATCATCAATGATGTTCACACATATAACTAGAAGGAAATAGTGAATAAGGATGAGAAGGAGATCAAGGAAAAAAAGCTCAAGCTATAATAGCTTATAGAGCACATAGGAGGCAAATTAGTCCCTCTTGGGTGAGGTGGATACCTCAAAAAAGATTGAATTTGACCAAGTTTGCATGCTTGTGAAACAAATACTTCCTAGAATGAGATTGGCACTCAAAGACCAAGAGGACCCTTATGAGGCCATAAGGAAGGAATTGAACAAAAATATGGATGTTTTTGAAGATCTCTTTACTAGGCTTGAAGAGGGAATCAAGGAAGTAGACACCATATTTTGTAACTTCACTAACTAGGTGGTAATCATTAACACACACCTGAAAAAGGCAAAGGAGGAAAATGATGCTTTGTTCCAACACTCCTTCATGGTAACTAGGACTGAGCATGTGCAAGTGATGGCCAATGTCAACTCCCTTAGCAGTCACTTGAAAAATCAGGAGTAGGACTTGGAGGTGGTCTTCCATGCCTTCCAAACAAATGCTAGTGAGTAAGGGGAGATATTGGATGATAGGGTGAAATGAACAAAGGAAAGGCTAGAAGCCTTTAAGATGATTAAAGAGAATAAATGTGCTTTCCATAGAGGCCATATACAATGAAGTAGATAGTGCCATTGAAGATATTAGGGGTGCCATCCAAGGCTTTGAAAATTTTAATGAAGACTTGAGGTAGGGTACACCTGAATTCTACACACCTTAGATGCTTAAAGACTAATCTGGTGTAGACTATAAATTTTATATGGGGTAATGTTACCCCCCATTTTGGAGAAAGTACATGGAATATGATAAATAGACAAATCTTGATGTGAGGTGACCCTTGGAGTAGTCACTCCCCTTTTTATACATTTTGGTGCTAGCTGGTAGGTAGTTGCATAAGTGCCAAAGTTCATAAAGACACCCTTACCAAGACTTAGACATGGTAGATCAATAAGCACATATGTCAAAGAGTGGAGTAGGTGAGATAATGACCTTTCAATGACACATAAACATATGACATGTGCTCATCTTCCCTGGGCAACGTAGTAGAGATAATAGACTAGCAACAACTTAACACTCGACACATGACTATCCAACCTAGAAAGAGATTACCATTCACTTATAAAAGAAGGATTGCATTTGAAGATGAGAGGAGGGTGAGAAAATGTAGCAAATATTTTATGAAATAATAAGCCACCAATAGTCTTTCTATCCTACATATAAGTCTAAGTAGTGCAAATGCATAGCCCATTCTCATCTATGAGCTATTGTGCATGAGTATAATTAGGAGGAACATATGATTTATTATTTGTATTAAACTCTATTGATGAAATATTAGTTAATAACAAATACTATTGAAGGAATGAAGTATTAATATTTATAAATTAGCTTGCATGAGGTTATGCTTATAAGTTAGTTTCATTGAAGCTTATGTTAGTAGTTATATAATGTGTTAGAATATGGAGGTTTAACCTTGGTTGCTAATGGTATCCTTATGCCATTTAGTAACCTCTTCCATCCTATAGATACACTAAGGGTTGCAACCTGAATGCACCAAGGCTCCCCAACCTGTGCCTAGAGTGCCATCTTGAGGATGGATTATTAAACTCAAGCCATCCCTTTGACTTATCTAAATAACTAAATGACCTTCTTGCCATTCCCACATCTTTCACCCCTAAAATCCCAGCCCCTCCAAGTATGAACTTACACCTTAGGACATGGGCCACTAAGGTGAATTGCATTTATTTAACTCCCCATGAATAACCTAATGTTTGATGGCCACTTGAACACCTATAGCCAATGACTAAGCCCCTTTGAACCCCAAATTACACCATGATGTAGCTAGCCCAACACGGGCCTAGTCCCTTCATTATTACACTTTAGGTGATCACACAAGGCTTACACCTTATGTGAAATTGATGCTAGCACCATAACATGATTAAATGTTTTGCACTAGACCTTAATACCCTTGTACCTAGCTCTACCAAGTCTAGAACTGAGTTGGATTGATAGCTAAGCACATGATTAAGCACATAAGCCAACCTAGTGAAATTTTCTACAATAGCTAAATGCAATGCTCAATATGAAAATGTTAGAATACTTTAGTTACATACACCCATAATTAACTAAATGTGTCTTCTTGATATGAAGAGAATATTATTGCTTAAAAAATGCCTTCAAGTCCTTGAAATTATTAAATAATTCACTCTTTTATTTTATAAGGTACACCCATGTGTGATATGAAAAGTCATATACTAATATGAGTACATAATTGGCCCTTAAAAAAGGAGGATTTGGAAATGACATGAGTTCACTATCTAAAAATTCAAGGAGAACCTTAACTTTCTTAGTGTTACCTTTGGGAAAATGATCCTGATGATGTTTTCCAAAAACATAACCTTGACAAACATCATTGGTTATATACACCCTAGGAAGACCAATCACCAAATTTTATGATCTCAACTAGTGAAAATACCTATGGTTCAAGTGCCCATGACATTCATGTTATATCTTTCTCAAATAATCAACATGAGTATTAAAATATGATCTTGAAGAAGACTCAAAAACATAAAAAATAGATAAACATGAACCATGATCAACAAAGCCTAAAGCAAGAAATTCCTCTATATTCTATAACACTTTGATCACAACATTATAGAGAGGAAATTTCATAGTCTTCCTAGTCTTAGAATGACAATTTTTATAGATGGAAGGTAGATAATTAGAATTTTTAGAAACAAGAACATTGTGTTGAAATTATAAAATGTATACTTGATGGCACCCAAATCTTCAAACATAACATGGGATATTTAATTAGTGTGGGGATAATCCTTGCATAGAACCTTCAAAGTTAGTTGGTTTTCTTTCCCATTCTAATACTAATCTACCTACTCTAATGTCATTATATAGAAATATTAAGGGGAAAATGAAGAAAGAAACAAATATAAAAATTGTAGTGCATGAGAAAGGAAGAAAAAATGATATCCTACCTATAAAAACAAAATTTTATCTAGTATGTAGGAAGGGAAGCAAATACAATTAAAAAATAAATTGTCAAAGGAAAGACACAACCCAAATGCATTCATAAAGTTGTAGAATCAAGATAAAAGTGAGGAATATAAAAATAAGAACTACAACATAAATCATAAATTACAAGGAAATTATACACAAACACATTTCATTCACCGAGGATTTAAAATATTCATACATACAAAAATAACAGGGGCTTAGATTTGATTTCTAAAACTTAGTGGACTAAAGAGTCTAGGAATTGATCAAAATGAACAATTACAATATATATGAGAATGAAGAATAAAATTAAGAAGGGAAATACATCCAATTCAACTGCCCATTGTTAGAATTAATTAAAATCTACACTTTATTCCTTGATAAGCTTCATTCTAAATTTTTAAAGCTCAATAAATCTATTTGTAGGCTGACCATGATGCCCATGTTGTCCCTATGTACTTGGACTATAATTATTTTAATTTTTATTCATTTGTCCATACTTTAAAATGAAAGGAAGACTTTATTTTTTATTTTTAATAATGGTGGGATCCTTGAAACTTTTTGATCACTTATCCTTAGAATGCATGTCTTTTAATAACATATGGTTTCTTTTTGAAATAAGGAAGTATTCCAAATTCACTCCTAACTTCTCTTTTTGATTCATGGGTTGTAATATTTAAATATTGGGGAAAGCCCATTATTTTAATTTTAATTTAAATATATCAAATTTAAATTCAAATAATTGTTTGAAGCTTGTCCTTGAGAAAATCCATAATAAGAACATAGATTAGTTAAAATAAATGAACTTGGGTGTGATTATTTAATATTTTTGGTGGATCTCAAGGGAAAATTTACTATAAAGCATCAAAATTAGAATCACAACATCCATTAGGCATAGGATTTTAGATAAAAACTACCTAATCTAGTGTGATTTACTCACCAAAATTTATTTTGTCTTTAAAATTCAAAAAATAGGGGTTTGGGGGTGGTAGCCCTTAGTGGGGTTAAGGGTCAATTCCCCTTATAGGGTCCTAGGGTAAAAGGGTAGAGCCTTGAAAACAATCACCATTTACCTCAGTCAAAGTATTTAATTTATTATTCACATAAGAACTTTATTAATTTTTTTTCTTTTAGTTGCTAAAAATGTAAAATATTACACCAAATCAACATTCTTAATCTTTTCTTCAACTCAAGCTCTCATTTTCCATGTCATCCTCACCAAAATTTCATTTATTTCTCCACTTGAAATATTCTTATGTGAGCTAAATATTATGATTTCCCTTTTTTAATTATATGGTTGGAGATTCATGCAACATATGTTAATCTCACATTTGAGATGATTCTAGTAGATTATGTCAATGGTCCTTTTTAGATAAACTCACATTATTAGATTTTAAAAGTAGTAATGGATCGATATCATAATTTAAGCCTTAGTATATTTCATGTTTATGCTATTTGATTTTGAATATTTATGGATATAAATGTTTACTCTAATATAATAGATGGGGGGCTTTCTTTTGATGACATCATCTTGACTCTTGAAAATAACTCATGATTTCCATCTATCTTTTTGAAAAATTCATCTCAATAATGACTTACAAATTTTATAAGTCATTTATATTTGAATAAAGCTTTAACTCTTCATATTATAAGTCTTTTAGCTAGTAGAATCACTAGGTGATTGAAAAGATACTTTATAAAGTAAATATATCTAAAAATCTCACTAAAATCTCAAACCAAGATGTAAATTAGGGGGATGTGTTTAAATATTTTCACATATAAATCAAATCTAGTCCCACTAGTTGTGTCAAACTATTAATGTTAAAAAATGTCCATATGATGGTTCCTACATCTTCAAACACAACATGTGATCTTTACTCAATATGGGACTACTCCTTATAGAGAACCTTTAGGGATGGTTGGCTCCATTTCCTACTCTAATGCTAATATACTTAGTATAACTACATAAAATGGAAATATGGAGGGGAAAGGGAGAAAGAATGCAAACATAAAAAAGGTTATGCATTAATAAATAACATGGGAGGATCTCCAACTTATATGACCATGATGTTATCTAGTATGAAAAAAGGGAAGTGAGCACAACATAAAAATAAAATGTGAAGGATACAATATAACTAGAATGTGTTCATAGAGTTGTATGAGTAAGACAAAAGTGAATAAATAAAAAACAAGAGCTACAACATCAATCATCAATTGCAAGGAAGTTATGTGCAATCACATTTCATTCACTAAGGTTTAAGGATATACATACATGCAAAAATAATAGGGGCTTAGTAAAATATTTATTGAAGCTCAATATGTCATACATTCATCATTGATAATATCCAAATAGATAGTGTATTATAACTCATATAATATAGGAAGGTAGGCATAACCAAATTAAACAAGAATCTCAAATAATCTTGACCTAAATAACAACCCAACCACTTCACAACTAAGAAACCATAGTTTGTTTGACTAGTTACAAAAAATTATTATAATATTAATATGCTAATACCATCCTTTAATGACTAAATGAAATGTTTTAATCAATTTTACAATAATAGGATTAAGTACATACATTAACTTAACCAAAGTGTAGTTTGGATGCCACTAAAAATGCATCAAAATGTCCCTATTGTCACCAATCCATCTTACCAGAGTACATGGGTAATGGGATGCTAAAAATGCCAAGTAGAATAGAAAATGGTGATGAATACTAGGTTCATTAGATTCTATTGTTTATTGAAATGTTTTCATGTATTGAATGTTACATGCTTTACCTATTTGTTAGAGTGATCAGTTCCAACAAAAATTTTAGAATATAAATCAAGAATAAACAACATATCATATTCCTTAAGGGATATTTATACATCTAGCTATTGAAAATCTAATGCCTACTAATTTCCATTATTGAATAATTTTGGAACATTTACTATACACAAAACTCTTGTGCTTTTCATGTATGCCCTTTCCTCTTTCACCAACCTTCATTGAAAAATTCCATTTGGTTTGAATTTGGTATTTGAACTTGTGCATGATTTTAATACCTATGAAATAACAGTAAGAGAAAAATTTACCTACTCTTCACCTTGCACATTATTTTTTTACTAACCTTTTAGATTTCCCTTCTAAAAAGTAAGACAATTCATATTTCCTTACATATTTCATCATGGAATGGTACCACTTTGGCCCTTTGTGTTGGTCTTCTTGATCTGATTGTGAAGAGTCAGAAACCCTCTTTTTACTACTAGAACTTAACTCTTTTGGTTCTTACATTTTTGAAACCATTAAATTTTAATACCAAAGTTTGTTCCAAAAACATCATCAACATGTAACAATACATTAATATTAGTAGATTGACCATTATCAGAAAATAATGGCACTTTCTCATCTACATCAACATATCTACTAATCACAATTTTGTATGTAGAGACATCTAGCAATTTGTATACATTTATTTGTTCATAATAACTAAAAAACATGCCAATTAGATATATAAGGATTGGATAAGTGGGTTGGTTATACCCAGTCCCACCCAGGTTTGAATCTCATAGGGTATTTATAGGCTGGTTGTGGCCGTTTGAGTTGACTTAATGGTTTTAGTGGTTGATAGTGGTCATTTGTGTTAGTTTAATGGTTCTCAAGGACTAGGCCCCCTAATTATGCCCCAGATCTAGTTTGTATCTCTATTCATAAGCAATCTAGGTAGGGGTCATACTAACCCTAATATCTATAAAAAACCAAAACACAAGTATAATTTACCAATATAGAAGTAATAAATATAAAAACATAAAATTTTCATACATTAAGTGTTTTTCCATACCATGCTTCTTACAATGTTACATTATACAAGGCTTGTGTGGGAATTCTATTAAAAGTGAACATAGTTGTATTCATATATTCTACCCAATACTAATGTGGTACATTTTATATATCTATCATACATCTACCATCTCCATGACTATCCTATTCTCCCTTGCCATGACTTCATTTTAATGTGTAGAATATTACTTGTGTATACCTTTTTTCTTATAGAATTCTTGGAATTTTTTAGAGACAAACTCATCACAATTAATTTATCTAAGATATTTTAATTATTTTCTTCCTTATTTATCTACCATATATTTTTAAGCAACAAAGTTAGAGAAACATTCTAACTTTATATGCAAAAAATAAACCCAGATTTTCATAGAAAAGTCATCTAATAATCAATAATTAGTAAAAATCTATAGATATTAAAGATGTTTGCATTGGACCATGCAAACCCACATGTACCAAATCCAATGAATTTTTATCTCTCTATTTCTTGCCAATTTCAAATGAATGCAAAAATTTCTTATCTATTTGACATCCTAAACATACATTCTAACTCTTTTGAATAGAAAACATTCTATTCACCATGTTAGTTTGACTTAATGTATGCAAATTCTCATTATTGAGGTGACCATACCTCTTATGCCATAGTTTAGTAGTGATTTAAACCACTAATAGTGCATGCTATTTTGATATTTTTGGATCAACCAACTATACAATCCATTGTTACAAATACCAATAGAAATGACTTTCTTTGCATGGAAATTACTAACCATGCATCTAGTTCATTTAAACTCCACATAAAGGTTAGGATTCATAATTATTTAAATTTTGGAAAGAATATTTTTATTCATATTAGGAATACAATGAACATTATAAAAAGTGTAAGTAATATAATTCAATGAAATATGAACATCTCCATATCATTTCACATAGTGAACCCAACTATCACCTAAGGAAACTAATTCAATATAACTATATTCTTATACAAAGTTTACATACTATTATTTATAACACATGTAGTGTCTTGATGCACCTAAGTCAAAATACCAAATTATTGACTCTACTATTTACCTTTGCTCTTTGATCATGCCATGAGCACACTTTTTATGGACTATGATGTCGAAGTAACTAAATATTCATGTCATCTTTCCTTTTGCATCAGAAGTGTTGAAAAATTCTCAAATCTAGTGTTTGCATCTCTATGATCATATTTAATAACTCCATAAAGGAACCATATGATGATGGTAAATTATGCATGACAAGTGCAGTTAAGTCTTACTCATCCAAAATTTTCCACCACTTTTAACTAGTCACATATGCTTTTCAACTATAACAAAAACTTATAAATGGACCCACCTTCCTGCATCTTAGTGTAAAATAAAAATTATTTATATATAATACTCTGCTACCTTCATAATCTTGATATTTTTTTTACTATGTTTTCATAATTTTGATGCAATATTCACATTTCTAAATTTTGGTGTCAATTTATCAACTACTAAAATTTTTAACATCAAGGCTTCTAAATGACTCTTAACATAGTCATTAGGTTGAATGTTTGGTCTATTATCTTTAGAAAGTACAATTTGATCAAGATTTCAATACTCACATATTCTAAGTGTGTTATGACTCCATAAAATAAAGTTTGTGAATGTTAGTTTTAGTGAATCTAACAATAAAAAGTGATAAAAACTAGCCATTTTGACCTAATTTCTATCTAAAAAAATTAAATAAGAAAAAATGTAATGAATTAAAAAAAATCATTTTCACATGGATTCTATCATAAAACTAGATAATGATGCTAGTTTTTAGTAAAAAATATTTACAGTCTATGAGAAATTAAATTATCTTCTACAAAACTACCTAAAAATGATAGAAAAACTAAAAATTTAGTTTTACATAGTATTTTTCAAAAATTAATTTTGTGTATAAAAAGATTAAAAAATGGATAACATGGAAAAATTTCAACTATTTTGGAGTTACATTTTTCCATAAATATAATTAACCATGTAGTTTTTTAAGTAGATACAAGTCACTAAGGCAAAATAAAAAAGTATTATTTGAATACAGTTTAAAAATATCTATTTTGTCCCTAAATTTGTATGAAAACTAGAAAATTTGGATATATATATATATATATATATATATATATTCTTAAACAATCAACAAAGACCTATGTAATAACAGAACTATGGCATTACACTTGTGCATTTCTACATATGATGATTCTATAGATGAGAGTTTGGTTGAATTATTCAGATATGAATCAACCCCAGAATGTTTTACTTACCTTAAAATTATCATGACTTCCTCTTCTAGTTTTGTCAATCATATAAAAATACAAACAGAATAGAATGATGATGCCTAATTTCAACACCACTCTCTTGCCTCACAACTGCTACTCCTTTCTCATGAAAAATTATTATTTCCACACTAATACACCTCTGTTAGGATTCCACATGTTAAAATAAATGTCAAAATAGAATAGAATGGTGCCACACCACAAACTAATGTTTTTGTTTAGAGTATAATGGTGTCTATTATCTTGGAACACCAACCTCAGTTGCATCAACAAAACATGTTTTGTCTCCTATTTCCTATCACCATGTCCTCCTTATTACTTATACAAAAAAAAAGTAAAATGATTTTAGTAGGGATTTTTCACCATGTCCTCTAAAAATGATTTTCTCTCATTCAAAATATTTATTAGGTGCTTATATTTACTATGCTTCCTTGATAACATATCCCTCATAGGATCTTCTCTAGGATCTTCCAAACATGAGATTTGAATACCATAATATATTTAATGAAGCTCAAAAATCATACATTCATTATTGATAATATCCAAATAAGTAGTGTATTATAAATCCTATAATATAGAAAGGTAGGTATAACCAAATTTAATGAGAAGCTCAAATAAGCTTGATCCAAATAATAACCCAACCACTTAATAACTAAGCAACCATAATTTTTTTGACCATTTAAATACAAATATTAAACTATTAATAAGTTAATTATTATAATACTTAGATCTAAGTTCTAAAACTTAGCAGTTCAAAGAATCTAGGAAAATCATCTCTTTACTCAAAAAGAGAAATTACAATAAATAAGAGAATGAAAAAGAGAAAAATAAGGAAAATACATCCAATTCAACTACCCACTATCATAACTAATTAAAATATACACTTTCTTCCTTATTGTAGCTTTGTTTTTATTTATTAAGGCTCAATAAATCTATTTTTAGGCTATCAATAATCCCCATGTTGTCCCTATCAACTTGGTCTACAATTATTTTGACTTTTGGATCATTTGCCCATAATTTTAAATGAAAGGAAGTATTTATTTTTTTATTTTTAATCATGGTGGTATCCTTAAAACATTTCATCACTTATCCTTTGAATGCATGGATTTTAATAAACTAGGCTTCTTTTTAAAAGAATTAAGGCTTCCAAATTCACCCATAGATTTTCTTTTTAATTCACGGGATAGAATATTTAACTATATTGGGAATTACATTATTTAAATTTGAATTTAAATATAGCCCATTTACATTCAGGGTATTTTTTGAAGCATGGGATAGAGAACTCATGTAAGAAAAACCTAGATCAATTAAAATAAATGAGCATGTGTGAAAATTTTAAATCATTATTGATGCATTCATCTTATAACTCAACAATGCCTAAAACCAAAATATTAATATATGAATAATACTCAATTACAATCAATGAAGTGTTTTGAAAAGTGTGAGAAACAAGAAGCTCATTTGAATGTGTCATATGATGAGAAGTACATGAATCAAGTATCCAAGTATATAAATAGTGAAATTCACAAGCTAAAAGTGATTTACCTTTACCTTTGGAAGAAGGAAAAGGATAAGAGATAATGATATTTTATTGTTTCACTACTCCCTCCAATGCTTCCATTCTATTTATCACCTAGACTCAGGATGAACATTTCTTCCACAAAAGGTACAAGTCTCACTAGATTTATTCTTAGACATAGAGGGAGAATCATTTTACTTAGAATAAGGAAACTCAGTTGATTTAGTAGACTTATAAGAATAATGGGTGGATTACTTCCACAAAAGGTACACATCTCTAGATTTATTCTTAGACATAGAGGGAGAATCATTTTACTTAGAATAAGGAAACTCAGTTGATTTAGTAGACTTATAAGAATACTAGGTGGATTATGTATCCAACTTAGATTTTGGCTTTAACTAACCTTTATATTTAGGTGAGTTTAGTATTAATGCCATAGAACTAGGGTTGCTATCTAATTGAACAAGTACAAATTGATACCTAGTGAGACATTCAATAAGGTCTCAAATGTAATAAATATTAAAGGCATGGCCTAAGACATCCATATAGGAATATAAGGTAGAGGAAAAAACCTGATATGGGCCCTTTAACTTAGATAAAAGTAAAGAGATACACTCTTCATCATTTTTATTCTTGACACAAGATTTTAATTTTGATATTATGATCTTGAACTTGGAAAATAATTATTAAATATAAGGAAAATAATTATGCATAAGGGAAGATAACTCAACATCTAAATGAAAAACTTGAATTTCATTTATTTTCCCAAATAATTCCTAAAACTTGACCCATGTTGAATTTTGTGTGCCACATTCCATGATGTGAAATAATAAATTATCTAAAACATGCATACCAATAAGGCCCATTACTTCATAAAGTATGTTTATATATAAAAATATTCATATTCCCTAGTGAAAACTGGTGGCATATCTATCAACATGGCCCAAAATATTTTTTATTGCAACAATTGTTTCATTTTTTGTTGCCAAGTATAATATTTATGTGGTGTCAAGAATGTAATTGACATAGATT
The DNA here is from genome assembly GCA_037957365.1 of Torreya grandis. NCBI lineage: Eukaryota > Viridiplantae > Streptophyta > Pinopsida > Cupressales > Taxaceae > Torreya > Torreya grandis. The sequence goes on from JARHVA010000321.1 coordinate 4,531,381, forward strand.
CAATCATTAATTCAATGAAATGAAATGGACATAATAAAATTGAAAAAAAGAGAGACAAGATGACACTAAAATCATGCCTTACAATCCCTTATAATATTTTTTATGTACAAAAGACAACTCCCCTAATAAAATATATGGAGTTTTATACATAATGCATGTTTTAGGTGTTTTAAAGGTATAATTTAGATAAAAATTAATATAAAATTACATGTTTTATATGAAAAAGGATAATTCTAAAGCATTTTCTATGAATAACATGAAAAAACATGCAATTTGAAAAAATAGTTGAATCTGACACATGTATCAAAAGTTATGGCTCTTTTAAGGTAAAAAAAGGAATAATACAACCTCTTGAAAAGCCTAAAATTCATAGAAACAATAGTGCATATATTTTTAATAAAATCACCAATGTTTTTTTCCACAACCATGATTCCAAATTAAAAAAGTCACATCTTTAGCATTATTGGATTGAAAAATATGGCCTTTGGAGTGAAAGGAGGTCACATCTAGGGGCTTAATGGTGTAGGGTTGGCCCTAGAGGGATAAAAATTCTCAAAAATTGATTAAGTGGCATGATTGATGCTTTAATTTAGTCATGGTAGTCATCATTAACTATTAGTGGTTGACTATTGGTCACATGTATGGTCAAGGCTATGCTATCTACACCATGGCCAGTTATGCATTCACCAATGGTTAGAGTAATGTGATCATGGGATAACATAGGGGGATAAAAAATACAAAAGTGGTAGCACTAGTAGCATAGCTGTGCACAAGTTATTATAATTATATTTTATTGGCATAGTGGTGGTGGTGTATTTTATTGACACCATTGAAACATTACACAACCTTCAGCCCAAGCTTCATCCATCTATAGTTGAAAATTTAAACACATGCCATAAGAGCTTCATGTATGTAATGAGCTAGGTTTGACCTACAATTTATCTTATCTAATATATCAAGACTCATATAAGGTAAATAAAATAGATCCCATTGATACTTAATGTATCAATATATGGCCAAATGGAGTCATTGAACCTAACAAGAGGAACACTTATCGTATAACATCAATGGAAAGGGTTCCAAAGCCTCTAGGAAATTAATATAATTAAATAACCCTAATTAGGTCTTCTAATACCAGAATTAATCTAATCTAATATTTACAAGCTATTAAACAAATATGAGGGGTAGTTAAAATTAAACTAAAAGGGGAAAGGAACCATGGTAGGAAAATGAGGGCCTAGGTTACCTAAGGTGAGATATGGTAAGTTTTAAAAACCCTATAACCACACTAAGTATAAGTGTAGAGGAGATTTAAATAATGAGTTATACATTTAATTATGCAACTTCAATCTATCAAATGAAATAGCTAGAGTTAGAACATATACATTGAACAAACCCATCGAACCTCAATTTCCCCCTTGTCTAATGGTGCTTTACAAGATATTTTTATGGTTGTAAGGATCATAAAGGTTAAAACGAGATCTAGGCTAAAATGATTCCTCTTGTTGCATCCAAGATTCCATAAGATAATATTTTTCCCTCCAAGACAATATTTAAATAATGACTTCTCCAAATGTATACTTAAGTAGAGTTATGAGTAATGAAAATTCAAAAATGAATGTTCCTCTCTATTAGATTGAAATGGGGACTTATATTTATAGTGATGAGTGATCCTAACCCTTCCTGAAGTTTTAGCCAATGACATTGGCCAACCTAAATGTAGTTGAAAAAATGATGGTTTACCCTTTAACTAAGTTTGCTAGGGCTAATTTAGTTGTGAAGCATCTTCCATAATTTTCAAACTACATTGAATTGGGCCAACTTAGTTTTAAATTTGGTGGGAGTTAGGAAAACTACATCGAGTTGGATTGATATAGTAATAAAATATGGGTCTTGGTATAGTTAAGAGTTATAAGGATGAAGATTTTTTATGGAATCAAGTCTGGGGGAAGTGTAGTAGATATAGTCATGATAGGTAAACAATAATGTCTCTTGAAAAGCACCATTATTCTACCCACCCCTTTCCCAAATCACCCTTTAAGACATGTGTTTAGGGAGATTAAAACTTGATAGGTTACTAAAAGAGAGAAAAAATAAATAAATGATAAATTTTACAAATATTTTGTGTATACATATGCCCCACTTAAAGCTCATCAGGTGTTACCATAGTGTAACATGGGATGGTGAGTTGAGAAATAAAATAGAAACACACTAACTGAGCTAACAAATTGTAGTATAAAGCATAAAATAAATAAAATTAAATAATTTTAAAATACATGCCTTTAGTTAACTTGTTTTAGAAGATAAAATGCATGTGAAGTAGATGAAAATAGGTATCTAGTGTGTAGAACAAGATATGGACTTGAAAAATAAGATAAAATTTTAACTTTTTGCAAAAATATGGCATTAGCACTAAAAATTTATCTAATTTTTCAAGATTCTAAAGCTTCTTTTGGTTTATAAAAAGGAATTTTAGAAATAAATTTATGAACAAAAGATGAAATTTCATAAATAATTGAAGGTTTGAAATTTTTGAAATTTTACTATAAAGGGGTGAATTACTAGTTATTTTTGAAAACTAAAGCTTTGTGTATCCAAATTTAACAAAGAGAGAGATGATGGCCTAAGCTCAAGGAGGTGGATGAGTTGTAGTGGTATCTAGTGTAGTATAGGTATGTCATTCATTTATTAGCATTTTTTGAAGTAAAATGGACTCAATTAATAAAAATAGTTGTCAGGTCAAATTTGAGTAGTGAAATTTACCCTAGAAAATGTAGTAATAGAGTAAAACTTAAAACATGAAATGAGTAGGAGATATAATGTCAAAAAAGTAAGTTAAGGGTATTTATTATAGATTAATGAAAAATCACTATATGAATTAGACAACATCATCCAAGTTTATGCCGTTGGAAAATATGGGTTTTTATATCTCACCAATGGCGTATGCAGTGGTCAATATAGTTTTATAGATGGTGGTTGATGTAGTATAAAATTAACATGGTTGATATAGTTTTAAACTTAGTTGATAATGTGGTAGATGGTCAATATCATATAAATTGGCTGATATAGTTTGGATAGATGGATGATATAATACACAAAGTTTGATAACATAGAACATTGTATATGATTGATGTAGTCTAGTACATGATTGCTAGAGTAAAACATTATAAATGAATGAATTATTTTACTACATGGATGATAGAGTTTAGTTTATCATATGGATGATGTAATTATATACATGGTTGATATATTTATAAAGATAAAATAGGGAAAAAGTAGTACTGTACATGGCTGCTAAAGTTGTTAATTTTATTTTTTGTTTATGTTTCTATTTTAAATATAATTTATGTTGATTTTGGGGTAGATATCTAATTAGTGCTATGTTTTTTGGCATTTCAAAAGGCAACAAGGACTATAGAGATAGTGGATGCACTATGGTTATCAGATATACTAGTGACATTATTTATTATGGATCAAGCTCAATTTATTACACTTAGTTTTGGTGGGATCATGGAGATGTGAAAAATTCCACCAAGCGTAGAGTTAGTCACCATGTTCTTAGGGACATGGGAGAGACTAATGAATACATTCCATTTAGTGGTGGATGGGGATATCATTGAGGTGGATATCACCCAAGAGGATTTTAATGCATTGTTAGGGTTGATGATTACTAACATAATAGTGGTTTAAAATACTCTAAATGTGGTTGATGATAAGAGAGCCTTAGCTTTGTGGGTGATAGGGTTAGAGAGATATGACCAACCTAGGTTAGTCATATGGTTGTTTTATGTGTATGATTTAACCCTTATATATATCTATAAGGCCATTATTAGACATATGATAGCTTGAGTGATGTGTCATAAGTTAGATGGGAAGTTCCCCTTATATCTTATAGATTTATGTCAGGTGATGTTGAAGTATGGCACATTATATGATTTATGTTTTATTATTTGGGTGTAGTTAGTGCATAATTTTTATAACATTTTATCCAGGGGATAGAATATGATGGGGCTCATTATGATTTTTATTAGTTAGATTTATGAGAGATTTCATATGTATAGGCTGATAGGGTTACCTCATGTTATGGATGATGCTCTCCTACTAGTGTGAAGGTTAGCACAAGATCATGTGGTACATGTTGTGTCACATGTCCTAGTGATGTGTACTATTACTCAAGGTCAGATTATTATACACCCATATGAGGGTAATGTGGATGTTTAGAACTCATGTCCAAACACTATATAGGTACATGGTTGTTTGAGGATTATAAAACATTATATTTGGTGGGTATATCCCCATCTAGTTCATCATGTACTATGGAAGTTTATATTGACACACGTGGTGGATTCTATAGTGGTCCCAAAATTTTGGGCTTGGAAAGAAAGGTAGTGACATGGGTGCAAGGATAGTAGTGAAGGTTCCCATTATATGGCCTCATAAAGTGAGGGATATTAGAAAAAGATTTTGGAATTGGTAGTGGTGAGGAGACACATTAATGATTTTAACATAGCATGATATACCACAACCACTACCAAGAACACAAAGATAAATATGAGTTATAGTGTCATCTCTAGTATAAACATAGGTACAACTAGAGGCACAACCATATGAAGATATATTAGTGTAACCTATGTTGAGTTGGTCTATTGTGCGACACATAAGTAATAGGGTAAAACATGTTCATGTGATTCAACCCACCTAATATAGAGGTTTTGCACCATCATGAAGCCATGCTACATAGGGTATGCTTAGTGGCCAAGTAGATGGAGATACTATTGGAAAGTAAGATGTGTTGTTAAGTGATTATTTTGAGATTATGTAGATAGATAAATAGATATATATGTATTATTTTGGAGATATATATGAGATCTGAAGTGATTTTAGTTCATATTTTGTAGATGCTATGGTAGAGGAGGCCCGATGGAGAACCTTAGTGGAGATATCCCACCATGACATTTTAGATGATGTGTTACCACAACATGATATGACATAGTTGATTGATCCATTTGTGCCTTTAGCCTAGGGTTATGCTAAGTGGTTTGGATTAGTTTGGGAGGCTACCAAAGATATATGTATATTATCAACTGGGGCTTAGGTTTTAGTACTACTTGGGGTTGTTTAGGGGGAGTTATGAGCATGGTAGATGTTAGATGATGAGAGAGTTGATCATTTGATTAAATTTGGGTAGGTATTGAGGTTACAAGCCTAGGTGGTAAATCTATAGGACATGTGGATGGTCTAAGATTATAGACATAGTCACTACAATGGACTATATAGAGAGGGTAGTCTCAAACCTCTATGGGTAGTGTAGAACATCCTTGTGATGGATCATACTTTAGATATGTTTTTGTACTATGTATCATTATGTATCATGATGTATATAAAACACTTGAGTCACACACACACACACACACACACACACACACACACACACACACACACACACACACACACACACACACACACACACACACACACACACACACACACACACACACACACACATACACACACACAAGCATACATGTGCACACAAACACATAAAGAGAGAAATTTGTTTCATTATAACTCATGGATGTTGTATTATTGATAATTTATTTTTAGTACATGTGCTTATGATTTATTATGCTATGGGAAAATGCATTTTTTATTATTTTCTATAAAATTTGAGAAAAATCATGGTTAAAATAAGGATAAATGTAAAATTACAAAGAGTTGTAAGTATAATTTTTTGAAAAATAATCAATGAATGATTAAAATGAATGTAAAATGCATCACAAAGAATGAGATATGTAAAAAAGTATGAGAAAATGGAATCAAAATTATAAATGTCAATCAAAGATGTAAAATAAAAATAAATAATGAAAATAGGGTGAAATTTGAAATAAATAATTCAGATTTAATATTTGTGTGAGCATGTGATGGAATAAAGTATGACCAATGAGTGACATGTGAATTATAGTGATAATATGGTATGAAAATATGTTTATGAATAAATCCTAGTCATATCAAAGTTCTTACACTACAACTCAAAAACTAAATGACGAGGCATAAAAAGGTTTGTAACTTGTGAAGAAAGCCTAGTCCTATCCAACATCTTATACTAAAAATCATAATAGGAAAAAAGTATAGATATAAATTATGGTCAAGGATGTGAAAAAATAGAAGTGATATCCATAAAATTAAAAATAAGGAATGAAGCATTACATAGGTCATATATAAATCCTTATCAATGATGACACACACTAAATAAGTATGCTAATTCTAGGAGTTATACACATCAATGACCTAGGACACTCAAACTAGTGAATGTAGAGATTGGGATAATAAATGAACTACATAAATAATCCCATAAATTATATATGAAGTAAAATTAAAATGGACCTACCTTCCCACAATGTGTTTCCCTTTTCTCAAGATTATTTATAAAATCATCAATCTACTATGAAGATTGGGTACTTGTATGAGAAATTAGGTGGCATTAGATGACAAAATGAGACCTCCTATCATAGTATACTAGCCTACCACACCCAAATGGACATCAAATCTATTATGAATCCAACTATGGAGTTTAAGATTTGAATAGGATAGGAAATATGCTAAGAGATCACGTATTTAGTGTGATCTAACCTTTAAGATTTTAATTGTCATGTGATCATTGAATTTTGTTTTATTTTATGATATGGATTTTAAAATTTTATGGATTTTTATGTTCCTCCTCTATATATATTCAAAATTCCAAGCATGAGTGAAATAAGTGATAAACATAAGAGATATTATGCTTAGTCATTAGAGAAGAGGATTGAAGATCGTGGTATCAAAAATTTATAGACTTTCTTAAAAGTAAGTTGCAATATAAAAATTGAAATATATATGCTTCTAATGAAAGGAAATAAAAAATAAAGATAGATTTATTAAAATATCTATTTTTGCAATGAGTGGTAAAATGATGGGTATACTTATAGTTGATCACATATATGTAAGGTAGTATAATGTAAAATGGCATGGGATATATTAAATATATCCAAGTTAGTCAAAGACTTATACTATCATACCAAAGAACTAGCACAAGTACCTATGAAAGTAATAATAATATCAAATAGAGGGGAAAATAAGGAAATTAAATTAAAGTTTGATAAATATGACCAAAGGTGTTTATTCAAATTTTTAATGTTTAACAACAAAGATAGTAACTATCATGAAATAAATCATAATATAAACATGCTATCATATATGTGAAGTAAAATGATCAAGATATATAAACCATAAGTCATCACCAACACTCATAATAAAATGTAAACTTCAAATCTAATCATATGATAACATGAATAATAATATGATATGTCACATAAGGATGTGCTCACAAAAGCTGATAGATTACCTAACATATATCATCGATAATATTTGATAAATTCTACCATAAATGACATCTAACTCTAATCATGGTCTCATCAATACTTTTAGAGTGTTGTGTAAGGACTTCTTGACACATGAGCTCTATGGAGAAAGTATGAGATTGAGAAGAATAAGGAGGTGGACATGGTACTTCTTGTGAGGGGTAATCAATATAAGGAGTTTTTACTATAAGATGGATGATATATTTTGATCTGTGAGAATGTGTAGGTCTATAAGAAAAAGGATACTTTGTCTAAGAGTGATATTGATGATGTTGCTACAAATGTGAAGGCATAGGCCATGAAAAATCTTGAAAATATTGTTAGAGTAATCTACATCTATCTATATGATGTGTATTACACTGATGCCAAAAGAAATAGACTTCCCTATGCTTGGTTAGAGATATCTTATATGGTGATAAAATATTATATATAGAACACTATGTTGTTTTAGGATAAATTGCATAAATGCACTATCGAAGTTGTTAATAAATTATCAAGGTATGCATAATCATGCCATGGAAATAACAAGTGTGTTTGGGAGTAACTGAGTGATTAAGTATATTATCTATGATAAGATTAGAGTTTTTTTTATCTACTACCAATATAAGAATCTATGATATTCTCAACAATATCTTTGGTTTAATGACTAAATATCTTATGAAACTCACAATATGGCTCATCTACCCATTGTCTAGGTGGACAATAAAGTTTTGGCATGGATAAAACCTCATAAAGTAAATCATCATGATCCATGCATCTATGATTAATATCATGAGTATGTTTTATAGCAATGAGAGATAGCCTCATCACAGGTTAGAGTAATGTTGCTAACATCTCTAGGGGAAGGGTACTTAAAGGATCAATAAATCTAGAAAAGTGGGAAGCTCTTGTCATGGCATGATCTAGGAGCATACATCTAAGAGGCTCAAAGGTGATTATAATAGAGTGACTATAAGTTGGTAGTTTCTCCATATCAGACTTGTGGACATAATATAATGAGAAAAGACTATATTTAACATGTGAATGTTAGGTAAATGTAAAGTAGAATCATAATAATGTTTTAAATAAGATATATAATGAAGAATTTATGCATCTTTAGCTTGGGCATAACTAGTTAAGAATGGATCGTCAAGGTAATAACCATCATCATAATTAGGTGTATGTAGATTAATATTGAAATCATCACTAATTATATTAGTTGAAGAATTATGATAGTGGTATTTTTTAGGCTTGAATATTGGGATAAGAATGCCATCTATTAGCTTTTGATGAGAACTAGGTCATAGAGAATGAGGTAATTGAGTATGTGTGAAGGGAGATCAAAAGTTTTTACTTTTAAACTAATATCATTAGGTTATCATCATCAAAATATAATATGTTAGGAGGGATGTTTCCCACAAATTAGGGGTGTCTATTATAACCATGCTTATAATTAGAGGGATAGTTAAATCATTGATATTTGTGAAAGGGGATGCTAGGCAAAGGTTCATGGTAGGTAATTTAAAAACACCACCATCTTAGAATTGTTCAAAATTCAAAGGATTAGTTTATCCTTGAATCTTATATATAACTATGTTAGAGGTAAATTTGACACATTAGAATACTGAAGAGGCAATAGGTTTCATGTAATGTGTCCAAAGGTGACTAAGTAAAATGTTATATTATAGAGGGAAATTAAAAATCATAACCTTAAATATAATCGTGATGGAAGGGACTACAATTGGAAGCTAAACAAAGCCAATGGGAGGAATTTATCTTGTTCATATCCTTGGCACATATTGTGAGTATTTTTAATATTACATTCAAAGTATCAAAGAGTCTTAATGAAGTTAAGGGAAGCAAGAAAAGTGTCAGATCCTTCATCGATCATGGAACATATGAATTGAATATCACCTATTTAGATGGTAATGAATGATTGAGAATCATTTGCATGAACTAATATTTCATCTAGAATCATTGAAGCAATAAGAAATTTGAGTAAGAGATAAGTGTTGACAATTTTATCAACATGTATAGATATTTCCTCATATTGTTGAAGAATATTATCCTCAAACCTAGACAAGGTAGCTTTTTGACCCATGTGTGGAGGTTGAGGGGTGTTATTTTCAAATAAATGTAGCACTAAATTATTACAGTGATGAGGGGAAGTCTACATAAATTATAGAAAATGAATTTAAGAAGGGAAATGAGAAAGTTTAGTTATAAGATCCCATTCATCATATCTAGTTAGAACCATATCAGATAAAGGTGCATAATGTTGAATCAAATCCACTAAAGGAACAACAAATGTGCACTTAAATTGATGATGATTAGATGTATGTTGTTTATACTTGGTTAGTGTAGGTTATCTAGGTGGATCAAACTAATTTGAGGTGGTTGATGTCATTTATGGCACATGTGGGTTGATAACTGACCCCCTTAAGTTAGTTGGTGCTATGAGTGGAGATATAGGCACAAAAGTAGACTGATTCACCATATTGAAAGTAGTTAGGTCTAAGCAAAGAGAATCTAGTGGTATCATATTAATTGATATCAAATTAATGAAAGGCTGATAATAAAATGGTATCATGTTATTTGATATAGATTGGGTTGATGGTAAGGGAGTGAAATGTGTTTTTGTATGTTCAATATCCATGAAGTGAGATAGATAAGTATCTTAAATAATTTATAAAGTAGGAAAGATATTATATTTATGCTATGGATATAAATTAATATATGATACTATACGCCTCATGTTGTTCATGTTGAATACATTTTTATCATTGGTTAGAGAAATATGTTTAATTGAAGTTTCCACAACATTGGAAGTGAGAGGTTGAGTAGTATTTGCTTGATGATTGTGAAGTGGATCTTTATAGATAATAACATGAGCATTATCTTGATTAAGATATTCATGATTGACTTTGGAATCATGATCTTTAACTACCTTTTAATATGATTTTTGAATTCATGAATCATAATTTCATGATCAAAATTGGGACAAAGGATAAATTCAAGAGAAAAGTTCCTCAGATGTCTATAGGTTTCATGAGAATGTTCCCAAATTCTATGGCCAACAAAATTTGTGTGTATCATACCAATGTTTGGTAGGGTGAGTAGATTAAAGTTATTTTGTTGAAGGTTTAGGAATATGTTTTTGGATTTCTATAATGGAAAGAGGTTTATGAACATTAACATTATTTACATATGGTGAAGATGAGGGAAGTGGATGGGAGGAAGTTTCCATGAAAAGTGGAGAATGAATTACCTTATTGGAGGCACCATGAATAATAACATGAATGGTGTGTATAGAAACATAAGTGTCTATAAAACTACCATTATTATCATGGGTTTTTTTAGATATCATAAGCATACGAGTTCCCACAAAATTTTTGGAAGGATCAAATTGTCTTATGATAAAATATTGATGTTTAGCTTGATCGAGGGCTTATTCCATTTTTTTAGAGAGAGAGTCATAAAATAATATTGGAGTTTTGGATGAAGAGTATTAATGAACAAATGGAAGAGATTATCTTTTAACATGTTGTTTTAAATTTGTTATATAATGCCTTCCATCTTTTAATGAAAACTTGAGCAATTTCATATTATGCTTGTTTACAATTAATAAAATGGGCTAAACTATTTTTAGGTAAATAATTTATTTAAAACTATTCAAACAATAAATTAACTAATTATTCTAAAATAGGGATAATATGAGACTTAATTTGATTGTACCATTATAGGGCATTGCTTGAAAAGGTTTTGGCTATAATTTTGATAGTGGCAAAGGTATTTAGTCCAATCCAATCTTTGTAAAGGTTACAAAAACATTTTAAATGAAACACATGATTGGTAGATCTATTATAAGTAATAGTAGGAGCGATATCTCCTATGTTTATGTTTGTAATTTGATGGATTAGTGGTTTTTTTTGAATATGCTTGATGACTTTATTAAGAAGTGGGGGTTGAGGAATAAGATTACCTTGTGCATGACATTAAAAATTTTAATCCCTTATTAAGGTTTTTGGGGATGACTTCAAAATTAAAAAAATTGATTTTGAATTTGCATCATTTAGTTATAATTATTAGTTTTAAAATTAGCCATTTGATTCATGGCTTGAAATAAGATTTGATTCATATTTAGAGTTTGTTGACTAGTAGAAGTGTCATGATATGCACTAGTGGTAACATTAACATAAGTAGTGATATCAGATCTTTGAGTTGACCCACTAGATAAAATACCCACCATAATAGTGTCTATACCTAACATAGTGGATGAAGAAGAAATAGGAGAAGTCATGTATTGAATTGCCCCAAATCCTATTGAAATAATATGTTTAGGTGATGGAGAACCTCCTATGTGGGGTCCCATCATGAGGTTATAGATGACCATAAGATCTTTGCCAGTTTGTGGAGTATTTTCAATGATGAAAAGGATAATTTTGGTAGTGTATTCAAGATCACTCTCATCCTTAACCATGGGCATGTGGGGAGGATAATTAAAAGGATCTAGAGCTTAGGAGTTAAAGGGTTAATTATAATAAGTTATTCTAGTAGTTACATGAATATTACTTTATTATTATTAATAATATTAAAACGAGATTTAGGAGCTTTATGGGAGTTAGTCAAATCCATCATATGTGTTATGTTATTTTTTCAAAATCATCAAAGATATACTGAATAATGAATAGCTTGAAGTGAAAACTATATCGACCAACTTAATAAAGTAAAAAATATACTATATCAATTGTGGTCGATGTAGTTACATAGATATCAATGTGAAAGACATACTATATTGAGCTTGGTTAATGTAGTAGTAAAGGGTACAATGATAAAAAATGTACTATATTAACCATGGTTGATGTACTCACATAAACAAAAATGTGAAAAATAAACTATATTGAGTTTGGTTGATGTATTTAGTAAAGGTTACATCTACCAAAATATATTATGTATAGACCATGGGCAATGTAGTTACATAGGCGAAAATGTGAAAGATAGACTATATCAAGTTGGGTCTATGAAGTTAGATCTAAGAAAAAATTATAAGAATTATGGATAAACTATATTGGTATTACTTGATATAGTATAATAAATAGAGGCTGAAGGAAAGTAAACTCATTGGATTATGTCGAGCCTGGTTGATGTATTCTATTTACACAAAATAAATATGTCGATGTTGGTAGATATACATGGAACACATAACATAAAACTATATCAATGTTGGTTGATGTAGTATACAATATATAATATAATAAAAAATAAAAAATCAGAAATTTAACTATTTTTGCTAACTATTTATTTGAAATGAAGATCAAGGAGATGTACTAAAAGGATGTGATTATTTTTTAGACTCTCAAAGATGCTTATTTATGGGATAGTGTCAGTTCAATATTTCAAATCAATAAATATAGAGGAAGTACCATTCCCATATCCCACTAAACCTAATTTCAAGGGTAAGCTAAGAGTAACTTCCTATCCCTAACTGCTAATTGATGCACTAAAAAATCTGAAAGATATTTAACTTCCTAAGGTTCAATAAAAAATGAATTATAAGAATTTCAAAGATACCATGAGGTAAATAGAAATTAAAGTCCATGTTTATCTATTTACTATGGTTATGAGTATTGGGGAAATCCCCTCACACCATAATATTTGTAAATAATAGAAATAGATTATAAATAGAACATTGCATAGCCCTTCACAATAATAGCTAAGTAATTTGAAAATTATTGAAACATAATTTCTAGGGAAATCCAAACAAAGAGAAAATAAAATTAAAAAATCAATGTCAAAAATAAATCTACAACATTCAATAAATTGAAATAAACAACTAGTTAACTTGAAAGGATTTTTTTGATTAATTACTATAAATAAAGGTTAATTTCCCTTGATTATGCTAAAACATGAAAACACATAAAACTATATCAGCACATACTAATGTAGTTGTTCACATAGTATAGAAGTGTATTGACATAGGTCAATATAGTCTGTGTAAGTATGGCTAAAATAAGAATAATAAAATAAATTGGACATGGTCAATGTATTTTTTTAAAAAGGATGCAAACATAGAACTATATCGACTAGAGTCAATATAGTTTGAGAGAGAGAAAAAATATAACTAAATTAGACATGGCCAATATAATTTTTTAAAAAGGATGAAAACATAGAACTATATTGGCCATGGTTGATATAGTTTGGTAGAGAAAAAAATTATAACTAAATCAAACATGATCGATATAGTTGTATAAGTAACATAAATTTGATAGAACTATTTTTTAATACATTACTAAATCTAGTTATTTAATCAAGTTAAATAAATATATGAATAAATAAAACCATATTAGACTAGGTTGATATAGTTGGGTAGAATAATACCTACTAAATAAAACTAGATCGACCTTGGCCAATATAGTTAGCTAGATAAATAAAACATAGAGATCTAAGTACAAGACTATATCAATTCATGTTAATGTAGCTTATTATAAAAACACAAAAGAATAAAATTACATTGATTCATGCTGATGTATTTTCCTAAAAATACACAAATATTAGTTTTTATCAACCTATGTCAATGTATCCTACTAGAAAAATATAGTTAAAGAAAACTATATTGACCCATGATAATATAGTTTGCTGAAAGAGAAAAATAATGGTTATTTCACATTGGGTTTACCACAATGTATGCAATGAAATAGGATTGACCTATAACTTATCCTATCTAAGAGATCTAAACTTGAAGAAGGTAAATCAAATAGATCCCTTTAATACTTAATGTATTAGGATATGACTAAATGGATATGCCAAACCTATTAGGAGGAATACTTATTCGATAACATCAATGAAAAGGGTTTTAAAACCTTTAGGAAATCAATATAATTAAATAACCCTTAATAGGTCTTCTAATATTAGAATGAATCTAATGTATTGTTTCCAAGATAATAACACAAATAAGGAGGATAGTTAAAAATAAACTAAAAGTGGAAAGGAAGCATGGTAGGGAAATGAGGGCCTAGGTTACTTAATGTGGGAAATGGAAAGTTTGAAAAATGTTATATCCACACTAAATATAAGTGTAGAATAGATTCAAAAAAGGATTTATACATTAATTTAATTAGTAATTATGTAACTTCTATCTATCAAATAAAAGATCTAGAGTTAGAACATACTTACCTTGAACAATCCTTTTGAGCCTCAATCTCCCCTTTGGCCAATTGTGATTTGAAAGGAATTATTTTGGTTGTAAGGATCACAAATGTTGAATCAAGATCTAGGATAAAAGGTCTCATATTGCATCCAAGATTTCATAAGATAAGATTTTTCCCTCCAAGACAAGATCTAAACAATGACTTCTCCAAATGTAGCCTTAAGCAGAGTTATGACCAATAACAATGCATAAATGAATGTTCATCTCTATTGGATTGAAATGGGGAATTTTATTTATAGTGGTGAGTGATCATAACTCTTTCTAAAGTTTTATCTGAAACCATCAACCAAACTTGATTTGTTTAAAAATATGATGGTTTACCATAAAACTATGTAAGCTAGGGACGATTTAGTTATGAAGCATCTACCATATCTCTTGGATTACATAGTACTAGGCTGAACTAGTTTTAAATTTGGTTGGAGTTAGGAAAACTACATAGAGCTAGGTTGATATAGCCAAAAAATACAGGGTCTTGGTATAGTTAGTGGTTATAAGGAGGAAGACTACTTAGGGAATTAAGTCTAGGGGAAGTGTAGTGGATATAGGCATGGTATATAAAAACCAATGTCTCTCATGAAGCATCATTTTTCAGCCCACCCATATCCTAATTCACATTTTAAGGCATGCACTTAGGGATATTGAAACTTGACAGGTTGCTACAAGAGAGAAAGTGTCAGGAAATGATAAAATTTAAAAATGTTGTTTGTATACACTTTGCTTATATAACTTAAGAAAATTTAGACTTTATATAATTATATGAGAATGTGTAATATAAAATTTTATGATTTGAGTCTTAAAATTACATATAAGGCATAAAAATGTTGAAGAGCCTACTGGTCCTAACTTCTCCTTAAAGTGCATAACTTCAAAAAATTGCCAAAAATCAATTATTAGTCCAAAAAGTCCCCTTTTTTCAAGATTTCAAAAAAATAATTAGATTTGACCTTAAAAATATGGATTTTTCTAGAAAATGGAAAAAAAACACAAAATTTCCCATAAGGCAATTTTGGCCTAAATGAAAAATACCTAGATGACATTTTTTGAAACCTAAAAATATGGAAGGGGATCAAAAATTTACTAGGGCTTGGAAAAGTACTATGTGAATGTTGATCAAGCTAAAAGGTGACATAAATATACAAATTATTCTTATATGAGAATGGATTTTCTACCACGTAATGATAGAGAGAGGCCATGAAATCACCATAAAAAAGACTCATTCCAATAACTCAAGAAACCTCTACAAGACAAAAAAAGTAGGCAACAATGGAGATTGTATTACTCAAAATAATTACAAAAAGATTACAAAACACACACACACACAGATATATATATATATATATATATATATGATATATATATATATATATATATATATATATATATTAAAGGGATACCTCCCCTTTTCCTATTAGTCCCTTAAATGAAATATGTGATTGGCCCACTTAGAGGTGGCCTATATTTAAATGCATGCTTATCTATATTCTATGCCTATATATGCAAACATTTAGCTATACTTATCAAAAGGTAACTAAATAAGTTAACCTAACTAAAGGTGCATAATTAAATATTACACCAATAAATTATTTCAATTACTCACCTCTTCAACCAAATAAGTGTAAGTGTTTTAACTATTTATGTTTTAGGGTACGCTAAGTTACACACAGATAATTAAAATTATTGTATAAGAGATATCTAGAATATGAAATTATAAATAGTAAATAGTATATTCCCTAAAGGATAAAAATATAAAGAATCATAAATTTGACAATTGAAAAATCATTGACTAATAAAAATGACAAAAAAGATGAAATATTCAAACCTTGGAAAAATCTATAAATTTTGGAAGTGCAACAATAATCTACGAGTAATGATAGAGCTCCGTATAAAATATTAAAATTTGATTTTATAAACATAGATTTAGTTCCTCTCTATGGACTATTTAATATACCCATGGCATATTAGGCAAGACCAATGAATTTATCTTACTACTAGGTAGATACAGGGTAATGAGGGACAAAAGGGTGGCTTAAAGTGAATTTTTTTCTTTTGAAAATAAAAATTATTGAACTTGGAGAGAATTTTAGACACACTTGGAAAACGAATTTGATAGTGACATAAGAATATGAATTGTGTAATTTTGAATGTAGTTTCTAAATATATATTTTTTCAATACTGAGATGATAAAAGTGTGAGAAATAGATGCATTTATGACAATGGTTTGACACTTTTTTGTGAAAAGATAAGGAGATTGCATGTGTATAAACACTTTTTTTATGAGTAAATGAATGAATTATTTTTTTAAATTTCATATATGGATAGATGAAATGTCAAATATTGTTGATAATTTTTTTTTATTTTACGCGCGCGCATGCGTGTATGTGCATGCATGCGTGTGTGTGTGTGTGCATGTGCGTGCATGTGTGCACGGGTGTGTACGTGTGTGCGTGCGTGTGTAATTTTACAAATTAAGAAAACTAGAAAAGTGGAGCTGTAAGTGTCCAAACACAACATTTTAACCTTAACTTCATGATTTTCATTAAAGGCATAGTTGATGATGTGTAGATTGTTGAGATATAATTTTTATAAACTTTTGATTAATGATTAAAAATTTATAAAAGTATTTGTAATGATATGTATATAGTCCATAATGATGTATATGTAGAAATTAAGTAATAATTAAAATAAAATAGTTTACCATTAAAAAAATATATATTAAAAAACTATGCTTTCCCCTCTACAAACCCATATATATTTTAAAATTATTAAAGTTTTCTTTATAATATGTGTCAAAAAAGATGAAAAATACTCCTAAATTTCCTAACAACCATGTGGAATGCTCCATGGTTAGTTTTAGGCTAGGTTCGTACCTTTCCAAGCCTATACCCAAAGTAATTTTGGAGGGAAAACATAAAACTCAAAGATTGAAATATTAAAAGGGCATATGCCCTTTGAAATACATGTTACACCCTTTACCTTTTAAAACATATCTTTCAAATGGTGTACATCATTTTAAAGATAGTTTTTTAAGGAAATGCAAATATTTAAATTTTTGAAAGGAAAGGGCGTATTCCCTATGCATTACAAAGGGAATACACCCTTTGGTAATATGTGTTTTATTTTTGTAATGTTTGTTTGTATTAGTGTGAGTATATAATTTTAAAATTATTTTAATTTATATTTTATATTCTCATAATTTAAATTTATTTTACTAAATATAACAAATTAGGGCCACTCTGCATTTAAAAAAATGATTCCAGAGTTGTAAGAGTTACCATTCAGAAGTTAGTTTTCTAAAATATATTCTTGTCAATACTTAGTTTTTAGAAATTTAGTATTGAAATATATATTTAAAATTGATATTTTGAATCATGTTACATATTTAATAGATCTATACCATTGAGTATGCTCCCTAGTTTACCTAGTTGAGTATTCCTTACTTTACCTACTTGAATATGCCCTACCCAATTGAATACATAAGCCATATCTTGATCTTGAGTATGACATACCTAACATATTATACTTGATCATGCCTTACATACCTATCCTTATTTACCTACCTACTTGAGTATTATCTACTTTAGTTATTTACTTGAATATGTCCTGGCTAATTGAGTATGCCCTACCCGATTGAATTCTTGAGCCATATCTTGATCTTAAATACCTGCATCTAATCCTAGCCATATCTATCTTACCTGATCCATATATTTAAAGGAGAGGGGGAATTATCATGCTTTAAAATTAGTATGGGGCATTATCATATCAAGGGATAAAGGAGAGGGGGCATATTGTGAATTATGTTCATATTTTGAGTTTATGGAGGTTTCCCCATTGAGGTGACTCATCATCTATTAGATTAGTATTATTTTATTTAAATAATATCATGATATATTTATGTTATCATACTTCATTAATGAATTAATATCATTAAAACCAGTATTAGACCTTTGGTTTTGGCAAAACTAGGGTTAAACCCTAATTGTAGATAATCCCTTATATCTTGTAAAATAGTATGATTTTTTTATAAAATGTTTTTAGTAAAATTGTATAATAATTCAAGGAATACATTATAAAAATATTAGGGTTTCTTCATCATTTTTTATTGATTTATTATTACTTTAGTGTTTTTCATAAATGCACTCTAAAAACCACCATTATAGGTTTTTTTAGATTTATTTACATTTTTAGAAATATGATACAAATATAATGGGTGTTTTATATTTATATTTATATTTTTTATCTTGACATAAGACCAAAATTATTTGGTCAAAGAAGAAAATCAAATTCTACATTGGAAATCCTCAACATGACAAGGACACAAACTAAAGTCCAAGGAAATAATTCATTTACACCAAGGAAAAATACTAAAAAAGAGGAATCATATTTGTATTTTGGATATGGTGGGACTTATAGTATGTAGTCTTCTTCACTAGATGATCATAAAGTGCATGATCAATATGATAATATGTATAACATAAAATTTAAATTGAAGAACAATTGTAAGGAAATAAAATAAGATATGAATAATTTATGCAATGTAATGAAGGGATATGTGGAGAATATGCATAATGAATTTAAAGGATAATTATCCTCTCTTACTAATTATTTCATAATTTTTTAATCTCAAAATATATCAAAGGTGTATCTAAGGTACAACTTAGTCTTGATCCAAATACTGTACAACCTCAGTCTATATATAACATTAATTCTAAGTGTCAGAAACTACTACAAAAGGTAGACATGCATAATATCAATGGAAAAAATTCTCTCAACTAAATAAACCAAATGGATTTTGTTATATCTACATCAGATCCTATGTGGTTAAATGGTTACCATGGAATCCTTATATCTTAAACTTAAACAATTAATTTGGTATTGATATTTATGTTCTTAAAAGAAGAATATAGATCTCAATGTCACCTTGTCAATTTTTACATAGTAGCTAAAAGAATAATATAGTAGTGTGATGGATAATTAAATAATCCCAATGAAAAAGTTTTAAAAAATAGGCTCAAACATGGATTATATTCATCAATCTCAGAACCTCTCTCTGCACATGGAGATGATTATAGATAAACACCTAAATGACATGTTTCTTGGTGGTCTCAAGGACCACATTCAACATGAGGTATACGTGATCAATCCACTTAATATTTATGATTCTATTATTATGACATGTAGGAAAAAAAATTATTATAAAAAAGTATCTTTAAATTAGCAAACATTAGAGATCATAACATCCTTACACCATCACTATCTTAGTCTAATAGGTTAACACAACAAATTAAAGAAAAAATGAAAAAGGGTTATATTTTAATTATGATAGAAAATATATTTTATTAAATAAATGTTCTAAAAATATTTTTTTCAAAGTTGAGGGTCCTAAAGAAGAATAAGAGGATGAAGAAGGAACATTAGAGGTTATTGATGATCTATAGGAGTAGTTAGGATATCCCCAAATAAATATCTCTTATATTGAAATTTTAGGTATTATAACCCTAAAAACCTCAAGGTATTAGGGTTATTAAAAAAATAGAAGGTGACACTGTTGATTGACTCATAAGTACTCACAACTTCATCAAAAATAAGTTGGTTGTGTGTTTGAGTTATTTTCTTTATCCAACTCCATAATTTAAGGTTGTGATTGTAGTGGGGGTATAGTTAGCTATTTAAGAAAGTCATAATATTAAACTCATCATGGGAGACTAACTATTAAATAATCATATGTTTTCCAATTCCATGGGTGGAGCAGACATTATGTTGGGATTTTAATGTATCACTACCTTGGGAAATATTAAGATGAAATTCCAATATTTGTACATGTTTTTTCATTCAAAGGGAAATACTTTTGAATTGGATGGATGACATGTGAAATCTCCATAATAGGTGAACTCTCATTAGATGTAAAATTTTATTAAAAAGGGTGTAAATGGGTTTGTGGAAACCTTAGTTTATTTGGAGAAAAAATAGTCAAAGGTGTTTATATTTATAGATATGTAAGCAATTATAAATGGGCAATTAGTTATTTTTGGGTATATGCTAAAAGGATTGACTCCACAAAGTGACCGATCATTCCATTCAAGTAGTACTAGGGAGGTAACTATGAAATGCATAAAAAATCAAGTTAAAATCAAATTTAACAATATGTTATTGAAATATTTTATCTATGGTCAATTTTATACCTTATACAAGTGTCATTTCCCCAACTTCAATATTTTTTTGTTAGGTATAAAAATATCCTCCTCAAAATAATATAAATTTATCATATTGAATCAAGCAACAAGATCTAGCCAATCAAAGATTATTGTGTGAATCTCTAACAAAGTTTACTTTAACAAATCCCTTTTTAGGAAGAATCCATCTTGCCTTCTATCAATTACCAAGATTTTCTTTACCAAAATTTTCAATCTTTAGTATTATTTTTTTCCATTTGTATAAAATTTATTTTTATCTTACACTCATTATTTACTTAGTGGTTTTGATTGAATCTGAGACACTAGAAGATATTTACAGTTATAATTTTGACCAACATTTTTATAAAACTAATTATTTTCTTTAAATATTCTAATATTTATTTCAAGTCAAATTTTCCATATAATATTAGCTACAACTATTTTCCAAGTGATCCTATATTATTAGTTAATTTTATCTAAGTATAAAAATATATATTCACTAATCTTGGGAAACCCACAATATAATATTGTTTGACATATTTATTTCACATTTACAATGTAAAAGTAAATATTTGGTAGATTTAGCTTCCTCTTTACATAAAACATAGATGGATGGGATGACAAATCAAATTTGAGTAGTTAATCTTGAGTTAGGATTTTTTCCAAACATGCAAACAAATATTTTTTTTGGGTGTACTAACTACTTGTTACTTTACTATGATATTTTTTATTATTGTTTTCTATAGTTATTTCTTACCACCTAGTGGCATCTATATATTCTTACAACTCTTACTGCCTAATGACATTTTAATATTTATATATCTTGATTTATCACCTTTAGTTTACATATATAATTATTAAATTTATAATGAAACCTCATACATAGTAAGGTTATTCACCCTCTGTCTCCTTAGAGGTTCTGTGTATATTCTCCTTATAGACTTGTTATAATCTCCTTTCCATATGACCCTTTTGTATAGTTATAAACTTATGTATGGACTGACATATTATATTATGTTGGATCTAGAATGGTCTTCTACCATTTTGCATTTCAAGGATCCTTATATTGGAGACATGTTGTAGGTATACATATAATAATGACTTAAAAATACCAAATAATGAAAAACATTGGTCAATTATGCACATATCTATAAATTTATGCTTTTATTTATTTGATCACTCCTAATTAGGGTCTTGATGGTAAAATTAAGTCTAATAATGACCTACAGACATGGGCCAAATTTGTGCACATAACCCCAAATTTACCTCCATTACTCTAATCACTCCTACTTAGGGCCATTTATTTTATTTATAATAAGGATATTTGAAGGCATAATAAAGATAAATTATGTGTGCATGCTCCCAAGTCCACTTGCATTACTTTGATTACACCTAATTGTAGACTTGATTTGTCAAATTTATTCTAACAATAACCTTTTAACATTGAATTATGAAAAAATTGGATTAATTTTGTGGGAATAACCATAAATCAATCTTCATTTCTTTGATTTATCCTAATTAGGGCCTTGGTTTGTAACGTTTAGTTTTATAATGAGATACAAACACAAAATAACAAGAAAAATGAGTCAATTATGTGTGTATAGCCACAATCAATATTTCATTTGTCTAATTACTCATAAATGGAGGTTTTGTAGTCAATTTTTGTCTAAAAATTACCTAAAAACATAACATAATGACAAATATGGCTTAGTTGTGCATGCATATCTGAAAATAAATCTTCATTACTATGATTGATACTTATTAAGGTTTGGTAATAATGATCTATTAAAATCAAAGACATAAACATGATTTTATGCATTTAGACCTTTAATATTTTGATTTTACCTAATTATCATGTTGGTTTTACAAATTTAGTATAATAATATCCTAGAATCACTAAATAATGAAAATAATTATTAATTATGTGCACGGATCCCAAAATTAACATTTATTTCTTTGATTGAACCTATTAGGCCATTACCAAATTTAGTGTAAAAATATCCTTAAAACACAATATAATTATAAACAAGGGTTAATTATGTGTGTATAGTCCAAACACAACCTTTATTTTTATTATCACTCCTAATTAGGACCTTGGTTTTTCAAGTTTAGCATAATAAAAATATAAAAACACAAAATAATGATAAAAGGGTGTCAATAAACACTATGGTTTTTGGGAAAATATTTTGACTATCTCATGGGTGTTGTAGTCATATAAATGTCCAAAATGGTAGTTTGAGTGTGGCTTGTGACACCCCATCCATAGGTCTTTTTTGTATGATCTTACGACCCTTCTAGATACATTTTTCTCATTACCAATCATCTATAACCCTCTAAACCTTGATTCCATCTCAACTAGGTAGTATTCCCTATGCCAATCCTATTCCCCCAAGTCCCAAGCTTGTAGGATAGGAGCATTGAACCCCAAGGTGTCCCATTTTTTACACTCCTATCCATTTTCACTTTGATCCCCAATAGTCATTTTCATCTGATCCTTATCCTTAATTAGGTTAGCTTAACATGAATACATCTAACCCATGACCAATTATTCCCTATAAAATCCCATTCAAAGCTCATTTACAAAGGAGGTGAATAATCTTACAAAACAAGCAATAATAAAAACAAAGGCACTAAGGAAAATTTCCCTATTCTCTATATATACTCACCCAACATAACTATAAACACTCTCAAACCCTTATACCAGTCCCTAACCACCTCAAGCACTCTCTATTTGGCATTTTTACATTTTCATCACACTATTGTACAAAGCACATTAGGTGGGAGAACTACATATGGCTTGACCCCTCTTCAGAGTATTGGTATGTAGGTAGCATGCCCACACAAGGGGTGTGGATTACACATTTAGTGTATCTTACACACTAAACCCCCTTTCTTAAATGATTCAAATATTGTTTTATCAAGCATAATGGAGGGTTAGGGTTTGAATATTAATTTATCTATATAATGAGCTACATCAATAACCAACACTCAATATTTCATAAGCAGGCTCATACAAGCATAGTGTAAATACCCAAAAAGTGTTAGGTCTCTATGAGAAAGTTGGATAATAGTGATAGGATTGGACTATAACGCTAGACCCCAAAGTGTCATATTTTCAATGCTCCTATCTTTTCACTAAATGAAAGCTAGATCTAGGTTTATGACACCTTCCCAGTCCTATAAAGCCAATTTCAACTCTGTATCAACCATCTTAGTTTGGTTTCAAGCTAAGTTATATTTCTTCTTAAATATAAATTAGGACTATGTTTATTAATATATTTTACACTGATTTATTAATCTAGACCTTTAGCTAAATTTGGAATAAAACTCCATTAGTCCCAAAAAAATTAAATCATTTGGTGAACTTGACTTACTTCATTTGTGTAAAAAAACCCTAGAAACCCAAGGGAAAATTCCTCACTAATTTTTCCAGCATTTTAAAAATTTTTCTTGAATATTTAACTCAGAATTTTACATTAAATTTTTTAAATTTACCATATCAATTTAAAAAAATATTTCTTTTCAACCCTAGTTGTCTATACTATGTTCTATTATTTTCAAACCCTAGCCTAGGGTTTTGAAATTAAAATTCTGATTTTTTTCACATTAGGCTAAATATTCCAACTTTATTAATAATGATTTACTTATGCAAAGTTTTCTAGTTTCTTTTGCATGATTATTTCCTTTCATTTGGTATGTATTCAAAAATGACAAAAATACATATGTACATGCTATTTTAAGACCAATTCAAATATATGTCATATTTCATTACATATTTAACATTTTATCTCTATATTATGTGTAATTAAATTAGGAATAAAATCCTTACATACTTAGAGGATCCATTACTTAAACTAACAACCACCTGTCAAGTTTTAATGTCATATCTCATGCACAAGAAAGAATTTCCTTCTCCTCCTCTCCCCCAAGAGGGTGATAGCTACTTTTTATCTAATTAGGTACATGCTATAACCCCTATAAAAGGTGAGGCAACCTATACTATTGTTCCTAATGCATACATTTAGATTATAACTTCTTCAAACCCTCTTCAACATATGTGCTTACATGTTCAATCAGAAGCAACTAGGGTTTAAACTTATGAGACTCTAAGGGATCAAATCACTAGTATGAGAAAGTTAATTTTAGATTTACAAACATATAACTAGATATTACATGAAAAGATTACAATTTTGGAAAATTAGATTATAATACAAAAGACTCAAAGGCACCCTAGTGCCAATCATGTATATGCACCTTCAGCTAGTTAATTGGTTACAAGAAATGTTACATATCAAAACAAGAAATCACAACAAAGTAACCCTATAACTAGTGATTAAAAAATCATTCAAAGATCAAATAAGAGTTCAAGTAAAGTACTAATGGAAATTATTAAATATAAGTCGATCAAATTAACTCCTCTACGTCTAGTGAGAAGATCCAAATATTATTGTGCATATCATAGAATGTATGGGCATCACACATATTTATGTTTGGATTTGAAAAAACATATACAATAGATAATTGATAATGAGGACCCTATAAAATGTAAATCAGTTGAGCAATCCATAGTGACATAGGAACACATTCACAAAGGGTCAAATTTAAAAATAGTAAAAACCTGGTTACTAAAACATAACTCAGAACAATAAAAGGATGAAAAAGCAAAATCAAAGGAATAAATAGTACCAAAAACATAGGTAAATCATGAAAAAGATGAAAATATACTTATCCAAAATAATCTCAACTTTTAAATAATTATGAGTTTGTTCAAAAATATCTACAATAGTTTGATTATCAAGGTCAAGGGTTGGGCCAGCATGCTCAAGGAATCACTACTCCTATTCTAGCAGTTGATAATGTTTTTCAACAAGGTTTGGAATTTATTGAACATCCTAAGGAAAATAATTCACATACATAATTTATCAAAGGGAAAGATCTAGATACAACAAAATTCAACACTAGCATTCCATTGGTTCAAAATCAAGATGATAATGATGAGTGGAACAATACAAGTTATTATGATTTATAATATATTGATAATGAATCCAAATATTCAGATTCATATTCACAACCATTCCCTCATGATTCGCATTCATGCATGATTCCTTTTTTTGATGTAGGACTCCATGATAGGGAGTCTCTTCCAAGACTCATCAATTAGTTTCATTTTTTTAGCTTACTTGTACATAGTTTATATCTACTTAATTACACATATTCTTAGTCTTATTTATACATAATTTCTTTTTTATTTCTTGTACATAGTTTCCTTATGATTTCTTGTATACAGATTATTTAAAATATAAAAACATTCAAATAACTCAAAATACAAAAACATTTAAATAATTCAAAACACCAAAAACTTTTCAGTTGTATGCATTGTCCATGCTTTAAATTTTTACTACCATGACAGACATCCATTTTTCTATTCTATGCTATTGTTTGTTGATTTATCTACATTAACATGCTTCACTTGATCTTATTTGAGTTTGTATAGTGACAACCAAATCCTTTATTGATTCACTCTACCCATTGAGGGGGCATCCTACTCTTACATTAGAGACACACATCGACATATCTACCCACTGGGGGTATCTTCTGAATGACTACACCATCTAGGTTATGTCATTCCTACACCACACAATCTAGTTATCATGTTGATGTACATTACTTACTAGCTTACATAGATTACTCCATCGACATTCACTAGTATATAACACTTGTGTATTTATCAACATCTACCTAGTCTTGTACTACATGTTTTGCATACTTTCACTTATTGCTTTGATTAGTTAGATGTGATTATATTTCTAGTATTTACATACCTTACTTTCCTAATTTGAGTGGCTAGATGTGATTGCATTTCTCAGTTCTTGTTTATTACTTGTGTGTGCCTTAGGACATATGCTAATGTCCTTTGCTTGTACTCTTGTATGTGCTTGTAGCCATTACACCAATTTTACTTGTTTGTAATTATATGTGTATGTGGAAATTTGAACATGACTTGTATGATTAATTTACCATTTTTAGTAACATGTGATCATGTCCCTTATTTTCTTGGCCCCTTGGCCACTTTTGTATGCTTCTTAATTATTTCCTTACATGCTTGTTTGCTTATTTATTTCTCAATTATTTACAATGCCATGATACACATCATACATTATCTTGCTTTTTTGGATGCCATGATGGACATCATGCTCTATCCCTCCTTGAAAAATAACCAAACTTCTAGTTTCAGTTCAATATACTACACATGATATTACATTGTTACATCTATCTAGGCATACCCCTATTGATCTAACAATCTCTAGTACAAACTATGCTATATCTTGAGACATATTTTAGATTATCATTTCTATAACATATTTTTCATAGAATAACACACTTATGGGGCTCTTTATTATGAGGTTAGTCATTATACAGTCTTCATTCCTACCCTCAAAATAGGGGGTAACAAATAGGGGTTTTGTCATAGAGATTAGAGCCCTCTATCAATCAAAAATTAGTTTTCAAAACACTCAAAATAGAAATTAGAGTTCAAAACATGTAGAGCAGACCAAAACATTAGTGAAAAATATAGAACAATAATAAAAAATATCAGAGGACATGATAAAAATAATTGGAATACAGTGTCAAACACCAAAGTGTCTACTTTTTAGTGCTCCTATCCAAATAGCCAAAAACCCAAAATTTTTAAAAATAGATAGAAAGGTAAGTTTAGTTATAGTTTTATCAGCTATAGTTTAGTTTAGATTGAGTAGTTTTAGTATAGTTTTACTTAGAGAGTCCAAATATAGGGGCATCATGTATGGCATGATGGCTCTCACTTCTAGTTTTAAATTGGGTAGTTGGTATAACTTCTAAATTAGAATCCATGTTATAGATACTAGTGATTGGGGTTAATATGTATAGCACATTCACCTTCTTTTCTTTCTAGTTCATTACATTACCTAGGTATTCTCAATAATTGCATGCCTTAGTCCATCTATAGGTGGTTGGCATCATTTCAAAGTGGTTTTCATATAAGCCTAGTTCTCAATTTTGGAGTGGCTTTCATACAAGCCTAATCTCCACCTGTTAAAGTGGCCAAGATTGGCCTAGTTCTTAGTAGACCCATCTCATATGACACACATTCAACTATCCATGCCACATTGTCATATTATAGAAAATTCATGAGATTTAGGACCCATCTCATATGACACACATTCATACCGGTATCAGTTCATAGTTTTACTACATAGTGGGTAATGATGGAGCCAAAGGACTAGATAGCCATTTCATTCTTGATCCACCTACTCAGAGGGATTGAAAACATAGTAAAAACATAAATTAACACATGCATGATCACTTAGCTTCACATAGTGTGTGATAATGGATATAAAGGGATAGCCTTTGCATTATTGAGCCACTCTTGAAAAATTGAGCACTCAACTCTATTCATAATATTTCTCTTAATACAACACATACCCAACATCACCCAACATCACTCAACATCACATTGTTATCTATCTATGAACACTTAGCATCACACATATTCATGATCTTCACCCTTATAGGTAAGTTTAGGTACACTTTTTATTTTTGTTTTATCTTAGTATTTTTCTTTACTGCATCACTAGAATAAAAGGGGGGTAAATGTAGTCATATAAAATGTCCAAATTGGTAGTTTGAGTGTGGATTATGACACCCCATCCATAGGTCCTATTTGCATTCTCTTACGACACTTCTAGACATTATTTTTTCATTATCAATCATTTAAAACCTTCTAAACCTTGATTCCATCTCAGTCAGGTAGTATTCTCTATGCCAATCTTGTTCCCCTAACTCCTAAACCTATAGGATAGGAGTGTTGAATTTGGAATATAACACTAGACCCTAAGGTGTCACATTTTTGACACTCTTTTCCATTTACACTTTGATCCCCAATAATCATTTTCATCTTATCCTTATCCTTAATTAGGTTGGATTAGCATGAATGCATCTGACCCATAACCAATTGTTCCCTATAAAAACCCACTTAAAGATCATTTACAAAGGAGGTGATCAATTTTACAAAACAATCAAGAATAAAAACAAAGGAACTAAGGTAAACCTCCATATTCTCTACATATAATCACCCAACATAGATGTAAACATTATCAAACCCTCATACCAATCCCTAGCCACCTCAAACACTCTCTATTTATCATTTTTACATCTGCATCACACTATTGCACAAATCACATTAGGTGGGAGAGATACATATGGTTTGATCCCTATTTAGAGTATTGGTATGTAGGAAACATGACCACACAAGGGGCGTGGATTACATATTTAGTACATCTTACACACTAACCCCCCTTTATCAAATGATTCAAATATTATTTTATCAAGCATAATGGAGGATTAGGGTTTGAAGATTAATTTAGCTCTATAATGAACTCTATCAATAAATAACACTCAATATTTGATAAGCCTTCTCATACAGGAATAATGTAAATACCCAAAAAGTTTTAGGTCTCTATGAATAGTTTAGACAATAGAGGCAGGATTAGGCT
Organism: Torreya grandis; assembly: GCA_037957365.1. Lineage (NCBI taxonomy): Eukaryota > Viridiplantae > Streptophyta > Pinopsida > Cupressales > Taxaceae > Torreya > Torreya grandis. The sequence continues at coordinate 4,560,668 of JARHVA010000321.1, forward strand.
ACAACATCAAACCCAAGTGTCATATTTTTGGTATTCCTATCCTTTTGATGAATGAAAGCCAGATCCAAGTTTATGACACCTTCTCTATCCTGTATAACTAGTATTAAACTCTATATCAACCATCTTAGATTGGTTTCAAGCTAAGTTATATTTGTCCTTATTTATTGATATTTTTAGAAAGGTTAAAAAGACAAATAATTGCACAAATCAGGACTATGTTTATTGATATATTCTATACTGATTTATTAATCCAAACCTTAAGATAAATTAGGAATAAAAATCCATTATTTCCAAAAAAGTTAAATTAGGTGCTTTATGTAGATAATGATGACTGATATCCTGATATATTCCATGAAATGTATGTTGTATCTTGTGGAAGATTTTTTTTAAGGAAATAAGAGGAGAAAGGTAAGTGATTAGATTTGATTCATTTCAAAAGAGAACCCACATTACTTATTTTACATTATATGATATTACCATGGTATAAACCAAATATGTTAGGATAATTATAGCAAGTATGTTATAAATGGTTTGTATTATATGTGAAATATTTATTGATATGACATGTAGAAACTTTTTTTTTCACAAGAAATTCAATATTTACAATATGGTGAGTGATGATAGAATATAATATGAATTGTCTAAGGAAGGGATTGTGAGAGAAGATAAATATGAATTTTAAATATTATATTTATAAGAATCTATCAATGATAGGTATTGGATAATATTTTACTATTATTTTTATTGTAAGAAAACTATTTCTAGATATTGGGCTCATGATACAATAGTTTTTATAACAACCATATAACCAAAGTATTTGTTAAAAAAATTATATCATAACATGCAATGATTTAGTTCTTGAGATAGAAGATTATGGGAGATATTATTATTTTGGATTCATAATCAAAGGAATTTAATATTCCAAGGACTAGTGATTCATGTGAGGATGTACTTACATTGTAAAATGAGGGTAAACTATTATTAGAATCATATGATAAAGTGAGTTGTAACTAATTTGGGTTTATGTATTCTTTTTTATTTTTTCATGTTGAAATGATTCTCTAATTTGTGGATCTAATGTGCATTTATAATTTTAGGCTAGGAATTGATTGTATTTACTAGTCTAGAGATATTTCCCTAGTTCTATTAAGAAAACAAATATTATCTCAGTGAGAAAAAATTATTTGTTAACTTCAATTAACACATGATTGACATAAAATATATATAAAATTATTTTTTACCTTAATTAAAATTCATCTACTACATCTATATCCTCTTGCCTCTTAACTTATGGCTCAGGTCCCACCTTTGATGCTTCCTCTATTCTTTCCTCATGAGATTCATAATTTTTCCCATCACATTCAAAATTATTGAGATGTATTTTAATGGAAAATTATAATTAAATATTAAATAATATTATTTAATATAGTCTCAATATCACTTGATAGTCATAATGATCATAGAATGTCATTATTGGATGGTATAACTCTCCACATGTGATCAAACTATGTTGGGATTTTCCTAACCACCTTATTAATCATACAAAAATTTGAATATGATAAAAAAAATAACCAATTTCACTAGAATATAACTTAATAAAAAGATTAAAAAGCTCACCCAAGGCACAATAAGAGATCACCAAGGCATCCATTATGAGAACATTTCATGAAGAAAAGTAATGTGCATCAACCACACAAACTAACCTTAACAAAAAATAAAACAATTACATATTAAACATAAATAAATAAAAACATATAATTTAATCCATATTAATAATCTTAATTCACTTATCATTAATAATTCATTGATGAAATTACATTAGTCACCATTAAAAAAAGGATATAAAAGCTTACGAAAAAAATCCAAGACCTAAGTTTATCCTTACTATTCAAAACCATTTCCTTCATGCTTATTAAAATGTGATCTCCAAATTTGGATTTGAAAACTTGTGAAAAAATAAGATGATTAAAATGAGAGGTTTATGGATACATTTATAGTATTCCTATACCCCATATCCATGCCATCTATTGTCTACTTGGATTCTCCCTACTAGTTGTTTCTTAGTTGTATTTATCTATCCATCTTATAGATCCTTATAAAATACTTTATGTCTCTTTTTCATGTGAACCTCAAATACATCAATCCTTGATTATTAATAATATTCTTGTAAATATTCAGTCATCCTATTAATTATGATTAACTTATTTCACCATAGTACTATTACATACTAACAATTATTTTTTTCCTCTTCTTTGTGCATTGATGCTTATTTATTGTTATATTCTTTATGAATTTCATGATGATTTGTGATGTTATATGTATCTCATGTGCTCATCACCAAACTAAAAAATTATTATTTAGGATTGATGTAGTCCATGGTTAGGGATTCCAATGAATAAATACCTTAGACCATGTAACCTAATAGATACACACAATCAACATAAATATGAAAACAACAAACTCTTATTATTATTATTATTATTATTATTATTATTGTGAAAAATGATAATACATACATATATTCTCCAAACATGTAAGTTATAGGGTATGTTTGGATTATAAGATAAAAAATTGAAAGATTTTATTTTTATAATGGAGTCCTTCAAATTTCCATGTAATCTCAATACTATAGGTGGTCTTCCTCTTAAGATACCTTTCCTCTATCTCTTTTTTATATTTGGTTCAACATAATCTACCTAAAGTTATTATCCAAGCTCTATATATTTTTCAAGAGTCTCCTTATTTGTTAGGAGAGTTACCTAATGTGGATATAATAGTCAAGTTTATGTATAATTATTTCCCAACCTTCACATTGGTCCAACAACCCCATTAATGTTGGGCATTATACCACATCATTTTTAATCTATCAACTCCTAAATTATTTTACTATCTTAGAGTATATGGTAATGTAGTGCATGTCTACATTGTATGGTTTTAAGATAATGCTAAGTCCATGTATTATTTATCACTATAACCTATGCTATGATAATCAATGTCTATGAACTAAGTTCTTTTTTGCATCTTGACACGTGCCACTAATTTCCTAACACTATTCTTATTATATTTACACATCAATGTTTCCTTCATGTATCATAAATTTTTTATGGAATGATGTTGTGTGTGTGTGTTTTTATAGAGATAAATTTCATCAACCCATGATTGTGATATAAATATGTGAACTATTATGCACCTTTCACTCCTACGTAAACTTGAATAAACCAAAAAGTCTAACTATCTAACTCTTACATGATGGCTTGGCCTTAGTATCCACACACCATCCTCTATGACAAGAGATTTAAAAATATGTACCTAAATATTTAAAAAATAATTTATGTGATGTATGAATTCTCTTCACTTGGGATTTTCCTAAATACGATGTAATATATTACTAAAAATGTGAGATCATGTTCACAATTTTAAGTCTCTAAGAGTATGGCTATAGTAAAAAAATCTGTGTGTGATCCATCCATGTTTCATATTAAGCTACATGATTATTACATTTAACCAAGTACTTATTTTATTATTTCCCAAGCATCCTACTCATCAAATTCGAGTCCATAATGGTCTCTATTTATTTCTCCTCCTTCTCTAGTATCTACACCTTCCAAACCAATACTTGCACTCTTGATTCTTCATCTTAATCATCACTCTATGATTTGAGTAAATCATACAAATATTGCATAATGAATGTTGGAAATATCTCTAATTATTTATGGAAAATTTAATCTCATATAGTTTTTAATAAAAACTTGTGCAACACCTTACATGGCCCTATCTTCTTCATCTTTAGCTTATTATGTATTATAAAGGGAAACCTATCCTTATGAAAATGTGTTGCTACCAAATATCCTACTTCAAATTACTTAATTTTTTTACTTCTCATCCTCATGATGTAGCTACTTCAACCTTATATGCACCTCATGATGTAGCTTATGCATATATTCTATGAAGTTTTTTCATTCTATGTTATTCCTATGTTACATCCTTAGGCCCTTTAGTTCCATAACTCCCCTAGAGATTCTTCAATAAAATAACCAAAAAAGTGGTTTACATGTGCTTCGCTCATTGAATTATTATATGTGAATTTTTATTGTGCTAACATCAATTCTTACTATGTGGGATTATCTCCAAATAAATATCTAATAATGTTTTGACACATTCATTTACCACCTTAGTTTTTCCATTAGTATTATTATGGTATTTTGAACTAAAATTCATCCTTGTTCCAATATTTTTCCACAATGTGCACAAACAATGGCTTATAAACCTCATATTTTTATAAAAAACTATGTTACATGGAAACCCAACATCCTTACCACCTGATTAAATAATAAACTGGTGATGTTTATCACATTACTTGTCTTATTACATGTGATCAAATGTATAGTCTTGGAGAATATTTACACCATGAAAAAGATGGAATCATTCCCTCTATAATTCTTAGAAACCCTAACACAAAATCTATGGTAATTTCATACCATGTTTCTCTAGCATAGGCATTGCATGGTATAATGTTGTATTCTAATTTTTCCTCTTTGCCATCTAGGAAAATTTTCATCTTCACATGTAGTCATGCACATCTATGCATGTTCTTAGCCAATAGTATCCTTATACCATTTGCACTAATGTCTTGTTACAACAAAATTATACTACCAATCCTCTATTGTGTTTTTTTATTCCATTCTTGTGTATTGAACCTTTTAATATAATTTTTTTTGCCTTAAATGACATCCCATCCCTCATAAATTTATCTAGTTATGGTGTCCTATCCACACTTGTTGGTTTTGTGCACACTCTCTAGGCATAAAATAAGTATTTATCTTCTACTTAAAACTCCATCTAGAATAAAATCCAAGGAATTATACCTACATATCATTCAACATGAGCACTCATTTTCTTAGTGATTCAACACAAAAGTGTAGATTTATAAGTAATACACCTAAGTCATGGGTTGTTAGTTTAACTTCCCTTAGATATTGATTAATTTTAGAGGCTAGTGGTGTATTTAAAACGTAAAATACTTTAGAAAAAATAGTGATTCCATATTTTCATCGCTTGCATAATAGTGTAGAGATTCTGGTCATAGATCGAGTATTTATTCTTGAAAGCATTCAAGTTATCACTAAAAAAAGATATAGGCCTACGTTCTTATCTTAAAATTTATTTGATTTATATGCCAATCATATTTTAGGTCAATTGAGTTTTTTTTGAAATATTTTAATGTTAATGTTATCTATTCAGTCATTCTCTCATTCAACTCTTGGAAACTATGCTCAACTTCCATCATCTAAACAAAATACTTGTGATATAATCACAACACCATTTAAATCACTACACATATTACACTAAATATTTTAATTAATTACTATAAAATATCTCTATAACATGAAAAATTCATGCCTCAAATATGTTTCTTATCTTTTGGCCACTCCACTATTGTGCATATTTTCTTTGGGCCCATTTTGAAACATTATTGGGATATACAAACCCCAAGTATTACAGTTCCTTATTGATAAATCTATAATTCTTAAAATTTATGAGAAAAATTTCCACATGTGACCTTTGCAACACATTCTTTAGGAGCATTAGGTGTTACTCCATTTTTTTATTTTGAATAATAGAATATCAAGCATGTATGTGTATGAACCCAATTTTTTCATGTTGCAATATTTCATGAAAAATCCAATGATGATACAAGGAACTATGCCAAATATATTCTCAAACCTATTTATCTCTCATTTTATTAGTTTTAACCCCTTCCTTAGCCCTTACAGTTTTAAAATTCTCATTTTTCTAGGTATTTTTCTCCAAATTTTAAAAATATCTTCTTTATGATGAAACTATTGTAGAGAAAACATAACCACTGAGATAGTTATGTAAATCATCATGGTGAAAATGTAACCTCTATATTTTTTCCACCATTTTCCATGATGGTTTCATTATCCAAGTTGATAGTTTATATTTTTCCACATGCATACACTAGTGGTTCGTTCATAGTATGCACATTTTAAAATTAGCATATGAGACTTTAGTTTTCAAACATTTTGTATGATTTTAGTTGTGTTTCTTCATTGTTTTAATTTTTTTTCACCTTAAATATTTCAAGGATCACTCTTAGTCATATTTTTATCAATCTTTATCAAGTTAACTTCCAAAAGAAACCTCCTTTCCTTCCTTTCAACTATATCACTTTTCCAAGGTTTTTAGATCCAAAAATTTCACTAGAGATTAAATATTTAAATTTTTACAAATCCATAGATTTAATAATTTTGTTTTGGATAATTTTTTTTCTCAATATGTAATAATTTTTTATTTCACTCTACATAAGTTTGGAGAAAGTAATTCACGGAATTTGTAACCATTACTTTATTGTTTGTGAACTAGTCTAGCCACAATCCAATTGTTTTCTTCTTAAAAATTATGTATTTATTGTTTATATTATATTATCATCCTATTTTTGATAGTTAATAAAGTCAATATTGATAAAATGAGATAGATACATGAGGATCATATACTCAAACTGATTACTTATTCACCTTCACTTGATATCACCATTGGTCAGGTTGGAGGGTTTATTTTTGATTTTGTTTTGTTTATTAAAATAAATTAGATTAGTTTAAATTGTTATCATTAATTAGATATATTTAAATTAATAAAATATAAAAATAAAAGAAAATAAATCATTCTCCTCTCTTTCCTTTTACACAAAAAAGTAGTTTTGATTCTTTAGTTGTACTTGCATGTTAAATCTTCAAAGAACAATAGTTTTGCATTAAATATAGGGTAAATTAAGTGAATCCTATCACTAAATAAATCCACACAAATCCATTATTTATTTATCTTAATTTCAACACATATTCATAAAATAAAAACACACACATACATACATACACACACCCAAAATCAAGAAAAAAAGAAGTTTACATAGTAGATCTAATTCCTATCTTTTGCATGTTAAAGAAACTTATCAAAATAAAAAAAATAAGAATTACAAATCCTTCAGTTAGTTAACCATATAATCATAATATCTACGTAAAATCATTCAAAAGTCCCCAAAACTTGCATTCTAGCTTATATATGATATTATATCACAATAAAAACTATAAATTACATGTCATAGAATGAAACCTCATTTATAATTTGAGTTCTTCACTTGAATGTTTAAAAACTCAACTATATATATTATTTCATTTATTTTCATTCAAAAATAAAATAAAAAGAACATTTCATTTGGTGCATGGAGGTAGAACTTTTCTATCAAATTAGGAAGAATAAAAATAACATGTGCACTGCTTATCTAAAATTTATTTGAGAAATTATATCCCTAAAAAAATCTTGAAAATAAAAAAATTACTTTATTTTGATTTCATTTATTTATTTCATTATTTTAAGTACTTTATTTTCAACAACTAGTATAGTGTACTTTCCTTAACAAAAAAATACTAAAAGTACCAAAAATAGATTTAAACAAAGCCTTGTCAAAATGTGTAAAATCCTAAACCTTACTCCCAATCATTAAAAAAAAACAAGTACACTCTTTAAAATCATAATAAATACAATCTATTCAATTTAAAAATTCAATGTAACATTTCCTTCTCACTTGAATGATGCTTCCAATGTGACCACATCTCCACATAATATACATATTTCTTATAGTTAGATCTCTCATTTATGCTAGTATTATCTAGAGTGACATTAATACTAAGCTTCAAATTGAAGTATTTTTTTAATACTATTCCACACCTTATCATTGTATAACTTAATACTATTGATAATCAAGCCTATGTAGAAAAACCCTCAATAATTAGATTTCCTCATATTCTAGACTACCTATTTAATGATCTCCAAGTCTAAGTTATCCCTTTTCCTTTTCTTCCTCCTCAAGAATAACCTCATCATGTTTTATTCACTTCATGTATGGAATTGAGTGGACATATTCAACTTGATAGAGTCAACCAATTCTATAGGGTTATTTACGCCAATTACACCCAATTACACCCAATTCCCTATACCTAGTATTAACCAATAAATTCATGGAATCTTGCCTTTACTCATGCTGATGGTTATTGGAATTATGTCTCATCTCAATTCACCACTCTCAAAGAGAAACATGACATTGGTGAGATATTTTGGTATTGATATAAGCACCCTTTATTACCTTTTATCTAAAAACTCTTCCTTTCACCTCAACCTAATCAAGTAAACACATAGACCTATAATCCTATCATATTTACATTAGTTATTATGAATAGAATTCAAGAAAAGTAGTGCAAAAAAGATAAAATGTCAATTTATTCATGTACATAAATTGGTAAACCTAACATGAAAGGCTTTTCCTTTTGCATATTCACTTTTTATTCCTTTCTTCTACTTATCTTCCCCCTTTAATTTATTATATGGGTATTTATATACCCCTAAAATATGTTTGGACAAGGATTTGAGAGATATTTCAACCTAGATAACTTAAGGAGGAACCACCAAGTTCTCAGTGAGGCCTCCTTACTTAGTTGGAATAAAAAAAACTCCACTCAAAACATGGAGAGTTTTTTTTTAAAATATTTCATCTTTTAACTTGAAAATTAGGTCTAATATAGTAATTCAATAAGTGTATGATATATATAAAATTAACAATAACTAAATAGATTCTAATAATATTAATTTCACTTCTAAAGGAGGACTTACCCTTAGATTGTAACTAGATCATAAATTGGCATGAAAATCCATGATACATAGAGGACATAGAGATTTGATTAGTACATTGATATAATATTATATCTATAAGAAGAGATGAAAAAAATATAATCATACTCATATCCCTCTACTAATAACCAAAACATCTCTATAGCATGTAAGTAGCATAAAATGGATCCTCCTGAATCCTTTAACATAAACTAGGTCAAAATTATTTTCAATATTTCCCTCTTGAATCTTATACAAAATAAGTTATCATATTTAACACTACTTATTCATCAAATATAATGATCTCTAACATGGTGGGCCACATTCAAAATTTATAGAGTAACCACACCTCTTTAAATTAAAGGATAGACCCTAACACTTCTAACCAAAACCATTCCATCTCCTTTCCCATCTTAGCAACAACTTACCAATTGTTACAATATACTTCCAATCTACCTCTCATGAGCTACACTTCAAATTTATATCCCATAGAAATATTTAATCATGGATCCCCCAACATTTTAGACTCTAAAATTCCTCAATCATATCAACCTCACACTCAAAATCCTATTATAAGAGTATTTTATTACATCCTTTCTAATGATGTGGTGGAAAACATGATAACACCATTCATTCCTCCAAGATAAGTGTCATCTAATGTGATACCCATGTATGCTCCTCCCCTATAATCACCAAATATCTTATCTAACCCTCTTTTGCATTATTAAAACATGTTTTCTAAATCTACCCAACTAAAAAATACTTCTTATCCTTATACTACTATATTCCACCCTATCAACCTTCATCATTTCCTCATAACAGTTTCACATCCACCTATTATCTAAATCCTCCTCTTCATGCTCATTCCACCATGCCTTTAGAAAAATTTAGTTATATGGGGACATATGTAATATGTTTTAAATAACCCATCTATTGATTAATATGAGTAGTAATTTTTCCATGTACCTTACTTGAACTCACAAATTTTAAGGGGGGGAGATCCTAATGTGCACATAAAAGCATACACAACTAATAGTAGTGATATTATACCTTGGGATGGGGTAGTCACAAAAATATTTATAAATAACTTACAGGTAATACATTTTTATTGGTAATATCACCTCCCTAAGGCTTCCATTCATTCCTTCTAGAAACTCATTGCCAAATTTGTCAAAGCATTCGACATGAACAAGTTTCTTAAGACTAATATACAATAGTTATTATATATCTAATAAGAGTTTAAAACATTTCTTACCCATTTCATTAGAAGATGGTGAAAAGTATTATAATAATCTATCATCACACCATATATAGACCAAAGAGAACTAGGTGATCTGTTGATATAATTCCTCAATAAGGAAACAAGGGAGGATTTTAAAAATGTTTTATATTGGTCCTATGAAGAAGTGATTAAAAGTGATATGAGAATTGATCAAGAAGGAACTGATAGTAGACTTATAACCTATGAAACTAATTAGTGAATAATAACATCCAATCAAAATAATTATGTTTATAAAATTTTAAACTAAAGAAAAACAATAAATCAAATCCCTAAGGTTATAAAAAATAATTAAAACCCCACTAAGGATGGAGTTCCAAATTAAAATAAGAGGACAAACAATGTGAATAACAAACTGCTTTAACCCTTGAAAAAGCAATGGAAAAAATAAAAATCCAATGTGAAGAATCAAAATACTCCACCCATAGTTCATGTGGTAAATTTTGACCATCCCCCACTTAGTTTCACATAGTTTCAAAACCCAAATCAAAACTAGTTTTAACATGTTGACCATTACCCATAATATTAGAACCAAAAATTTCATCAAGGAAATAACCCAAATATATTTGGTAAAAAAATAATCAGAGGCCTAGGGATTATGATCATAATGTCTACTATATTTTCCATAGATTTATTGGATATGATACTCATGTCTATAGATAATATATCAAATTTATTCAAATAATCCTTGAGGACTAGAAATAAACCTTTGTAAACATGTTTGTATGGAATGCTAATGCAAACCCACTATCTCCACCAATGTGACACCTCAAAACATAAAATTTTTCATATAAAAAAACCCATTTCTTGTTTTCTAGAAACATGATGCTTATAACTAGCCATGAGGTAACAAAACCAACCAACCTCTACTAGCTAGAACCCATGATGTGAATCTTGTAATTTAGGCTTGGCCAAACTTGAGATGGCTCTTCAATTGGGACCTCATGGAAAAATTAGATGGTAAGAATTTTAGAATTATAAAAAAATGAATACATGAACATTATCAATTACACAAGAGAGTACTAACCTAAAACTCCCCATTTACCAAAAGTTTTATATACTAACATAAACCCTAAGCATATGGTAAACTATGATTTAGTTACCAACCCTACAAATATATTTTATCATATCTCCCTCATGATATTTCTCAATAACTCTCTTGCCCATCACTCAACATTAATTTTTGCCTTAGAATTGGGGCACCTAACTAGTGTCATGCTTCTACCCTAGGCCTAAATTAACCAAATTGATTTGGACATGTTTCCACCTAAACAAAACTCAAGAATAATTGGTTACTTATTTGACCTTAGGAGTCTTCCCCTAGACACTAATAGATTCTAACTTTATTTTTGAAAATATGCATTTATAATAATTATGTAAAGAGAGTAATGGTTGATGATAGGGTGACTATTAACATAGTCCTCTTTTAGTTTCCTTAAAATATTAGTTAAGAGGAAACTAATTTATCCACCACTTAAAACACCCTAAGATACTATGATATCCTCAAGTACACTTCCATTGAGACCATCATCCTTCCTGTAACTTTGGACTCTAAAATTGTATTATCATATTTTTATGTGATCGATAGGGACACAAAATATAACATGATACTTGGAAGGCCATGAATTCATAGAATTAAGGAAATAAATTTTAATTTATTCCAAGAGATCATATTACTTCACCCAAGGAATATTTTCATTGCTTAAAGGGATTTGAAACCCTTTGAATCCATCTAATCCAACCTCAATAGGAAACTACGGATCCATATTGATTACCATCTACCTAATAATAATGTGGTGGAACCCCCAACCTAACTAAAGAAAAGGAACCTATAATGACCACTATGTGTGTCTTAAATAGGGGTTCCAAAATTACCAAAACCTTATCAGATGAGAAACTTGTTGTCACTTATATTTTCACCCTTTAAGGAGATGTCTTATCTCTTCTCATCCAAGTGGAAAAATTGAAACACCTCTAGGCTATGGGTGAGCCTAATAATGAGGTGAATCTATAGATAGGGCTAGATCCCTTGATGTACCACCTATATATCACTACTACACCTATGTTTGTGAGGGAAAAGGGAGAGAAAAATAAAATTAAACTATCCTAAAGGAGTTGATACACCAAATTAGTTGATGAATTCTAACCAAATGCATGTTACACATGAGAACAAGGGGCTAACCAAACATAAACTTCTCTTATTTTCATCTTCTCACATCAATATTTCATTATGAGGTTGTGATGAATGTTTATGATAGGACTAAAAAAGAGGCATAAGATGACATTGTTTGAATAGACTAACTCACTCAACCTTGACACATTAATAAAAAACTTCACATGACCTATAAGAAAAATCTTTCCAACTGCAAATAGGTGAGAGAATGAAATAATAATGCTAAGGAAACAACAAGTCATCACTAAGAAAAATAAATCATGCAAGTGAACACACTAGGAATAGTCATGGAAGAGGTAAAAAATATTAGTATTTATTTACCCATGGTATGAAAATGAGTATGGATTCACCATAATCAGGTGGAGCATAAATTTATAAAGGCCAAAATGGTTAGTTCTTATATAACTTGAGAGATAAATGAGAAAAGAGAAGCCCAAAGGTCATAAGGAAAATTGAAAAGATAATAAAATGAGTTACATGTGCATGATAATGGAATTTTAAATTGATCATGTAAATTTAGGAAGCACAGGTGTCACCCCAAGTCATGAAAATCTTGAAATGTGGCATGAAACTTCCTTTGCTAGCTCATAAAAACTATCTTCATCATTCACACCTATTGGAACATACAAAAAATGACTAGGGACATGTATAATGATTATAATAAGAGTTAATGATTTTATACATGATTCTCCATGCATTGGTTACATTCTTAGTCATTTGGAATCTCTTAGAAGTGAGCCATCACTACCTATAATTAAAGAAAACTCCTCTTTTAGTCACCCCTCACACTTGGCTTCCAAAAAGGCATAAATTTTCCATGAAAATTAGTAAAATTGAGTGTATGACACTTTTTAAATACCCTTTATGGCCTTAGAGGCATCGGTCACACCTTAAAAAGGCTTTCACTTGAAGTTTTCACACTTCTCACCACCATGTTTACTATGCTAGTTTTGACTAGCTAAGATTAGAGCTCTAGTAGGAAAATTAAGGAGTTATTATGATGAATTAAATTAACAGTGTGGTGTTAAATTAATTATCAATATTCCTCCTAATTTTTTTCATCTCTTAAAACCTCCTAAAACCCACACAATGCATAAAATAGTAAAAAATACCCTATTTTATACCCCATTCATATAATTTCATATAGTCCAAAAGGATGGGGAGATATTGAGATATTTTTATATAGGGTAAAATTAGTTTAATATTCATTCTACATCACTTATATATCCATCCAACCTCATCTTCCCAATCAGGTCCTTCCAAGAGTTTAGTAAAGGGTTTAGGCCTATTTTACCCTCTTAAGATTTGTTCATGCAAATTTGACATTGGAACTACCAAAAATTTTCACTAGATCACATTTAAAGACCTTAATAAACCTACCCAAACTATTTATACCCCCATGCACAAGATATAAGGATATGTGAACTTTGAAAGTTGCTCTATCAGGCTTGATTATCCACTTTGCATAGGTCTAATGTTGTCCTTGAGTCAAAATGGCATTCTTTGTGTTTTGTAAACATACAAAGAGATTATAAATCTATAAATAAATCCTAAAAACATGTTACAATAATTTATAAGGCTCACTAAGATCTAGATGTGAAAGTGACCTCTTATTTGGATTCTAAGCATAACCATGCCTCATAAGCGTGTTTGCACTTTTGATGGTTTATACCTCCTTGTAAGTATTATAACATATATGAGATGTTTCTCATGCTTTATTAGTGTTAATAAAATCTAAAAACATCCTATAAAGGTCCAAACAACATCTATTTTACCCATTTTTCTCCCATCCCCAAGACTACAAGGTTTGCAACCTAGGGAAGTACCCTCTATCTAAGATAAAATAAAGGGTAATTCCCTTATTCTCTCAGATAAAATAAATGTTTGAGAAGATTATATAGGTGACGGATACTATTTAAACAAAATTTTGGATTATTATCAGTTCAATATACCCCCCTGGTCTTTTAAACTCCAAGGCAGACTTCTATGAAGGCAGACTACGTAAGGTTTCAAGATATGGACTGTGTCTTGCTTGATATGAGTCCTTTGTCTATTAAATATCAATTTTGAGAGTTTAATGAGGATATTGTGACCATAATTAATGTATTATAATCTTCATTTTTCCCTCTAACCTCTCATTTACCCTTTCATATGCTTGAACTCATAAGATTATGTATATTTTCTTGATTGTGTCTCTATTTTGAAGGGACACCTGTAGATGACCTTATATGGTTTAGAATTTAGAAACCTTGAATAAATCTCTAAGAAACATTAAAATATTAATTATAAGTGGTTGGACCTATTCATTTTATATTTGGGCTATATCCATCTCAACAAACTCATTCTTCTGCCCTCTGCTCTTTCATAGTCAAACATAGTTAACTATGTTAGGCCCTGTAGGTGTAAATGAGGCTTAAAAAATAATATTCTAACCTCTTTGAATGATACTTAGATCATACATGTTATTTGATATGCCTTTCACCTGATGAGATAGTTTAAGCATGAATATGTACTCCATTTTCAACCTTGGGTGGTAGAGTCACCTTCCATCTCTAAATCCTATATGTGTACACTTTGTGATGAAAAGGAGGTCTATAGGTAGTGTTGTAGTCAAAATTACTATATATTTATATCTTTATGATATTTAGATCATCAATATCCTTTTAAACCATTTTTAACCAATCAAATGTGAAAGTATTTCCCAATTCTACCAATTTGGGTGAAAAAGTCTCTTTGGGATTCAAACATGTAGGTAATCATTGTCTAAATTTAGAGCATGAAAATGTAACTTTGTGCTATTCAAGAAATATATTCCTTAAGTCATCTACCCTGCAAAATTTTCATAGTTATTGTATTATATTGAGACTATAATATTTAATCATCAAGATGCATCTAAGCCTTTGATAACTTTATTACATGGCCTTGATAAAAAGGTCCAAACCTCTATTTTGTACTTTTGGGGAAAATGTCCCTAAATATAATCATTGCACCTTCTAGCATGGTTTTCCACTTATATTGGCCAACTTAACCATAAAACAATCTTATAATGGTCAAAACTACATGTTAGCACTTCCAACAAAGATTTCATCACTTTTTCAATGCTTCAAAACAACTCCTCAACTCTCTAATAACACCTATAGGTGGCCATTTTCATGTCTATAGATAGTGAATGGAATGAGAGCAATGTGCATGTTTTTTTTTAATCTTATTATGATTTTAAAGATCTTTTTAAGGATTTAAAATATAATTTATTGATCATTCAAAACATTATTTGGATCATACACTCCCTTTTAACATGATTGGTCTTCTCATGGGATACCTATAGATGAGCATTTCCATATATGCAAGTAGTAGTGTAGAATTGAAATTAGTGAGAAATAAATGCATATTTATGCTCAAATATAGGTATTTTAAAGGTATAAATGGTATATGATGATATAAAAGATCTTGATGAAAGACTCCACACCTCACTTCAACATTTGGAATGCTCCAAGCACCTCTATATGCTCATTCATGACTACCTGTATACAGATATATCATTGCCTATCATCAAGGTCCTTTTATGCTAATCAGGATGTCCAATATGACTATTAACACAAAAATAATGTGAGAAACACCTTTTAGAGTATACATTTTACATCTATACTCATGATCAGAGCTCAAACCTCATGACTATAACTGATAATAAGCATAAAGTTGACTGTGAGCTTAGAATAACTAAGTGTAGAAGACAAGCTCTGATGTTGTAAGGTAAAAAATAATAGGGAGGTGGTATTTATGGCATTATAACATGGAAAACACCATATCCTACTCATATTAATTCCTTGTAGAGAATAAAATCTTCTTTAAGTAGTGAACATGACTGCCATTTCACATAGATCATCAGCTTGTAAACTGAAATAATTAGTCCATGAGATCTTTTCCAAACATTAAATTAAGAATGGAAATAATTTTATAAGATATATAACATCCTCTAGAGTCAAAATCACCAAATGGATTGTATGAACCTATCCAAAATAGATAAAAACCTATAAGGTGCACAAATTAGCAAGTAAATTAGATAGTCTAACTTATTAGTAATGGTTCATAAAGCACAAACTATCATTACTGTACAACCAAAAATCCAATGGAATATGAATTAGTGTATAAGACATACCAATAAGAACTTTTATTTAAACCTATCTTGTTGACTATACCAAGTATAAACTTGAAGGCCATTCTTGTTTGCCAAGCCTAGTGGAAGAAAAGAAAACAATTTTCTTCATTTATTGAAGTTTATGATTAAAATGATCACTATAGTAAGTTTATGGAAGACCAAAGGACACTCTTGAAATGTACTCAATTGTTGGAGTATGTATAATTTTGTACACCTCATTAAATGCTCATTTTCCAAGAAAATTACCTTTTTATCTAAATAATCTACCAATTTTTAGTTAAAAATAGTTGATTAAGACATATTAGGACATATGTGGCATGAAATCATCATTTTAAACCTTCACATCTCTCAAGGTGGCTATATAAGTCATTAAATGCTCTATTTTGACCCCAAAAATGACTCAAAAAGACAAAGATTAATATTACTAAGACCAAGGCTAATATAGGATTAAATTACATAAAAATACATATAATTCACCTTATGAAATAATAATAGACCCCTAAAACATCTAAAAATTAAGTTTTTACCTATAAAGGTCCTAATTTTACCTGTAGGATCAAATTTGGTCAATAAAATAAAATGATATCAAGACAATGGAAAAGGTAATTGAATAAATTATTGTAATGAAACCAACAATCCCAACCAATTCCATGACTAAAATAATTAAAATCTTTGAAAATGATGAATTGATCAAACTCCCTTTTTAATCTATAAAATTGAGACTTATAGTCCCCACATACCTCTTAGTTTGGAGGCTCTCAACTCAAGTATGAAATTCCACCATGTTGGCATGGTAGAAATATTTGGGCATGTAGATAAGCCTCTAAAATAACATTATGATCCACCTCCTAAAATTAGTCAATCAATACCCCATCATAAATATG
This sequence comes from Torreya grandis, assembly GCA_037957365.1. Lineage (NCBI taxonomy): Eukaryota > Viridiplantae > Streptophyta > Pinopsida > Cupressales > Taxaceae > Torreya > Torreya grandis. The sequence continues at coordinate 4,577,839 of JARHVA010000321.1, forward strand.
AAACTTGTAGTTTAGATGTTATATTAAATAATGAATTTTTTTCACTTCCTCCTCCCCTACCAGTGCTTGAGGAAGGAAATCATAATTTAATCCTAGACACTATATAAATAAACATTGGTTCTAAATAAGACCCTAAAATTATAAAAATTTGATCATCTCTCTCTCTCTCTCTCTCTCTCTCTCTCTCTCTCTCTCTCTCTCTCTCTCTCTCTCTCTCTCTCTCTCTCTCTCTCTCTCTCTCTCCTCTCTCTCTCTCTCTCTCTCTCTCTCTGATAGGTAGAGAACTATAGAGAAATTCTTATCAATTTCTCAAAAAAATTTCTTTCTCTTGTTTGAATACGATGTTAAAAGATAAATTGATTATGCCTTATGAAACTTATTGTGAATATCATCAAAATGTTCATGTATGACCCATATAATTGGAAGACCTTGCCTTGAGACTTGACAATAGAATAAATAATAAAAATGGATAAGGTTGTAAATTTAGGCCCAATTGGTTTGGTCCATATCTAGTGATTGAGGATTTAAATATTGTATCCTATTAGTTATGCACCTTAGAGGGTAAGGAGTTTGTTGAGTTTGTGAAATATTTACATATCAAACATTTCTACATATAGTCATTGCATTTCACATTTCCCTATTTTTATAATAAATAAGTTTACCATTATATATGTGTTGTTTTTCATATTAGATGTTTTGTTTAATGGTTTTTTAGCTATGAATTCAAGTGACAAATACTTTCAAAGTGTAACATATCATTCCATATCATTTTCCATCAAGGATTTTGGTGAGTTTGAGAAATATTTACATATCAAACATTTCTACATATAGTCATTACATTTCACATTGCCCTCTTTTCATAAAAAAAAGTTTACCATTGTTTATGTCTTGTTTTTCATATTATATGTTTTTTTAAATGGGTTTTTAGCTATGAATTTTTGTGACAGAGACTTTCAAAGTGTAACATATCATTCCATCTCATTTTCCATATTATCCTATTTACCTTTAGAAAAAAAAATCAAAATCAGGATGACATAAGTTATTGTCTTATTTATTATGAGAATAATGTACCTCATTCCTCTACTTTTTTGCTAACTTAGAAAACTCTAGCCTACAACCTAGTCTAGATGATTATCCATGATAGAGTCTCTTTTTATGGTTCCCTCTAATTAAAAATGTTAGCATGCTCAAACTAGGTAACCTTACTTACATATCTTGGTCTTTAGTGATGAGCCATTACATCTTACTAGTTGAATGAGGCCAATATTTGGGGGTAGGATCCCCCCAAAGAACAAGAATAAGAAGAATAATAATAAATTCATTAATACAAAAACAAAGCTTATGTAAATCAAATCAATATGAAACATCTTTCCCTTCACTAATTAAATCCTCACATCTTATTAGTTATGTGGGGTTAGCGATGTTGGAGTGCCATTAATCACTTGTATATATATATATATATATACATATATGTATATATATATGTATATATATATATGTATATATATATATATATATATATATATATATATATATATATATATATATATATATATATATATATATATATATATATATCATTTGGTGATGAGCCCATGCATCTTCATGGTCACATGAGACTAAATGTAGGGGATCATAGAAAAGGAGAAAGAGAAATATTCAATTTATAAAGTGTAAAAAATAATAAAAAATCCCCCAAAAGGCTTTCCTAAATGTCTATGGTCAATGGAAAAATGTCTCCCTCTTACTGATTCTATCATGATTGCCCATATCTAGACAAAGCCAACAAAACATATATATATATATATATATATATATATATATATATATATATATATATATATATATATATATAGTGTTTAATAGGTTGAGTAAGAAATACAATTATCACTTTTCTCATAAGGACTAAGTCAACCTCATGATCCTTAGGAAATTTTGGTGTATAGTTTTTTTTTAATCTCATTTCATATATATTATCTCCCTTTCATCCCTCTATTACAAGTTGAAAGTCATATGTTGTGTAAGAGAAATAGCATGATCATCAGCTAAAAACCATCCATTGACACATTTGTAGTTTTTTAAAACATCCATTTAATTATATTTTCATATATTATGTTTACACATATAAAACATATAAACATACACATAACATTATCAAAATAGATATACATGTTTTATCACATTTATATTTATCTAAAGTGAAAATTTTGAAAAGTAACATTAATATAAAGAGAATAATACACAATGGTAAGTCACCAAAATAAAATAAAATCTCTCTATATATAACAATGAAGTTTGTATACATCATGATTTAGTAAAATTACATCTATAGAGGGAAAATGAATTTAATAATCTAAAAAATCTAAAAAAGAGAGACACAATAGTGATCTTAAGGTCTCATTGGAGGTTGTTAACCCCCTTTAAAAGCTGAGTGTCTAAGGTTCTTGCTCCTCCTCTTATGAGAATGTCCTAATTAATATGAGTGATATGGGATATTGATCATAATCATATGACATATCCTACTTTTATCTACCTGAGAGGTTATCCATCTTGTTATTTATAAACATGAACAATCCTTACATCTCTCTTTGACATCACTAAGAGTCTTTGCTTGAAACTCTAAACCAACCACCTTGGCTTGAAATCCAAATATATATCCCCTTTGATAAGTGATCTCTTAAAATACATGGTAATTAAGGATAAAGACATATGTATTCCTACCTATCCTTGTAGGAAGGCTTGAATTAACTAAAATCAAATCCATAACAAAGCTAGTGCCCACATGAGATTGGTTGACCAAAGTGTATTTGATTAAGGTCCTCCACTGTATGGAAAAATATGAAATCACAAAAAGGAAGACATTACATCTCTGGTTGTATAAAATAAAAAAATAAATAAGTGATAAACTGAAAATTAATGTGGAAAATAATTAAAATAGACAACACAATATTTTACCTAGATCACCCTCTTGCTAGTCAGGGTCTGAGTCCTCATGGGAGCTCATCTCAACAACATCCTCCAATCCATAAGGTTCTTAGTCACCCCATTTGATATCCTAGCATCTATTTCTATCCTAATAATACTAATATTTATAGGGAAACTACCTATAGTAGTGGATACTATGGTGGTATTTGTACCTATTTCTATCTACCCATTGGTACTAAAACTACCATTACAATATACATGATGATACTCACCTATCATCCTCCTATCAATACTATCCTATCTATACCTATGATGGGATTCCCTAGAGTGAGAGGATGACACCATAATATCCCTAATCTATCTTCTCATATCTCTATGTTCCCCTTAACACTACCTTGGGAATGGGTATATTAGCTACACACTATATCCTATACTATTAGGGAACCCTATCCATGGGGTGCACCTCTATCTATAGGTAGTTATCTCTCACCTAACACACAATATCATAATTTATGAGAGTGTCCATAATCTCTTCCCATTATCTTTCCATATATTGATATGGAAAAGAAATTAGATCTACTAATGTCAATTTACCCACCACTTGTGGATAGTCTCTAAACATAACAATGGTTATCCACCTACAGGCTTTGATTTTGCCCATAGTTTAATTGATATTTTTCATTGGTAAAGGGTCATATACTTATATACCTAGCTCATGATTATTATAAGGTGGTTGATAAATAGAGTACCTATCATTGTTATCTGATATAAGTCTCTATAGGTTATATGCAAAATCTCTTAATTGTTAGCCCCTCTCCTTGATGCTGCTAACAATAGGTTCCTAGATATAAAGTAGGTAATATGTCCCCTTGTCTCCCTCTAGTCAAGAGGAAAGGATCCCTATGATTAATTTACAAAGGCTTGGGATATTTCCTACTATAACCACACTAGTTTAACCCCATAATTCACACCCATGTCAGGTGTATCTACATCAAAAAAATAGTATACCTAGTTAGTAGCATCACCTCTATCTATGGCCTCTATCAATGCCATGAATCTAGTTTTAGATATCAATCCTAGTATCCTATACACATCTTATGAGAGTGATGGTCCACTTTCTTAGGGCCTCTAATACCAATAAAGTGTTCTAGTTTACATCCCAATAGGTGAAAAGGTCACATATCAACCTACTCAATGAGGTAATGATCCCCACCTATAAAATCCTAAGAATCCTCACTCCATATAATATGGTGAACTCATCAATCACAAATAACTTATAATCTTATGGATCCAATCCTACTCCCTCACTCTACTCTACTGAATTTACTCTCCGTACAAAACACAAGTCAAAATAACTCTAATCACTTTTTCGACACTAAAAAATCACCTAAAAAAATCCTTTTCATTTGATGGTGAAATTGTTGCCTTATGTAGGTGATGGATATGTAATCAAAGATATTTATAAACTAAAAGTTATGTAACTATTACATGAAAGTCATGTAATCACCATAAGAATGATATAAAAATGTTTTTACCATGTCATTTTATGTAATTTCCATGGATGGAACAAACCTAGTGGTGATGGAAACATCAATATAATTCTAAAAAGATCGATGGTTCTTCCATCCAGCCATGGCCATACATTAACCAACCTAATTTGATAAAAAAAATTCACCAAAACACATTTTTTTTACATTTTCCTAGACTACCCTTCCCCCCAAGCCTATCCATGTAAATAATTGTATATTCTAATGAATGAAAATAAGTTTTCAATCCATTTTTCAAATTTAGAGAAAAAAGAAAAAAAATGTAGAACTTACCCTTGGTCACCTTGATCTTAATTCTGCTAGTATGTTTTCCATACTCTCTTTATGTTCATCATTATATATTCTCTCTCATCCAATTACATCATAGCGTATCCAAAGCTCAAATTTTATAAATATCAAATGCACAAATGATTTCTATTTTTTTAAAGTTTTAAAATAAACAGTTCATTTTACTAGCCATTGTGTTTTTATTTTTAGTAAATTTATTTCAAAACTTTCAATTTATTATATTATTAAATTTTTTCAACACATAACCATTACAAAACATGTTAAACACTAAACAAATTAACATTTTATTCTTTGTAGCATTGTTGCAAGGATTGTTGTTTTCTATTTTTGGTTTTGCAGGTTGACACTACTAAGCATTGAGATTGATCCCCTATGTGATGATTTAATTAGTATCCTTATCCTATTTTACATGGTAATAAACTTCTTTATGTTTTTTTTAGCTAACATATTTTATGATTCTTCTTTAAACTACACTTGATTACCATTTTATAATCACATGTCTTGCAGGTGTCTTGATTGGATTTATGCACCACATTTGTAAGTGAGGTAAGTTGTATAACCATGATTTTCCATTATAGTATTATTTTACTCAAGAAAACACCCTTCTCAATACATGACGAGGTGTCTCCCTAAGGGTATAATATGTACGCACCCAAATTTTTACATGATATAACATTTTGAGAAAAAACTAATTATAATGAAAGGACCTCTACCAGAATATTATTAGACCTCTTTATCTCCCATTTTTTGATATTTTAACCATTTATTAAGACTTAATATTGTTATATTCTCTTTTTTATAAGTGTTTTACTCCAAATTTTAAAAATTTGATGTAGGAGCATCCAAGTGTTCTTGAAAATTTGCATCAACCAAAAACATAGTGGTGTGTGTTAGTTTAGGTTTTTATTTTTTTACTTGTCAGATTAAAATTATTAATCTAAGTTTGATGTTGATAAAATATTACTTTACCATGGGAAAAATACAAAGAGTTTTTTCTACTTCTCTTAGTCTGCATTGACTGTTAAGATAAACATTTTTCAAGAATGTATATTAAAAAGTACATAATTTGATGGTGAAAATTTGTAAGGTAATAGTAATTGAAAATTAAAATTTATCATTAAATTTAATCTAATTTGTTTTTATAATGATAATTTACCATCCATTTTTATCAATCCATATCATCTATCGAGTTTGTGACACTTAGAAAGATGATTATTTACCAGAAGTGAGAATTTGATTTTAATTTTAATTTTTATATGATATAAAATTTATTTTAAAATATGTTTTTAAAATTTCAAATCAATTAGATAAATAGTGGTAGAGTTATGATATTTTTTTTTAACTATCATTCAAATTAAAAATGTCACTTGAGCACCCACAAGTTAGTATTTTGGTGATTTACTATGATACAACTTGGGAAGCTAAGTTTTTTAGAGGTGCTTGGTGTTTTATTATTATTACTGCATGCCAAGTTTCACATTTTTAAATGGTGCAATGGTAATGTTTGATAGTCATGAGTGATTGTTTCTACTTTATGATGTGTGGCAAGAGCCATTATTGATAGTTTGGAATTTAATCATGAAAACTATAGTATGCCAAACTATTGTACATTATATTGAGGTTAGGGAAGTTTAATATACACCCCATGAATCTTGGGTGTCAAATGGATACAATATCAAGAGAAAGGAGAGTAATTTTGGAGGGAGGAATGAGATGTGAATGGAAAAAAACTCTCCAAGAAAAAAACATAGAGTTTTATTAGTCTGGGAGAGACTGTATGAGAGATTATAACTATTTCATGTAATATAATAAGGCTGTTAAGGAAAGAGTTTGAGATTGTGATTGGAGTGTGTATTCTATTGTGATATTTTTATTTTAAATGTAATGAATATGTGTTAAATGTGTCAAGCATGAGTATGTGATAGAAATGTGTCCATGAATGAATGTCTAACCTAAGAAACAAAAAGAGAAAGGTAGTCCTTAATTATACCCCATACCTAGTGCTTAAACTATTTTGTATCAAATCAATGTTTTCAATTAAGGGTTGAGAGTGTAAGGCTCTTTTATGAGTCAAATTTAGGCTGTGAAAAATAAGTCTGCATAAGTGAGATGACATCTGTGAAAAAGAATCTTGAAAATTAGTGGGGATGAGTTTATTATAGGTGTGAAAGAAGTCTTTAAAGTTTAGTGGATGTGAGAGAGGATATTTTATATTGTGAAAGAGAATATTAATGGTTGAGGAGATATGATACAAAAATGAGGAAAAACACAAAAAGTAGAAGACTTGATAGATATGGTGAAAGAATTCCAAAAAATATTAGGAAGGATGGAGCTACACAAAGTGGAGATGTTTAAATTGTGAGTGAAGAAGATGAATAATATATGGTGATGGGTTTATTTACATACAAGTAAGTTTAGATTATTTGGATAAAGACCAAACAAGTGACCCATATAGATGAAGATGGGTTTATTTATGGTTTATTTACATAAGAAAGAGACCCATAGAGATGAAGATGAAGGAAATATGTAAGCCCACTAGCATTTTTTTTTTTTTGTGATAAATATATCCCATTTAAAATTAGGAAATTGATATTAGAGTTGGAATATAATTTTTAAGATGAGAATATTGAATACCCCATGAGGGTAAATATTACATTCAATAAGTTGTGTGGATTTTTAGTGGTGTATTGCAAATATCTCCAAGAAAGGAGTAAACAAAAGTTAAAAATTAGGTGAGTGGATGGTAACATATGGTTTCCAAGTTCTTGTGTCATTGATTACACACAAAATTTTATAAATAGTGGTTTAATAATATTAGTATTTATAATCTTGAAAGAGAATTAAATAATAAGAATATTTACATGAAAGGTAATAAGAGAGGTTAGTTTCCATGTGATCAAATCAAGTATACTCTAATAAGTAACAAGGAGGAGAATGTGTAAGCATATAATAAGTATGTATTTGAAGACAACAAGAGGATGATGTTTCCATGTGAGAATCCAAATTCTATTTCAAAAAGCAAGGACAAGGAAAGTTATGTGAAACCCAAATCTAATTTTTAGAACATGGAGAAAGAGGTTTATGATCAACCTATAGAGGAAGGAATACTCATGTAAGAGTATATATAGGTGATAATATTTGAATTATAATATGGATACCTAATGCTTTATGATGGTAATTTTTTTGAGATATACCATGAATTGAAAAAAATAGAATCATCCTTGGTGAGTAAAGGAAATGCATTTGTTTTTTATATTTTAGAGGGTATAAGGGTTGAGGACAACCAAGGAAATATACATGTATATTTGAATAAATAAATATATGTGAAATAGTATAAAATCCATGGAAATTTTAATGATTGCATAAGGGGAATAATATAGGTAGTTGATGTGTAAGTTAATTCACACAAGGATAGTATGTTTGTAAACTATCCATTTGTAGGAGAAGAAAATAGAAATAAGGATGTGGAGAGAAAAAAAACATGATTTTTTTTGAAAATTGGCCTATAAGAGTCCTTCATGTAAGAATAATGAGAGAAACAAATAAGATTTGGATAATATATCCTTGAGGTGTGAAAAAGAGTTGGAAGAAATGATTGTGGGAACTCTTGATTCCATTAATATGTTTGATGTATTTATAGGTTAAATAAAGGAGATGGAAATGGTGGAAAGGATTCTAAAAAAATATTCAAGGATTAAAGTGGCATTGCATATGTGAGAGAAACACATATGAGTATTTGAGAAGAGACTCTAATGAGTCAATGTATGCATTGTCCTCATATGGATAAGGAGAGTGCAAGGTTATTTTAACATGGAATGAAAGTGGTGAAGAAGGAGATAATAAAATCTCCTATAGATAATATAAAGAAGATGATAAATGAAGAAGACTTTTTAAAAAATTGAGTAATGTTTTGAAGGGCACACAGAGTGATAGAGGATCTAAGAAGCCTAAGCTTGATGATAATAAAGGCAATAGTGTGAATATGGAAGAAGAAAATGATGATATTGGGTATTTGAGTCTATCATCAATCCAATATTATATTGAACAACATGATATTTTAGGTGTAGAGATGGAGAGACACAAGGTTTTCATAGAGGCCTTCCAAGGTGAAGAGTTAAAGCTATAAGTGCAAAATTATGCACTTGAGAATTAAAGTGAGGAGGATATCTATATATATATATATATATATAATTTTTAAAAGTGAAGGAAGAATAAGAGCTATTTAAGAATATTTTATGAATTAATAAGCCACAAGTGAGGTGGTACTATCAAGGAGACAAGTGAATAAGGAGATGATAACCATGAGAATAAAGGAGACACAAATGGAAAAGGATAATAGAAGGAAGAATCCAACATCAAGTTAGATAGTGAGTAAAAAAATGAATAATTATTTAGGAGGTGATGGTAGGTTAGAAATGGGTTTAAGCCCACAATGGAGAGTAAGATTTGAGAAAGAGAATCTTAGTGTAGGTGGTTAGATGAAGGTGGGTTTCATCCCACAAGAAGATGGAGAGAAAAGAGGATAATCCTTTGGAAAATTAATATGGACTATGGTGGGTTTTATCCCACAAGGGAAGGATATTATGGTGGGTTTAACCAAAAAAGAGAGAAGATTGAGAAAAGATAAGAAGAGAAGAAAATAATTGAAACTAGAAAGAGGGAGGTGGAAGTGGAAGAGAAAGAATGAAAAATAACTGAAGAACTTGGTATGTTTTAAGGGAATACCATTACCATTATATTTCAAGATAAAAATATTTGTTTTACTATTTATTCCATCTATGTGAGTAGGAGCTCACATTTTCAGAAAGAATTGTGTCTGATACAAGATCATTTAAGAGTTTATGCAATCTTGCATCAATAAAAAATAGAGTGGTGTTGTTTAGTTTACATTTATGTTTTTATATATTTATTATATTGATATTTTTAATTTATAATATTATTTTGATAAAGTATTCACTTTATGTGGGAAAATTTGATAGATCTTTTGCCTACTTTACACATGGACTATTAAAAAACACAAACCCTTATTAAGAATTGTTATGCAATACCATATAGAATTAGATGATGAAATTTGGTGAGGTCATATAAATTTACACGTATATAATCATTAAATTTAATATAATTTTGAGTTAAAATAGTAATGTATCATCCATTTTTGTCAATCTACATCATTTGTCTAGTATGTGACACTTGGCAAGATGTTTGTTTACTAGTGGTGAGAATCATATTTATAAATTTGGTTAATTGATAGAAAATATATTTTAATATATTTTATTAAAATTTTAGATCAATTAGATAAATATAAATAAATTTATGATAGTTTTTGTAACTATCATTTGGCTTGAAAATGTCACTTAAGCACCCATGAGTTAGGAGTTTGGTTATTTAGCGTAGTATCACATAGGAAGCTAATATTTTTGTAAGTACTTAGTGTTTTAATAATATAACTACATGAAGAGTATAAAATTTTGAAATGTTATAGTGGTTATGTTTGAAATTTACACATGATCATCTCTACTTTGTAATGCATGGAAGGAACCATTACTAATAGTTTGGTGTTTAATCATGAAAACTAAAATATGCCAAACTATTGTACATTATCTTGAGGTCATGAAAGTTAAATAGACACCCTATAAATATTGGGATGCCATTGGGATATGAGATAAAAATAGGGGGAGTAATTTTTAAGTGAGGAAGGATTTATGAAGGAGTAGAATAAATAGTTGTATCGATTGAAGAGGGACTATATGAGAGTCTATAACTCTTTCATTTAATGTAATAATATTAATAGGGAGAGTGTTTGAGAGTGTGTATTATATTGTGATGCTTTTAATATGAATGTAATAAATATATTTTAAGTTCATCAAGTCTGAGTATGTGTTGAAAGTGTGTCCATGCATGAATGTTTGACTTAAGCAACATAGAGATAAAGGCGGTCCTTAGTTGGACCCCTCTCTAGTGCTTGCACCAAAATATATACTTCATGATGAATTTTTTGTGGTTAAAACATAAAAACCATAGTATTTCCCTAAACTAACATGGTGAAAACATAACCTCTATGGTGGTTTAACCTTTTTTTGAAGTAGTTTTATTAGCCAAGGCAATTATTCTTCCAATAGCTATGGAGGTTTTAGTTTTTCCACCTACATACACTAGTGGTTCCATCACGATAGGCATGTTTTAAAAATATCATCTAAGAATTTAGCTTACACACATTTTAATGTTTCTAGTTACATGTATTCATTGTTTTTCTTTGTGTTTTCCTTCAAATTTTCCCATCTCACTCTTATTCCTATCTTTATCAATTTTTATCAAGTTAACTTGACCAAGCTCCCATTAAAGCTTGATTTAACTTCCATAAACAACCCCTTTTCCTTACAAGTATCTCAATTTTCCATAGTTTTTAGTTTTAATAATTGCACTAATTATTTAATCTTTCAAGTTTTAAAAATCCATAGCCTACCTTATTTTTTTTGGAGAAGACTTGCCTCAATCTATAGTCAATTTTGGTATCCCTTTACACATGTTTGGAGAAGGGAATCAACCAAATTTCCAACAAATTTTTTATTGTTCATGAATCGGCCCACACAAAATCTAATTGATTTCTTATTAAAAATTGTGTCTTTATTGTTTCTATTCTATTGTCATAATTTTTTTTGGAGAGTTACCAAGATAAATATTTATCAAAGGAGCTAGCTACCTGAGGATTGTATACTCACACTGATTACTTCTTCACTTTCACTTGATCTCACCATTAGTTAGGTTGGGGGATTTGATTTTAGTTTTTTTTGTTTATTAAAATAGTTTAATTAGTTTTATCTTTCATAATTCATTATATATATTTATATTTATAAAAAATAAAATAAAATAAAACATTCTTCTCTCTTTCATTCCCCCCCAAAAATAATTAGTTTTATCTTTCATAATTCATTATATATATTTATATTTATAAAAAATAAAATAAAATAAAACATTCTTCTCTCTTTCATTCCCCCCAAAAAAAGTACTTTTGAGTCTTTAGTTGTACTTGCATGTTAAAGATTCAAAGAATAACAGTTTTAAATTAAATATAGGGTATATTAGGTAAATATTTTAACCAAATAAATGCACACTAATACATTATATTTGTAAGTTTATTTTTAAACACATATTCATAAAATAAATAAATATGCACATACATATACACACCCAAAATTTAGAAAAATTAAAGTGTGTATACTAGATATAGATCCTCTATTTTGCATGTTAAATAAAACTATAAAACTTAAATAACTTGAACATATAATCATAATAGCTACATATAATCATTCAAAAGTCTTAAAAATTTCTATTCTAACTTTCATATTATGATAGATCGCAATAAAAACTAGAAATTGCATAGCATAGAATAAACCCTAGTTTCAGATTTGAGTTTTTCACTTGAATGTTTAAAGCATCAATTACATAGTGTATTTAATTTATTTTCATTCAAAAATAAAATAAAAATGACATTTAATTTGGTACATGTAGGTAAAAATTTACAATTAAACTAGGAAGAACAAAATTAGCACTTGCATTACTCATCTAGAATTTAATTTATAACACTTGCATTACTAAAAAAAACTTGAAAAGATTAAAAATAAAAATATATTTTTTATTTTAATTTCATATATTTATTTAATTATTTCAATCAATTTATTTTCATAAAATAATATGGTTTAATTTCCATTGTAAAATGTTACAAAAAATACCCAAAACAAAATCAAATAAAGCCTTGTCTAAATGCATACAAGCCTAAATATTGATCCCAACCATTCAAAACAATAAAAAAACACTTTAAAATAATAATAAAAACAATATATATGATTTAAAAATTAAAAGAAACATTAAATTATCCTTTTGATGACACTTCTAGAGTGACCATATCTGTATAGAGCAAGAATCTTTCCTAGAGTTAGATCTCCATTTTATGCCATTAACATCTAGAGTGATATTAATGATAAGATTAAAATTGAAGTATTTAGTTATAAACCTATTAAAAATATTATATTTATCTAAATTTAAAATCCTTAAGATCAAGGTTATGTATAATAACCCTGAATAATTAGACCTAATCATATTCTAGCCTGTTAGTTTAATGACCTCCAAGTTTGAGTTATTCCCTATCCTTTTATTCCTCATTGAGATTAGCCTCATCATATCTAATATTATTAGTATATGAAATTTATTTTAAAATTTCAAATTGATATAGTCAAAAAAACCCTAGGGTTATTAACCCAATTATGCCCAATTCCCCATACCAAGTATTGACTAAGAGTTCCATTACCTTATCCTCAGTCACACTAAGGGTTATTGGGATTCTATCTCCTCTAAATTCATTGATATAAACTATGAAAATGACAATGATAAACTATTTGGTATTTCCAATAGCAGCATTTACTATCTATTTTATAAAACTTGTCCTTGTGCCTCAACCTAATCAAATAGACCCATAAACCTATAGATAAAGGTTAGTGTGTCACATTATTTATATACAATATCAGATGACATAATTACTTAAAAATGGATTAAACACCTCATTAATTATACTCATAACTGTTCTAAAAATTCTTTAATCCAAAATAATATCATTAACCATTCATACTACCCTTCTTTAGTTTTAAAATCCATTTTCGATACTTCACCTTCTCTAATCATGATTTTGTGATATCTATTTTTTAGAAAAATATATGGAAAATACTTGACCCCACTTAATAAATACATTAGGTCATAAATGAATGAAAATGGTAATATATAATTTATCATGATCCTATTTATGTTATTCGATCCAAGATCTCTTTCTCCCAAATGTGCTTATTAGATTAGGTGCACTCAATGAGCTCAAGGAGTAATTAGGGACTTTTGTCTTATCATTTTAGTATTGATATTGAGACAATATATGGAAATAAATATAGGTATTGGGATCCATTACATAACCTACCTATAATAAATCTCTAAGTTATGTAGTGCTACCACCAGCGATCTGATTCTTATTTTCTCATTGACATAACTTCTTTACTACTAACTAAACAATTTGTAACAAATTTACCACCTGATTCATAATTTAATGCATTTCACAATTTATAAATAAAGGGGTAAGGATAAATGAATAATAAACAAACATAAAAGATAATGAGAGTAAGGTATAAAAAGAATTTGTCTAGGTCACAAAATGATACTAATGCTTGATAACTGAGGATGTGCCCCACTAAATTTTTACCACTATATGTCAAATTTCATGAAAGATCAGACTTCAGTCACACAAGGAAGGAGATTGATGGAGATTATTGAATTCTTATTGCTAAAATCCTTTTATGATTAAACGTACATGTGACTTGTTGTTAAACATGCATAAGTCTATGCAAGTTTAAATAAAGATAAATAATTTAGGGAATAGATGAGAATATCTCAAGGATTATTCTAATCAGTGCATACACCTATATAAATACATGATTAAATTATTTAAAAATAATATATTCCATAAATAAGAGAAGTTGGAAGACATTCATGAAAAATGGAAACCTTGTGAGGAGTAAGACAAGAACTTGTATTAATATCAAGTGTTCAAATTACAAAAGTGTTGACCCTAACAGAAGAGCTACACAACTTCATATATATAGGAGAGACGGGATATGCCTCATAGTAGCATGAGATCCCACTCTTAGACATCATTTCCCAAAGTAGTTATAACTAATCATTAACCATAAAACCTCCCAAAATAGACAAATAAAGGAATAAATGGGATGGTGATATGTGGCTTAGTGATGGCCCACTTCCCAATTGATTCTAAGTACCTTGTTGAGATGTTAATGATTGGTCTATGAATTTAGCTTATTGGTTAATATTCTCCAAGGCGAAAAGTGGATTTTGGAAGAACACTTTTACTTGAGTTAATAGATTTCTATTTTCTTGAGATGAGCCTTTAATGAGACCTCTACTTATTTGACCTAGCATATGATTTTTATATACTACATAACAAGATTCAAGATATCTTTGGTCACCTTTATCCTCATAGCTTCATTTAAATATTCCAAGTGGACCCTAAATTCATACCACTTGAGAAAAGTGCCATCTAGATGAAATATATTAATGATGCTAACTTCCTTGAATTAAGCCAGGATTTTATCTCTACTCTTCTCCAAGGTCCTGATGGTTGCTTGGGTATTGCTCAGTCAATATTAAATGGAGGTTCTCATTCCCCCAACAAAAATTGAGTATTAATTTAAGTCCATGAGGGGCATTAGCTTTAGTTCCAAGATCACCCCTTGTAAAAAAAAATTTAGTTATCTTCTTGCAATTTTCGTCCATATGAATGATTCCATCTATGAAATTTTGGGATCTTTGGATAAGCTCTTTGATTTTAGAGAGAGCTTAAGTTACTTCACTAAGGGCTGTAAATAAATTTTTAAGTATTGCTTCTACTTTGACAATAAGGCATATAGGGAATGTATTCCTCACTTGGGACTCAAGAGTCCTAACCTTATCCTTAGGATCCTCCATCAACATATCATAGAGCTCATTATTTTATTAAGGCACTAATACTAGGTCATTGACTACCTTCTCTTCTCCACTTTGAGTCCTTACTTTAGTGAGTAAAAAGTTATCCTGTAGGGTTTCCATCTTGAGTAAAGGTCTATGTGATAACCCTTTTCATCTTCCTTGATTCTTGATCAAACTATAATTAGACATCCAAGTCCCCATGTTAAATATATTATGGTCTCTATGCATGTGAGGATATAATGAGCCTAATCCATGTTTGGATATCTATGGTTGCTAAGGTTGTGGAAGATGATACATGAGGGGTGATGGATGCTAATGTGAAATGTGGAGGAAAGGATGAAGAAGTAAAGAGTGGAGGCGGCATAATTAATGGTATTAAAGATGAATGGATAAGTCGAAATAAGAATGGATGGGGTGACATGTAGAAAAAGCGAGGAATTAAAAATGAGGAGACCTAGGGGAACATGTGAGACCACCATTAGTCTAGGGTCATGGAGATTTTGGGTTCAATAATGCCAATGAGTTGAGTAATAAGGGTCAAAGAGGATATTTTTTATTGAAAGTCAAACCCTTGGGGGTCTAGGGTGATGGATAGAGAGAGAGAGAGAAAAGGAGATATAGATACTATGGGAGGAGGCACAAGTTGCTTAGGATCAATCACTTTATGATTCTTATTTGGTTTCATGATTAGGTCTATTTATGGTGAGGATGTTAAAATAGAAGTAGTAGAATTAGATGTTGATGAAGCTTGTAGGAGCCAAGTGGACATAATTAAGTGATCTATGATAAATTCAAAAATAGGGTCACTAGAGGTAAAGGGAGACACTATATTGGTTAAGACACTTGTAAGGGTCACTACTACATTGGTAATTACACTTTTGAGGATTGTCGAGAATGTAGAGACCCTAAGAAGTTGAGCCTTACCAAGTGTTAAGTTAAACTATAGGGCCAAACTAAGGGTTATGGAAAGCATATACCATGTTATTGGTATATATGAGGGCCAAAATTAGGTCATGGGATGAATTAGGGAACCTTAGGCATAGGGGATGCCAAGGAAGGTTAAAATTAAAAGAGTAAAATGGAATAGGGAACTTGGGATCACTTGAGCTGGGGGAGGCATAATAGGGGTAGGTTGTGTTAGGATTAAGAAACAAGGGAGAGAAACTAACTGGACCCTAGTTTGGATGGACTTAGGACTACTATCAAAATGAATAGCATGGGTGACTTAAGGCTAGCTTACTTGAGCAGGTGGTGTAAGCATAATAGATGCTAAGGTTTTTAGAGTGGTATTTGTTGGGACTCCCTATAAGATCTTCCTAGAAAGTCTATTTTCATTCATCAAGGCCTCAATAGTTAGTTATGAGGGTGCTTATGTTGGAGTAACTAGTTTCTCCTCTAAAACTAGTTGATCATGATATTGAACCTTCAAGTGGCACACTAACTCAATCTTGGTGACTACCTCCATGTCATTAGTAAGACTAAGTTGGAATTCATTATTAGGGTGGTCCTCATGGTGATAAGTAATGCTGAGATTCTCCTATTTATTACCACATGGGATTTTACTTTACCCCTAGGATATCACTACCTATTATCCTCTTTGCCCAAATTTTAGGAGTCCCTATTCTATAACATAGCTTGAAATGCAAGATTTTTTTATATTCATAGTTCCCTATAATAATGGGTAAAGGTGGATACAACCTCTATTTTCATCCAAGGTAGTGTCCTACTACACCATGCATAATATAGTTGTAATACCTCTTATGTTTGAACCTTTGTTCTCATGTTATTATTGTGTCTTTGTCTAACATGTTGATACTTCAAATGCGTAGAAATTAAAACATTTTTTCCCTCACCTACTTTGAAAGATTTATTGGTTAAAATTTAATTAGAACAATTTTATTTTTTAAATTTTAATTTTAATCTAATAAATATTTAAATTAGCATGAATCTTAAGGAATTTTATAATGGATTTTATTAGCAACTTGTGCCTAGCCTCTCTAGGAAGGATAGAGGAGCTATTGGTTAGGCCCTAGAGTAGGGCAGATGGATGCACTTATGGAGTGTAAATTTGGAAAATGTAAGAGAAGTTATTTTTTAGTGTAAGAGACCCTTTTGACTTTGTTCTAAGTCAGTGACTTGGAAAAGTAATCCCACGTGGGATTGTAAGACACAAGGTGACTATTATAAGAAAAGTATCCTCTCATATATTGGGTTGGGTGAAAAATCCTTTAGATAATAAATTTAAAATTTCTTTTTATTTATCACATTTAGTCTCATTTTTGGTTTTTGATTGGAGGGACTCATTTTTGGTGGAGTTTTTGGAAGCAAGAATATGGATAGTTTATTGGAAGGATGAGGATAATCTTGATGGAGTTTTGAAGCTTGGGATCTTTTAGAATATTTAGAAGATATTAATGGAGCCATGGGAGCATGAGTTATTTCAAGGAAAATGAAGGAGCAGATGTAGGCCTTATCTTAGTGCTTCTTATGTAATAGAAAGGTTAATTTTGTTTATCAAATATTAATAAATGAGAAGTTATATTAGTGAATGATTATATGTCTAAAATGTCTCTCCTTTTATATTTCAATCCTTATCATTACCCCTCACTCATATTTATAAAATTAAAAGAGTTTCATGATTTTAATTTCCTTTTTGTATCTTGGAATGACTAAATTTGAAATGAAAACTGTTCTGAGTTTATAAATTAAATTTCTATTTATAAAGAGAATGATTTATGTAAAAAAAAATTGGCTGAAAATAAAAATAAATATGCCTCACTCTTCTCCCTATACCTCTCTTCATTTGTCTTGAAAATAATAATCCAAAATGAAAATAACTATTTTGAATTTATATAATTATTGAAAATCAAAATGTGAAAATTATCAAGTTTTGTAGGTCCCTTATTTATGTTTGATATAAAATCATTGTTTAGAGAAATCAATAAATTGTAGTTTTTTATTCATATTAAAGAGTACCTATTTATCTTATTTACTTACTTTTTTTTAAGTCAAATGAAAGAAGTAAGTTGAAATTATACATGTTAAGTCTATTTCTCAACAAAATATTAGAATATGAAGAATTTTTGTGATAGATTCATGCTTATATGTTTTTGTATGTGGATATGAACCAATATTTATCAATTTATAGATGGATATGTATACAAATAATAATGGTTTTATTATTAAATATATTAAACATTTAAATGATTGCTGTAATATAAATTGCTTATAGATAAAATGGGCTATTTAAATTTTTATAAAATTAGATCATATTAAAATATTATGTAAATTGTAAAAAAATGGATTTCATTTATATATATATGTGGGATTACTAAAATAATTTTGATTTATTTCAGATTATTATATTCCATAATTTTTAAATTAAACATATATATTTTAAAGCTAGAAAAAAGAGGAAAATATTATATAATTTAAAATAAAATTGATATAATAAATTTGAGATGTTTTTAAAAAAAAAATAGTAATATAAATATGATAAACATTTATATAATTTAATAAAGTGGATGTGTGTGTACATATATATACATATACATATGTATACATATACATATGTATACATATACATATATATATACATATATATATATATATATATATATATATATATATATATATACAGACACACACACACACACACACACACACACACACACACACACACACACATATACACACACACACATATATATGTATATGTATATATGTATGTGTATGTGTGTGCATTTATATGTACACGCACGCACATGCAGATGCGCACACACACACACACACACACACACACACACACACACACACACACGCACACACGCACACGCACACGCACACGCACACGCACACGCACACGCACACGCACACACACACGCACACGCACATGCACACACACATGCACGTGCGTGCACACACACACACACACACACACTCTTTATTAAATTATATAAATGTTTATCATATTTTATATTATTATTTTGTTTAAGTAAAACATTTCAATAAGTTATTCTATCAATTTTATTTTAAATTATATAAGATTTTCCTCTTTTTGATTGATATAAAATATATATGTTTAATTTAAAAATTAGGTAATATAATAATTTTAAATAAATAATAATTATTTTAATAATCCCCCCTTTTATACATATAATATATAGAAATAAAATCCATTTTTTCTACAATCTGCATAATATTTTAATATGATCTAATTTTCTAAAATAAAGGTGAGTGGATAACAACATATGGTTTCCAAGTGGTTGGGTCATTATTTTCACCAAAAATTTCTTAAATATTGGTTTAATAAGCTTCATTTTTTAAATCTTTAAAGAGAATAAACTAATAAGAATATTTACATGAAAGGTAATAAGAGAGGTTAGCTTCCATGTGAGTAAATAGAGTATACTCTGATAAGTAACAATGAGGAGAATGTGTTTTTATATAATAAGGATGTCTTTGAATAAAACAAGAGGATGAGGATTCAATGTGAGAATCCAAAGTCTATTTCACAAAACAAAGAGAAGGAAAGTTATGTAAATCCCAAATCTGATTTTTAGAACAAGGAGAAAGAGGTTTATGATCAACCTATAGAGGAAGGAATGCTCATGAAAGAGTATATATAGGTGATAATAGTTTAATTATAATAAGTATACCTAATGTTTTATGATGGGAAAGAGTTTGAGATATCCCATGAATTGGAAAAATTAGAATCATCCTTGGTGAGTGAAGGAAATGCATTTATTTTTTATATTTTAGAGGGTATAAGGGTTAAGGACAACCAAAGAAATATACATGTTTATTTGAATAAATAAATATATGTGAAATAAGAGAGAAGCCATGAAGAGTTGAATGTTTTTATATTCACATAAGGAGAGTATGGTTGTAGACTATCCATTTGTAGGAGAAGAGAATAGAAAGAAGGGTGTGGAGAGAAAAAAAACATGGAAGTTTTTGAAAATTATCCTCTAAGAGTCCATCATGTAAGAATAATGTGAGTGATAAATAATATTTGGACAATATGTCCTTGAGGTGTGAACAAGAGTTGGAAGAAGTGATTATGGGAAATCTTGATTCCATTAATATATTTTATCTATTTGTAGGTTCAAAAAAGGAGATGGAGATGGTGGAAATGATTCTGAAGAAATATTTAAGGATGAAAGTGGCATTTCATATGTGAGAGAAACACATATGAGTACTTGAGGAAAGACTCTAATGAATCAATGTGTGCATTGTACTCATATGGATAAGGAGAGTGAGAGGTTATTTTCACATGGAATGAAAGTGGTGAAGAAGGAGATAAACATTAGCCTATATCTAATATAAAGAGATGAGAAGTGAAGAAGAGTATTTAAAAAATTGATTAATATTCTGAAGGGCACACAGAGTGATAGAGGATCTAAGAAGCCTAAGTTTGATGATAATAAAGTAAATAGTGTGAATATGGAAGAAGAAAAGGATGAGATCGGGTAGTTGAGTCTATCATCAATCCAATAATATATTTAATAACATAATTTTTTAGGTGTAGAGATGGAGAGATATGAGGTTTTCAAAGAGGCCTTCCAAGGTGAAGAGTTAAAGCTATAAGTGCAAAATTATGCACTTGAGAACTAAAGTGAGGAGGATTTTATGATTTACATATTATCTATAGCATTTGTAAAAGTGAAGGAAGAATAAGAGTCTTTTAATAATATTTCATGAATGAATAATCCACAAGTGAGGTGGTAATATCAAGGATACAAGTGAATAAAGAGATGATAAGCATGAGAATAAAGGAGCTACAAATGGAAAAGGATAATATAAGGAAGAATACAACATCAAGTTAGATAGTGAGTACACAAAGCCAATAATGATTTAGGAGGTGATGGTTGGTCAATGATAGGTTTAATCCCACAATGGAGAGTAAGATTCAAGAAAAATCATCTTAGTGTAGGTGGTTAGATGAAGGTGGGTTTCATCTCACAAAAAGATGGAAAGAAAGGAGGATAATCCTTTGGCCAAGGAATATGGAATATGTTAGGTATAATCCTAAAAAATAAATATATTATGGTGGGTTTTATCCTAAAAATGAGGAATATTATGGTGGGTTTTATCCCAAAAAGGAGGAATATTATGGTCGATCTAACCCAAAAAACAGGGAGGATTGAGTAGAGACAAGAAGAGAAGAAAATAAGTGAAACTAGAAAGAGGGAGATGGAAGTAGAAGAGAAAGAATGAAAAATAACTAAAGTAATTGGTATGTTTTAAGGGAAGAAAATTACCATTATATTTCATGGTAAAAAGAGTGTTTTTACTATTTATTTTGTCTATGTGAGTATGAGATCACATTTTCAAAAAGTAATGTGTCTGATACAAGATCATTCAAGAGTTTATGCAATCTTTCATCAATAAAAAATAGAGTGGTGTTATTTAGTTTAGGTTTATGTGTTTATATCCTTATTATATTAAGAGTTTTAATGTATGATATTGATTTATATAAATTATTCATTTTATGTGGGAAAATTTTATAGATCTTTTGCCTACTTCTATAATCCCATATGGACTATTAAAACACAAACCCTTATTAAGAATTATTATTAAATGTAATAGAGCATTAGATGATGAAATTTGGTAAGGTAACAAAAATTTACAAGTACATACTCTTAAAATCTATATCTGATTTTGAGTTAAAACAATAATGTATCATCCATTTTTGTCAATCTATGTCATTTGTCTAGTATGTGACACTTGGCAAGATGTTTGTTTACTAGTGGTGAGAATCATATTTAAAATTTTTGTGAATTTATGTAAAATATAGTTTAATATATTTTATTAAAATTTTAGATCAATTAAATAAATATCAATAAAGTGATGATAGTTTTTGTAATGATCTTTTGGCCTGAAATGTCACTTAAGCACCCATGAGTTAGTATTTTGGCTATTTAGAGTAATATCACATAGGAATATAATATTTTTATAAGTGTTTTGTGTTTTAATATTATAAATGTTGGGTGAATATTTTGTCATCAACTAACTGAGGACAAAATGGGTATATCAACCACAGCACAGGGAGATTTACACCATGAAAAGTGTGGGTTTACCAGATCTGGACGAGGTAAATCTCTCCTCTCATCAAGGGGAGGTTCCCTATGAATATTTATGCGCTATATGTATATATATAATTAAGAATAAAATAATACTCAGGGTGGTATAAAATCATCCACCTCTCTTTTTTCAAAGGTGGTAAATAAGAAACAAGAGAGAGAAATCCTAGTCGTTGGCCAACAACATTACTCTTATTTTAGGAATGGTATCTAGCATAGAGCAAAAAATCACCTGAAGTAAGTAACAAAGGTCACAAGAAAACCCACATAAGCACAAAGTCTTCCATTGTCTCCTTCACTGATTCGAAACAAGCGTAACAGTAGAGTGAAATGAAGCACAAAGTCTCCGTCTGAAACTAGAAAAGATAACAAAATCACAAAGATAAAAGTAGCTCAAAGTCTCTCTTTTATCTTTTAGAAGTGCCCTCAGATAATATCAACACACTCACTTTGCTTATTAAATCAAACAAACAAGAGATTATCAGGAAAGAGGACATAAGAACTATTTCCTAAATAACACAGATAACTTTAACACAAAGTCTAAAATAAACCTGCTTCTCATTCATTTAACAAAATATGATTTACAAATTGAGCACAAAGTCTCAAGAAGTGTCTCAATTTTAGTAGAGTTTTTGCTCTCAATTATTAGAGATACAATTACAAAAGAGGTCTCCACTATATATAGGGAGAAACTCTCAAAATTTAGAAAATAATAAAATACAAAAATATCTTAGTCAAAGATGACTCATCTTTGACTTTGAGATATTTTTATAGATTTTTTACATGTAATTACATATTACAAAATTGCATGTACTTTTCTAAAGAAAAAATTGCATAAAAAAAGAAGAGAGAAGGGGAAAAAGTTTCAGCTCTTGCCGCCAGACTTCTTCAGATGAGCATCATACATAGCAATGGATACCTGAATTCCTATACCGTCTGGCACAATTGTGTTCTTGAAGATGACCCTGGCTCTAATTAAAACATCCTCCAATGCTGTGATTGCCTTAGCATGACTAGTTAACCTAGATCTTAAATTGTCCAGAGTCAACTGAGTATCCAAAATATTGTCCACAGAAGTCATTGAGAAGGCTTTCTCTTCAAAATCTCTTTGAATCATCCCCTTGAAACCTTGGATCATTTCTTCAGCTGAGAGAAATTAGTTATCCCTAGAAGTGAGGTTGCAAGGTAGTTCTTCTAGTCTATTCAACAGGCCTGTATCACTCTTCTCACTAGCATCCTTGGAAGATTTGAGATCTTCAATCAACTCTTTGAGTACCTGTCTCCTGTATATCAGTGACTCCTTGATCTCAACATAGGAATCTTTGTTGGAAATGACGCTGATAGATATCAAGGTGATTTTCTTCAGATCCTTCATCTCCCTCCATTTGCTAAGATATTTTTTTGTACTGTCAATATCTTGAGAGATAAGAGAGACAAGGTCATCTAAATCTGCCCTCACCTTCTTCATCTTGTATGTCTTTTCTGCAACCTCCATAAGTAAGGAAACTCCCTGAGTATGCTTCTTTTCAACATAATCCTCCAACACTTTCCCTTTCAAGTAAGTTTTCTCTACCTTTTGAATGACAGGGTCATCTATAGAGAAGGGCTCTGGAGTCCCCGCTTCAAGGGGAAGAGTGAATTTCCTTATTACTGCCGTCAACTACTCTGCCTTGGCCTTATAATAGTCTTTCATCTCATTTTCTCTGTCAAATTTCTAGACCATGATGTCCATTGTAGACTATAGATCACTTTTTTCACCTTCATGAGTAACTTTGCCAAGTTTAACATGAGAGATGGAATAGCTGCTCATTTCGAAACCCTCAAGGGTTGCATCCTGCGGAGGCTTAGCTATTTCCAAAAATTTATGCCCCTTTTCCTCAACCAATTTTGAGAGGATCCTTGGCCTCTTAGGAGCCTTAGCTTTTACCAGCACTTTTTTGCCAAAATCAAAGTCATCTATAGAGATGGCTAGATTCTTTCTTTTAGGTGTGAATGCTGACATCCAAGGTGGGAGAGAAGTACTTACTGTGGCAATATTTCCCATAGTTGGTGTTACCATGGTAATGTCTACACTGCTAGTAGTAATAGTGGTTGTAGTAGGAGTAACATGTGAAATTGTACCAGTTGTTGATTGATCAAGTGCAAAACTTTCTCTTAGATTGAAGGAAGGAGATGCCAAACTAGGAATAGATCTAGAAGAGTGAAGAGTATCTCTAGAAGCACCTTGAGGATCACCAAATATAACTCTGAAAGGAGAGGTAGCTCAAGAAGAAGGAACACTGATAAGAGAGAGGTGTGAAGGAGATGCCATAAAATACTAAGGCGGAGAAGGAGAGACACTTTTAAGCAGTTATGCCCCTTCCTAAGAAGGTAGAGGTTCAGCCCTTTGCTATTCTAAAAGCCTGTCGTCTGTCTCCATTTGCTGGGCTACCTGTTCCTGAGGGCTTTGTTCTAAAACTCCCTTAGCCATTGATTTTGGCTCTTCAGTAACCTTTGATTTCTTAGAAACAAAGATGATTCTAGGCTTGTGAAGCCTAGATGGGGAAGGAACATCACCTTTATTCTTAGTCCTATTTTCTACCTTCTTCCTCATCTTTACTTGAAACTCAGCCTCTGATCCCATAATAAACTCTTTCAATATGATCCCTTTGGCCACTAACCAATCATTGGTGCTAGCCAATATTGACTCAAATCTCTTCCTCAGAGAAGTTAGCTCTTTCTGAGACCATTGAATTGGAAGAAGAGGGGAGTCAGCAATCTTTTCAGCTAGGTACCTACTATTGATAATTCTCCTATCATTGACTAGATTGGGGGGAATCTTTGCGAGCCCCAAATACTCAATTTATTCTAGGGTCAGCCTGCTATTGTCCATCCTCCTAGTTTCTTTAGCTATTCTTAGGTCCACCTAGATGTCTTCGATCATAGGCTCATGAAATTGAGTCTTTCATCTGATCATGTCTTTGACACCCCTATAGTCAAATTTGTCCCTTCTCTTGAATTGTTTCATAGTGACCAGCTGCATCTTTGTTTCCATGACTTTGGCTTTGGCTACTGTCAAGATAGAGTTTCTACCAATTTCAACTAGAAACTTAAAATCTGGATTTTTTAGCTCCATCTACCTAGCATGTACGATAACCATTTGTCAACAAAGATCCATCAGAACTAACTTATTAGAAGGAAACCTGGGGAGCATATAGGGATAGCCTTGGAAAAATCTAACCTGAAAATAACAGAAGGTGGGAAATTGAAGGAACATACAACCATAGTCGTTGATGACCCTCCAAGCCTCATTAGATACTCTCTTCTATTTGAGCTGAGGGTCAAAGAGGCATAAAAACATGGCAAAGAAAGTGTCATTTACCCTTTTAAAATAGTAGATTGATCCTTGAAGCATCAACTGGGGGTAATATAAGTATAATGGGGTGGTCTTTCTATCTCTTTCAGTTGTCAAACCTAAAAAGGTTCACATCGAGGTAGCTATGTACACAAGGTACAAAGTCATATAGAACTTTGAAGAAGTTTGTACCTTGGTTAGCTGCTCGTGAAGGGCATTACTGATCATCTCACCCCAAAAGATGACTTGCTTATCCTGGAGGATGATCTTGATGAATGGGTACATCCACTTGTGGAACTATGAGGAAGATGAGAGGCCTCACACTCTACTAAGAAGGGTGATCAAGCCACCAACTTTTTCAATGAAATCACTCCTCAGGAAGTTCTGGGGCCATCTGGATAGATTAGTTCTGGGGGCCTTCAACCACCTATTATTCATCACTTTCTTTGCCCTCTCAGGGTCCTTATCATACTCCTTCTGTGCTTCTATGAAGTCAATCTTCAACACTTCGATAGCAGGAGGGCACATGAAGACTTTGTCAATAAATTTAGGATCCAGTTGAATTATTACATTACCACTGGCATCTAAGACTGATCTTGTTTCTTTGTTGTAGAACTGGGACATTAGAGAATGAACTTCATATGATGTGCTGCCATTAGGAAAGCGACAACCAGATGAAAGTTGCTTTTAACGATTCTCTTCATTTTAGAACTTAGGTTCATTACCTTGGTTTAGGTCACAAACTCGACCATATCTACATGGCCAATTTTTGTGTCTCTGATGTCATCAACATTGGAGGTAACTAAAGTGATAAAAAAGATGCCCTGGTACTTGTACTTCATGGTCTTTGCCTTTTTTAGAGAAGTTTCAGACATCAAAATTTGCCTCAGTTGAGCAAGGGCTGATGAGCAAGAGCCTTTAGAAAGTACTGTAATCATGATCATGTAATTAAGGAACAGTGAACAAATTAGGGAATTCACATGTTGGGTGATCATGATTTAAGGAAGAACACTTAGTAGGGTTGGGTTGGAAATTGGGGGGAAAGGAAAAAGATAGAAAAGGGGAAAAAGTTTCTAGAGTTATAGAAATTTGGGTGAAAAAATACATGGGTGGTGAATTTCGCCGCCCCTGCAGGGAAAGTCTGCACGAGTGGTGAAATTTTCTACCCCTACAGGGAAAGTCTTCATAGGTGGTGAAATTTGCTGCCTCTACAGGGAAAGTTTGCACAGGTGGCAAATTTCACCACCCGTGCAAGGAAGCTAGGAAGTCAAGGGCGCGCGGGTGCATAGGCAAAGGGGAGGGGTGGCGAAAATCACTGCCCCTATAGAGAAAGGAAATTGGGAAGGCTGATGGGGAGGGAGAGAAAAAGAAAAAGAAAAATAAAAACCTCCAACAACAATAAAAATTGAAAACAAAGCCAAGAAGAGGAAGGAAAGGAAATAAATGCTAAAAACAAAACTAACATGAAAAAATACATGTGCTACAAGATTAAATCTACCAAAACACACCTTTACCCGTTCACTGGATCATCTAGATGCAAAGGGCAGGAGGAGAAGAGGAAGAATGAAGAAAAACAAGGTTGAAATTGGATTATATGGGGTGAAAATCGACTCCAATAACCTGCCGCACGTGGCAATAAATATCGTGCATGGAAAATGAGGCGATGTAGGGGCGACAAATTTCACTGCACTTGGTGGCAAAAATTTTTGCCCTTGCATGTCAAAATGTAGGGGAAGTAAAAATTTCCACCCTTACATCTCAAAGGTAAAATGCACTGGTGGCAAATTTTGCTGTCCATGCATGAAAATGGAAGAAAAAAACACTAACTCTGAAAGAAGCAAGTTTTGGTCTCCTGGTCGCATTGAGACCGTTACAACCTTCATGTTTTGAGGAAGATGTAATAACAAGACATTATGAATTTTGAAAGGTGTAGTTTGACTGAGATGAGAATGAGAAAAACTCATCTCGAAAACAAACTTAGAGAGATGAAAGATGAAATAGACAAGTTTCGTAGGGAGTTGTTCCCAAAAATGAGCTAAGCTAATTTTGGAAATAATAGCTGGCTCCTATTGGGGAACTTTCATTAATCAAATCGATCAATGGGAATAGAAACCAGTCTCTAAGTGCCTTCATCCAAGCCATTAGGCTATAGAGTCAAGCCAAAAATAAAAGAAAAATAGACAAAATTGTTAAGGTGTGGAGCCTAAAAGCTTCACATATGAGCACATTACCAAAGTTGTAGGTTTACACTGTCACCAGCATCGGTCAGGAGTGACCAATGTTAGTTCAATGCAATTGAAGAGACACTAGCGTTAGCAGAGGATCAGCCGACGTCAGTCATAGGCAAGCAGGCAGGAATCGGCATCAGTTTCCTGTGCGTCTAGAATGCTATTTTCGAGGACAGAACCGAGTGTCTGCATGATGAGTTTAAGTCTTAGTCTTAAGTTTGCATTTTTATTATTAGTAAGATTGTTTTTAGAGCCCTTATTCAAGAGGCTTAACTATTGGTTGTAAGTGCATGCTCAAGTCTCCTAATTCTATATGTAGAATTAGATCTTCTTAGCTTAGTGTGATTATTATAGTAGTTCATTGTATGTGAATGCTGAAGAACAGTACAGAGTTGAATCAATCCAGGTTGTTAGAGTTGATTGTACTTGAGAGAGAGAGCTCTTGAGGGATAGAGATCTAGTGAGAGATCTTGTGCATCTGAGAGAGGTGTCGAAGAAAGAAGTTTCTTTAATTGTATTCTTTTTGTAAAGAGTTTAATACAAGTTTTCAGGGTGGTTTCTTGTATCTCTTGCTCTTTGCTATTATCTGATTCTAGTTACTTATCTATCTGATTTAATTTCACAGTTTATTGCTTTCATAAGTGTAATCATATTGTTGGTTGATCCCCAACAAGTGGTATCAGAGCCTTGGTTGTAGGTTTAGAGTTTGATATCTAATAATTGGTATCAAAGCTTAGGTTCACTAACAGGCGGTTTAGATCTATGTAGTGTGTATTGATTATAGGTTGCTCATAGGAGTTTCTGTAGGGATTTCTGTTTGAGTGGGAGAAGCAATGGCAGATGAAAGTAAATTGAGAATGGAGAACTTCAATGGCAAAAATTATCAACATTGGAGGATGTAGATAGAGGACTATCTGTATTAGAAAGATCTATACTTACTGTTAGGTGGGATTGCAAAGAAGCCCACAGACATGGAGGATGAAGAATGGGAAGTTCTTGACAGAAAGGCTCTAGGGTCTATAAGATTGAGTCTAGCATCTATTGTGATATCTAATTTATCACAGGCAAAAAAAATGGTAGAGTTGATGACTACTTTAGCAAATTTGTATGAAAAACCCTCAGCTTCTAATAAGGTATATCTTATGAAGCAACTATTTAGTTTGCATATGCAGGAAGGTGGATCTGTATCTAATCACCTGAATGATTTCCATGGTATTGTAAATCAATAAAGTTCAGTCAAAATTGTATTTGATGATGAAATAAAAGCTCTTTTAATATTATGTTCTTTGCCTGAAAGCTGGCATAGCTTAGTAATGGCAGTTAGCAATACTGCATCTGCATCAAATATTTTAAAAGTAGAGGATGTTGTTAGTGTTATCTTGAATGAGGAAATTCATGGGAAAAGCATAGAAGAGACATCTGGGAATGCTTTAAATTTTGAGAGCAGGGGAAGGCAAAAAGAGAAGAGCAAGAAAGGGAGATCAAGATCTAAGTCTAAGGGGAGAGGCAGATCCAAATCCAAAAATGGTAGAAGGCCACAATGCTGGAATTGTGGAAAGATGGGGCACATAAGCAGAGATTGCTGGTCAAAGCCTAAGGAGGACAATCAGTATGAAGGAAAAGAAGAAGTAAAGGTTGCAGGTATTGCACAAGATGCTTTAATATTCTCTCTGCATAATAATATAGAATCTTGGGTGTTAGATTCTGGTGCATCTTTTCATGCTACCCCTAATAGGAAATATTTTTGTGACTATATCCATGGAGACTTTGGAATAGTGTATCTAGGGGATGATGAGCCTTGTAAGATTATTGGCAAAGGTAAAGTGCAGCTAAAAATGCAGAATGGCAACACATGGGTGTTGAGAGAAGTTATGCATGTTCCTAGCTTGAAGAGAAATTTGATTTCTATAGGAAAGTTAGGGGATGAGGGTTATACAGTAACTCTCATAGCAGAATCTTGGAAGGTGACCAAGGGTGCACTTGTTATGGCTAGAGGTAAGAGAGTAGGTACTCTCTATTTGTGTAATTGTGTTACTAACAATTCTCCTTCTGTATTATCTACTTTAGATGTGGATGCAAAATTGTGGCACTCAAGGCTTGGCCACATGAGTAAGAAGGGGATGTCAATTGTTAAGTCTAAAGGTAAGCTTTCAGATTTGAAAAGCATGGATCTAGAATTTTGTGAGCACTGTGTATTTGGAAAATAGAAAAGGGTTAGTTTTCTCAAGATTGGGTCTACAAAGAAGAAGCATAAGTTACAGCTTGTTCACACAGACATGTGAGGACCGGCTCAGGTAGCTTCTATTGGAGGATCATAGTACTATGTTTCATTCATAGATGATGCTACAAGAAAGGTATGGATCTACTGTATTAAGAAAAAATCTGATGTATTTGAGACATTTAAGATTTGGAAAGCTATGGTTGAGAATGAAATAGGAAAAAGATTAAAGTGCCTAAGATATGACAATGGTGGAGAGTTCTACAGTTATAAGTTCAACTGGTATTGTTACATGCATGGAATCCATAGGCAAAGGATGGTTCCAAGGACACCTCAGTAGAATGGAATTGCTAAAAGGATGAATAGAACAATCATGGAGTGTGCAAGATGAATGAGATTGCATGCTAGTTTACCCTTAGAGTTTTGGGTAGAAGCTGTTGACACTGCAGTGTACCTGATTAATAGAGGACCCTCTACAGCTCTAGATGGTGGAATTCCAAAAGAGGCTTAGACAGGTAAAAAGGTAGATCTCTCTTTTCTCAAAGTTTTTGGTTGTGAAGCCTTTGTGCACATAGATAAGGAAAATAGAAAGAAGTTGGATGCTAAGTCTATGAGGTGCACATTTATTGGCTATGGCTCAGATGATTTTGGTTTTAGATTTTGGAATCTAGGAACTAACAAGATAATTAGGAGCTGTGACATTGTTTTCAATGAAAAAGTGATGTATAGTGATCAGTTAAAGAAGCTGAATCAATCTGGGCAGAGCAATAGTGAATTGGATGAGGTGATGGTCCAAAATGAGCTCGCGGGAAAAAGAAATAATTACTTGCAGTAAAACACAGAGACCGACATCGACAGGATAGGAACCGGTGTCGGTAGAACAAAAACCGATGTCAGTCATACAAAGATCGATGTCGGTAGGATAGGCACCAGCGTCGGTCAGGCATAATCGGCGTCGGCCAGTAACAGGTCTGGAGGTGATCGAGGTCAGTCATTATCAGAGAATTCAGGTGGACAGCGTGTTGTGAATGAGTCTCAGACACCCATTAGGAGGTCAAAAAGGGTAAGTAAGCCTCCAATTAGATATTCTCCTTCTTTATACTATTTATTGCTAACTAATGGTGGAGAACCAGAGAGTTTTGAAGAAGCAATACAGGTGGAGTCTAAGAGTTATTGGGAGCGTGGCATGGTTGAGGAGATGGAGTCCTTAAGAGAGAACCAAACATGGGATTTGGTTGAATTGCCAGCTGGTAAGAGGACACTGAAGAACATATGGACCTATAGGTTGAAGGAAGGTGAGAATGGACAAATGAGATATAAGGCCACATTGGTAGTGAAAGGATTTACACAAAAGCTAGGTATTGATTTTGGTGAGATTTTTTCTCCTGTTGTTAAAATGACTTTTATACGGATTGTATTATCTTTGGTTGTTGTTGAGGATTTGCATCTTGAGCAGTTAGATGTTAAGACAGCATTTCTTCATGGAGATTTGGATGAGGAAATATATATGGAACAACTGGAAGGATTTGAGGTCAAGGGTAAGGAGAAGTTAGTGTGCAGATTGAAGAAAAGCTTGTATGGCCTCAAACAAGCTCCTAGACAGTGGTATTTGAAATTTGACAGGTTTATGACTGAGCATGGCTACAGTAGGTGTCAATCTAACCATTGTGTGTATTTTAAGAGATTGGATAATGGTAGATATATTATTCTATTGTTGTATGTAGATGATATGCTGGTTGCAGGATCACACATGTAGGATATCTCTGAGCTTAAGGTGAAATTAGCTCAAACTTTTGCTATGAAGGATTTGGGAGCAACAAAGAAAATCCTTGGCATGAGCATTAAGAGAGACAAAAAAAATCATAGGTTGATATTGTCTCAAGAGGATTATGTGGACAAGGTGTTGAAATGGTTCAATATGCAGGATGCTAAACTGACCAGATATTGCCCAAGCAGTGGGAGTGGTAAGTATATGGCCAATCTAGGTAAGGAACATTGGAAAGCAGTTCAGTGGATCCTTAGATATCTAAGAGGAACCAGTAGTAGGCACTTGTGTTATGGAGGTTTAGATACTTCTCTACATGGTTATGTAGATTTAGATATGGTAGGTGATTTGAATGGCAGGAGGAGCACCACAGGATATATTTTCACTGTAGGTGGAACGGCGGTTAGCTGGATATCTAAGTTGTAGAAGGTTGTTGCCTTGTTAACTACAGAAGCAGTGTATATTGCAGCCACAGAAGCTAGCAAAGAGATGATATGGATGACACGGTTCATGGATGAGCTTAGAAGGGAGCATGAGAGTTGTAGATTGTATAGTGATAGTCAGAGTGCAATCCATTTGGCTAAGAACTCGGACTTTCATTCAAGAACCAAGCACATACAGCTAAGGTACCACTTCATATGGCAGGTATTGGAAGATGGTGATTTGAAGCTGGAGAAGATCCATATAGATAGGAATCCTACTGATATGTTAACCAAGCCGATTACAAAGGAGAAGTTGAATCTTCATTCAACTTCTATTGGTCTTCATGATTGAGTTGAAGATGGAGGAGCTAGAAGATGTTGCTGTACAGGTACTAGTGCAGCTGTTTATCTCCAAGTGGGAGATTGTTAAGGTGTGGAGCCTAAAAGCTTCACATATGAGCACATTACCAAAGTTGTAGGTTTACACAGTCACCGGTGTCGGTCAGGAATGACTGACGTCAGTCCAGTGCAGTTGAAGAGACACTGGCATCGGTAGAGGATCGGTTGATGTCGGTCACAGGCAAGAAGGCAGGAACCGGTGTCGGTTATCTGTGCATCCAAAATGTTATTTTCGAGGATAAAACCAAGTGTTTGCATGATGAGTTTAAGTCTTAGTCTTATGTTCATGTTTCTATTATGAGTAAGATTATTTTTAGAGCCCTTGTTCAAGAGGCTTAACTGTTGGTTGTAAGTGCATGCTCAAGTCTCCTAATTCTATATGTAGAATTAGATCTTCTTAGCTTAGTGTGATTATTATAGTAGTTTAATGTATGTGAATGTTGAAGAATAGTACATAGTTGAATCAATCTAGGTTGTTGGAGTTGATTGTACTTGAGAGAGAGAGCTCTTGAGGGATAGATATCTAGTGAGAGATCTTGTGCATCTGAGAGAGGTGTGGAAGAAAGAAGTTTCTTCAATTGTATTCCTTTTGTAAAGAGTTTAATACAAGTTTTCAGGGTGGTTTCTTGTATCTCTTATTCTTTGCTATTATCTAATTCTAGTTACTTATCTATCTGATTTAATTCTGTGGTTTATTGCTTTCATAAATGTAATCATATTATTGGTTGATCCCCAACAAAAATGTAAAAACTATACATATATACAAATGGCTCCATCTAAGCTTCAAAGATTGAATAGCTTCAGATGTTGCCCACTGTGGGGTAGTGCAAATGGCATTCCAGCAAGAAGCTAGCCTTGCCATAGAGCTGTCAAATGGTGAATGGGCCTCTCCATAAGGAGTCAAATTTGCCATGCATCCCTTTTGGTTTTTGCCTCTTGTCCCACAATAAGACTTGATCTCCGATTTGGAATTCGTGAACCTTAGATTTTTTATCAAAAATTTCCTTCACCTATTTTTGATATATAGTAATCTAATCCACTACCATGGCTTGCTGTTCATTTAGCTCGATCAGACACATGATTCTTTTGTCGACCAAACTTTCAAAGATTGAGTCTTCGATTGCTTTGGTTAACCTGAGCGCTGGTAGTTCAAGGATGATGGGGATTTTTGTATTCAAGCCATATAAAATTTGGAAAGGTGACATACCTATAGCCTTTTTGGGTGTTATCCTATCTACCCATAAAGCATCATATAATGCTTTGTGCCATGTTCTCTGGTTGTCGTCTACCAACTTCCTGATAATAGTGACCAAGTTCTTATTACTTGATTCTACTTGGCCATTTCCTTAAGGGAAATAATCTAAAGTGTGGGATAGGGTAATATCATAATAAAAATAAAATTGAGTAATTTCATGTGATGAAAAACAAGCCGCATTATCTGTTACAACCTTGAGTGGGACCCCAAACTGGGAGATGATATTTTCCTTGAGAAAGCTACACACCACTTCAGATGTAGCATGCTTGATTGGGATGGCCTCCACCCACTTGGTAAAGTAATCCATTGCCATGAGGACATAATCATAGCCAGCACTTGAAGATGGGTTGACTGTGCCAATGAAGTCAATACCACAATGCTGAAAAAGCTCCTCGATTACTATTGGCTTGAGAGGCAATGCAACTAGTTTAGGCTTCCTAATGAACTGTTGACATAATTTGCACCTACACACCCATTTGTAGGCATCCTAGAACAGCATGGGCTAATAATACCTTGCTCATAGAATATTGTGCACTATCACTATTATAGAAAAATGCCCTCCATAAGCCAAATTATGGAAAGACTCTAATAGTTTTTCTTATTGTGCCTTATCAACACAATGAAGAAATGCCCCATCCAAGTTCCTTTTGTACAGACCATTGTCCCATAGAATATAACCAACTGCTTTTAATTTAACATTATGTTTCTCTTTATAGGAAAGATGGGTAGGACACTCACCATATGTCAAAAAATGGGCAATGTCAGAATACCACTCATCAGTAATGGCAACAAAGAGGACCGTAGGCACACCTTCGATCTCTACCTCTTCACTTTTTGCTTCATCTAGAATGTTGTTGGTGATCAACTGGCAAAGACCCTTTCCCTACATGAGTTTGGTAGGTTTGATGTCAAGATCAAACTCCTGAATCTTGGCGATCCAATTACCCTTCTTCATACCAAACTCTTGCTGAGTCAAAATGGACTTCACTATTGTATCAAGTATGAGAACTTCAGTGTGTGAGTTTAGGATATAAAACCTGAAATGCTTGACCGCTTTGACCACTACGTATGCATGCTTCTCCATATTAAAATATTTTAGCTCATGAACCTTGAGTGGACAACTCATGAAGGAGATAGGAGATTCTACACCTTCTTGGTTCAGTTGAATTAAAATGGCTGAGAGTGTATGTTCGAAAGCATAACTATATATTTTAAAACTTTTAGTGTAATCTAGGCAAATCAGGATTGGTGCACAAGTGATTACTTCTTTGATGTCCTTGAACACTGATTTGCCCTTAGTAGTCCACCTAAAGGTAGCATTGCCTTTCATCATATTGATGATGTGGCAGGTTTTTTCAGCAAACTCAAGAATGAATCTCTGGAGAAAATTCACTTTTTCAAAGAATGAGTGAACTGCTATTTTGCTGGTAGGCAAAGTAAGTTCCTGGATGGACTTGACTCTTTTCGAGTCAATTTTAATACCTTCTCAAGACACAATGTGTCTGAGAAGTTTCCCTTCAGTTACCCCAAAGACAGATTTCTTTAGGTTTAAAGAAATACCATTCTGACGACAATGTTTCAGTATTCTTTGCAAATGGTGGACATGGTCAGAGCGATACTTTGAAAACACTGTCAGATCATCCAAGTACACTACAATAAATTTTCCCATTTCATCCTTAAAAGTGAGATCCATTGCTCTTTGAAAAGTGGCACCTGCATTTATCAGACTGAAAGGCATTATTTGATAAGTGAAGGTGCCCCAAGGTGTGGTGAAGGCCGTCTTATGCTGATCTGCTTTTATAACTTTGACTTGATTATACCCCAAGAAATTATCCAACATTGATAACATTTCAAAACCTATTACCATCTGTAGAACTTGATCCATGATAGGGAGAGGGTAGTTATCTTTTAAATATAACTGATTCAAGTTCTTGAAATCCACGTAGATTCAAATTTCACCATTCTTCTTTCTGACAGGCACTATGTTGGCAATCCATGTGGAGTGATGGATTGGGAAACTTATCTGGGCATCAAGCATTTTTTGTATCTCAGCTAAAATAGTACCTGAGATTTTTGGATTATATTGCCTAGACTTTTGTTTGTAAGGTATGGAGTTTGTCTTCAGAGGAATGTCATGGCGAATGTCATTCAGCCTAAGTGATTTTAGGTCATCATAAGAATAAGCCAAGACATCTATATATTGGTGAAGTAGACTAGCAATCTTAAGTCTCTCCTTGGGAGTGTAGCATTTCCCAATATTTACCATCTTAGGATCTCCCTTGGTTCCCAAGTTTACCTGATCAAAATCTTGAGAGGAGTTTGAATTTGTTCGCTATTGTTTAATAAACCTGTCATGGTTATCAAACAATTTCTCTAGGGAAACCAGGCCTTTGGGGATCTTATTCCCCTTAAGCTTCAAGAAATCCTCACCTATGTTCATGTTTGATTCAGAAGTTGCTTTGCATCCTCAGAGCTCACTACCTTCAAAATGTAATTGTTTGAAACTATCCTTTTGTTCCAAGAAGGCAATGATTTGATCATTATTGTTAAATACTTGCCAATGGCTGGCATTATCAGGTACACTTGGCCAAAAGACCAGTTCAATAGTGTACTTATCTCCCTTAAAATCTAGGTGGGGAACCAAGAGAGTAGCAGAGATAGCCAATGCATCCGCTCGGTCATTAAATTCCCTTAGAACGACAGAGATGTTGAAAGTGTCAAAATTTTCAATCTGATCCCAGACCAGATTATGATAGTAGTGCAACCTTTCATTCTTGGTCTGATAGAGGTTTCTAACCTGGTAGACTACCAACTCGACATCCCCTTTATCATGGAGTAATTTAATTCCCTTTTCTCTAACTGCTTGTAATCTGAGTAACAGGGATTCGTACTCAGTCATGTTGTTGGTGTTGTTAAACTACAATTTGTAAGATAAAGGAATAATATCTCCCTGAGGAGACACCAACACAACCCTGGCTCCTGAACTGGTAGAAGAGTAGCTACCATCAAATTCTAAGGTCCATACCTCGTTAGACACTACTTTTTCTTTGAAAACTTCTTCGTTTGGGGGAAGAGGTCCTTCCATGTGTTCATTTTGCTTTGCCAATTCTCCTACTATGTTAGCTGAACATAGTTTCAAGTTATCACCTATAGGAGTTTCATCAGATGCCTCATGGATCTCATCCATAGATAAGAAGTAATTTCCCATGCCTAAAGACTCAAATAAAATTTGAGCTTTCGGTGCTGACGATCAGGTGACTACATACCTTGCCTCTTTTTTAAGAAGCAACTTCTTCATAACACCTTGAATTTGGATCCTTGCTTCCGAAAAGTCCATACTTAACTCACCTCCAACATCTTTGTAGAAATTCTGCCCAAGTAGGATGCCGTAAGAGGCTGGAACATCGGCCACTAGAACCGTCATTTTTATCCACTTTTTTGGAAAAGCTGTGAAAGCAAATTAGGCATATTTTATCTGACCAAGGAGGGGAACTTGCTTATTTTCCATAGAAAAACACCTCCCAAAAGTTTTGGTCCAAGTTAGTCCAAGAGAATCTGCTACCTTGGCAGGCATGACATTATCTGAGGCTCCAGAGTCTATTATGCAATTACTCAGTTTGTAGCCATTTATTAGTAGGGAAACATAGAAAGGTTCTATCTTCTCGAGAGCAATAGGAGGAGTCATGACAAGATTATTCTGGGCATATTTATCTTTGAGGGGATCATGAATAGCCTTTGAAGAATCTTGTCCTACAGGGATGGCTTTATTTTTTACATATTCTGCCAACCTATCAAATTGTTCTGGGTTAGCCCTCAAATATTCAATCTCTGTCATTTGGATTTTAGTCTTTCTAGTGTGATAAATTATATCAAATAATTGAAATTAATTTGAAATAGAGGAAGAGAGTCCATCATCTAGAACTTTAGCAGGTGTGACACTGGTTTGAGTGATAGAAGTGGAAGGTATGGGGTGATTAGAGGTATTTACTTTTTTATGAATTACCTGATCTTTTGATTGAGGAGGCAATGGAGTCCCTCGTTTAGCAATGGAAACTGCTGGCTGGGTTTCTTCTTCTACCTTTCCTTTATCAGTCTATGGAGCTAACTAATTTTGAGATCTAGTGAAAACAGCATAGGATCCATCCAACCCTTCTCCTTTACTTCCAACTTCATCTTGGTAATCTAGGAAACTAATATTGGATTCGCTAGCTAATTTTTATTCCTGCTCATAGAAGAGATTAACATCATCTTGTTGGTCCAACTGAGGTTAGAGCGAATAGTCATGTTCAGCCTCTAGGTAACCAACCGTTGAATTGGTAGGTGCTGCTTCAATGGCCAATTTCCCTGGAGGGGGAGGTAGGTAATTTGATTGCCCTTGGTTCTGAGCAGCATTACCCTAATATTTTTGATTTTGGAATGTTCTCTTGGGCATATCTCGATAGGTGGGAGCAAATGTACCTTGGGCTATTTGCCTCTTTAAAGCTATCAGTTCATTTGTCAATTTTTATACCATAGGATCTGTAGTGCCTGTAGAAGAGCTTTCAGCAGATGAAGAGAATCTATTTTTATTAGGGCCTTTTCTGATCTTACTTGCTAGGATAAGATCATCTTCAATCTCAGTATCCAAATTTTGAGCCAATGCTAGATCCATAGAGCCAACTCACCTCAATAGAAAACTTACTTCAGGAAGCTGCAAGTTGATAAAAAACACTTGAGATTCTCTGCCATGGGCTAAGCAACAGTTAGAATCCAGTTCCTTAACTTGTTGAATTTAGCTATGAAATCCCTCATGGGTTCCTAGGATTCTTTTTTCATTTGGGTTAGTTGTGCTAACAAAGCATGTGCATCTTTAGCAGGTTTAAACCTAGCTTTGAATTTAGCTTTGAGAGTGTCCCAGTTAGTCATTGACCTAGCCTGTAGGTGGTAGAACCAATCTGTGGCAGTGCCTTGCAGGGTTTCCACAAAAAGTCTCACTACTACATCTTCAAAATCCACACTGATTATGCCACATGGTATGGAGAAAGCAGCGATATGTGTCAGGGAACCTAGAACAATAAACATGCTCTGATGCCTACTTAGTCAGGATCTTGATCCCTCAATAAGAGCACAAATATGATTACTCTGTATAAGCAACTAATCATGGAATTTAACCAAAAATATAAAGTAACTAGAAATATGAAATAACACAGGAATTGAGAGACAATACACAATTGTATTAATAATCACTCAGAAGAATATACAATGAGGAAGATGCCACTTCTTCCTCCACCTGAAAGGTTCACCACACCTCAAGACCTTCTTCCCTCTCTCTCTTGGTCACAACAATCAACTCCAATACAGAATTGATGTTCACCTCTCCAACCAGTCAATAACACGCTACCAGTTCACTAAGTACACAACCGTACTCCAAGTAGATCTCCTGCTCTCTACTACTACCTGCAAATCACTAGACCTTACTCACCATTATAGATCTCCTATAGAAAGTCATGCACACATGCTGACCAAGATCATACACATACAAAGAACCCTGCTGATTCTCCAAACCAGTACCCACCTTGGTACTGTGACACTAAGAGGAACATGTACCATTGCTCTCTTCTCTCTGAAGGAGCTTATTGCTCTCTTACTCACTAGCTACAAGTTTTACAATACAGCCCATGAGTCCATATATAGATCTCATGCTTATAATAATTAGACTACCTTAATTACAATAATTAGACACACAACTCAAGACTAAGACTAGCCTTTGACATGCAAACAAACAGTCCAAAAATAGACTCTCTGGGATCAACATGCAAACTACCTATTCTCGCACAGGCTACCGACGTCGGCTCCTCCATGACCAATGTCAGCTAACTGGTAATGATGCTAGTTGCTTCCTCACTGCCATCTGATCGACGTCGGTTGATCAGACCGATGCTGATTTCCCTACAACTAATTCTGCAATCCCCCGTAACTCTGCATCCTCGTAACTTCTCCTGTTTGCATCCTGGTGAAGCTTTTAGCTCCACAACCTAACAATCTCCCACTTGGAGATAAATAGCTGCACCTATACCTGTACCTATACACCATCTAAATTATTCCCTAGCTTGTATTCCTCTTCAAGATCAATCCTGAAGATCAACCACCACACAACCTGTGATGCTATACCTGTCATTCAAGTAACCTGCCATATCTGAACCTACATATCCATGTAGTGAAGAACTTGACCCTGCATAACAAGAATCCCTGCTGCTAGTCCCACTGAACTTCCCTCCAGTACTCTTTCCCTGAATTGGCTCCATACTTTCTGACAACCCCCACTGCTTGGGAAAACTTAGGTCTACACTAGACCTCATGTGATTTCAAACCCTGTTTCAAGCTAAGCTTGAACTGTCCAGCCCTTGGTGTGCTTTCTGATTCTGCATCCTGCATCATGAACCCCGCCAACACCATCTTCACATCAGCTCCCACTGGAGATAAAATCTCCATGTCTCTTATGCCAAAGAATTTCTACTGCTCCAAATTCTTCATGACACACCTCTGAACTAACCTTACCCTTAGCTCAGCAAATACCTGTATGTACAAACCTACTAGTAAATCACCCACATACAGTAACAAGATAATGTTGTGACCATCATCTACCTAGTAAGATAAAATCACAATAGTTACACTGACATTGACTGAAGCCATGCTTAGTCATCCACCTGTCAAAACCTATACCACTATCCTGCAGCTTCCTCAAGACCATATGCCTTGGCCTTCTGTCTCTTGTATCCATCCACTCTCTTCTTTAACTTGGGAATCCATTCCATCTCTCAGTGCTTACTTCTAGCTAACAACTCTACCAACAAATACCTATTTGGTTCTTCTCCAAGGACTCACACTTCTCATCCATGCCAAGCTCCCACTGTATCTAGATTCTACCTGCATTGCTTCTTCACATCTTCCTGGTTCTTGACCATCAATAAGCAATATAAAGAATGTGAACAATGAATATGAGGTTCACTTACCCTTTCTGACCTCGATATGAGCATTTGAGACCTGTTGATAGCTTATTGTCCACCCACCATCCGTTCCAGTGACCGATCTCAGCCATCTCCCAGTCTGCTCCTGACCGATGTTGGCTCCCTGTACTGACCCTGACTACCGACGTCATTTCCCTGGCCGACGCTGGTGTCCTTTCTACGGACATCAGTTCCTTTCATGACCGACATCAGTCTTTCTTCTGCCGATGTCGGTTACTATCTGACCGATGCCGGTACCTATGTTCATCTGTGAGTGATAACTTTTTACCCGCGAGCTCTCCATGGATCAAAATCCTAATCAAATCAACCCTGCTTTGCTCAGAATAATTTAGTTCCCTCACCTGATCTCTATCCGTCATCTCCTCCATGAACACCAAGGCTTTCTAGTTCTTTAGCTTGTCAAAGACATCTGACTTCCACTTCAAAACCTGCATTCTCCTTCTACATATGTGACCAAGCCTATGAAGCCACATCTTTGCAACAGAAGGTGAATCAACAATATAAGTAGATAGATAAAGGATACCTACTTTCTTACCACCATCTAATTCAAGTGCATCCACTGTGAGAGTTACAGTGCATCTCTCATCACCCAAATTTCTTGAAGAAATTAGACTAATCTCCAAGACTGGTACCTGCATGACTTCCTTCAACCACTGTGTGTCATCTGTCTGCAATTTCAGCTTCACTTCCCCTTCGTCAATCATTTGACAAGGCTCTCCAACCCCTAAATAAATCTCTCCAAAGTCTCCAAAGACATACCCATGAAAAGATGCTCTATTTCAGAGCTGCATAAGGAAAGAGGCAAAAGAATCTGTAAACAAAGATTCCAGTTTATCCAGAACATTTTGTGCAATATTACCTGCAACATATGCTTCTACACGCTGATCTTCTACCGACCAACAATCTCTTTTTACCTGCTCTTTCTTTCCATCAATCAGACCATTTGTGCTATTCGATTTCTCCATTCGTAGCTTACTTTCTTCTACCATTGCTATACTCCCACTCAATTTGAAACACCTGTGAGTGACTTTTAATCAACAAACACTACTAGATCTAAAACCACCTGTTAGTCAACCCAACCAAAAGCACTGATACCACTTGTTGGTATCAGCTCTTGAACCTACAACCAAGGATCTGATACCACTTGTCAGGGAACCTAGAATAATAAACATGCTCTGATGCCTACTTAGTCAAGATCTTGCTCCCTTAATAAGAGCATAAATATGATTACTCTGTATAAGTAACTAATCATGGAATTTAACCAAAAATATAAAGTAACTAGAAATATGAAACAACACAGGAATTGAGAGACAATACACAATTGTATTAATAATCACTTAGAAGAATATACAATAAGGAAGATGCCACTTCTTCCTCCACCTCAAAGGTTTGCCACACCTCAAGACCTTCTTCCCTCTCTCTCTTGGTCACAACAATAAACTCTAATATAGAATTGATGTTCACCTCTCCAACCAATCAGTAACACGCTGCCAGTTCACCAAGTACACAACCATACTCCAAGTAGATCTCCTGCTCTCTGCTGCTACCTGTAAATCACTAGACCTTACTCACCATTTTAGATCTCCTATAGAAAGTCATGCACACATGCTGACCAAGATCATACACATACAAAGAACCCTACTGATTCTCCAAACCAGTACCCACCTTGGTACTGCGGCACTAGGAGGAATGCACCATTGCTCTCTTCTCTCTGAAGGAGCTTATTGCTCTCTTACTCACTAGCTACAAGTTTTACAATACATCCCATGAGTCCATATATAGATCTCATGCTTACAATAATTAGACTACCTTAATTACAATAATTAGACATAAAACTCAAGACTAAGACTAGCCTTTGACATGCAAACAAACAGTCCAAAAATAGACTCTCCAGGATCAACATGCAAACTGCCTATTCTCGCATAGGCTGCCGATGTCGGCTCCTCCATGACCGATGTCGGTCGACTGGTAACCAACACCGGTTGCTTCCTCACTGCCATCTGACCGACGTCGATTGATCAGACCGACGCCGGTTTCCCTACAACTAATTCTACAACCCCTTGCAACTCTGCATCCTCCATAACTTCTCCTGTTTGCATCCTGGTGAAGCTTTTAGCTCCACAACCTAACAATATGCTCATCAGGATGAACCTTTTCATCACCAAAAAACTTAGATTTTTTTTTAGAACTACAAGGTAGTTCATGCAAGGGTGGAGTCAAATTAAGAGGACCAAAGGAATTGCCCCACAGACCTTGAGCCATTATGATAAGAGGATTAAATGGTGGGATAATGAATCTTAGTGGGGTATTTATAAGCAGGGCATGATTAACAATAGGAAAATAATCTCCTCCTTCCATTGGTGACCTGATAAGGTTAGGAGGAAAAATTCTAGACTATTGGAGGAAAGGTGGTGGAGGAAACAAATCAAAATTGCTCTACTATGCCAACTCAAACATGGGTTAAAAAACACCCTTGGCTCTTTGTCTTCTTGTGTATCATGGAGTTGCAAAATTTCAAATGAAAAAGGGACTAAAACTGCTTCAAGTTGAAGCTTGAGGCTTCAAGATGCACGTTCGTACTCCCCAATAGAGTTGCCAAAAACTATTGGGTGAATATTTTGTCATCAACTAATTGAGGACAAAATAGATATATCAACCATAACATAGGGAGATTTACACCATGAAAAGTGTGGGTTTACTAGATTTGGATGGGGTAAATCTCTCCTCTCATCAAGGGGAGGTTCCCTATGAATATTTATGCGCTATATGTATATATATAATTAAGCAGAAAATAATACTCAGGGTTGTATAACAGCATCCACCTCTCTTTTTTCAGAGGTGATGTAAAAGGAACAAGAGAGAGAAATCTTGGTCATTGGCCAACAAAATTCCTCTTCTTTCAGGAATGGTATCCAACATAGAGCA
Organism: Torreya grandis; assembly: GCA_037957365.1. Taxonomy (NCBI): domain Eukaryota; kingdom Viridiplantae; phylum Streptophyta; class Pinopsida; order Cupressales; family Taxaceae; genus Torreya; species Torreya grandis. Next base: position 4,621,755 of record JARHVA010000321.1, read on the forward strand.
AAAAATCACCTAAAGTAAGTAACAAAGGTCACAAGAAAACCCATGTAAGTACAAAGTCTTCTGTTGTCTCCTTCACTGATTCGAAACAAGCGTAACAGTAGAGTGAAACAAAGCACAAAGTCTCCATTTGAAACTACAAAAGATAACAAAATCACAAAGATAAAAGTAGCTCAAAGTCTCTCTTTTATCTTTTAGAAGCACTATCAGATAATATCAACACACTCATTTTGCTTATTAAATCAAATAAATAAGAGATTACCAGGAAAGAGGACATAAGAATTGTTTCCTAAATAACACAGATAACTTCAACACAAAGTCTGAAATAAACTTGCTTCTCATTCATTTAACAAAATATGATTTACAAATTGAGCACAAAGTCTCAAGAAGTGTCTCAATTTTAGCAGAGTTTTTGCTCTCAATTATCAGAGATACAATTACAAAAGAGGTCTCCACTATAAAAAGGGAGAAACTCTCAAAATTTAGAAAATAATAAAATACAAAAATATCTTAGTCAAAGATGACTCATCTTTGACTTTGAGATATTTTTCTAGATTTTTTACATGTAATTACATATTACAAAATTGCATGCACTTTTCTAAAGACAAAAGTGCATAAGGAAAGAAGAGAGAGGGGAAAAAGTTTCAGCTCTTGCCGCCAGACTTCTTTAGATGAGCATCGTACATAGCAATAGATGCCTAAATTCTTATACTATCTGCTGCAACTGTGTTTTTGAAAATGACCCTGGCTCTAATTAAAGCATCTTTCAATACTGTGATTACCTTAGCATGACTAGTTAACCTAGATCTTAGATTGTCTAGAGTCAACTAAATATCCAAAATATTGTCCACAGAAGTCATTGAGAAGGCTTTCTCTTCAAAATCTCTTTGAATCATCCCCTTGAAACCTTGGATCATTTCTTTAGCTAAGAGAAATGGGTTATCCCTAGAAGTGAGGCTGTAAGGTAGTTCTTCCAGTCTATTCAGCAGGCCTATGTCACTCTTCTCACTAGCATCTTTAGAAGATTTGAGATCTTTAATCAACTCCTTGAGTACCTGTATCCTGTATATCAGTGACTCCTTAATCTCAACATAGGAATCTTTGCTAAAAATGATGCCGATAGATATCAAGGTGCTTTTCTTCAAATCCTTCATCTCCCTCCACTTGCTAAGATATTTTTCTATACTGTTAATATCCTGAGAGATAAGAGAGACAAGGTCATCTAAATTTGCCCTCACCTTCTTCATCTTGTCTATCTTTTTTGAAACCTCCATAAGTAAGGAAACTCCCTAAGTATTCATCTTTTCAACGTAATCCTCCATCACTTTCCCTTTCAAGTAAGTTTTCTCTGCCTTTTGAATGACAGGGTCATCTATAGAGAAGGCCTTTGGAGTTGCCGCTTCAGGGGAAAGAGTGAATTTCCTTATTACTGCCGTCAACTGCTCTACCTTGGCCTTATAATAGTCTTTCATCTCATTTTCTCTATCAAATTTTTGGACCATGATGTCCATTGCAGACTGTAGATCACTTTTCGCACCTTTGTGAGTAACTTTGCCAAGTTCAACATGAGAGATGGAATAGTTGTTCATTTCAAAACCCTCAAGGGTTGCATCTTGCAGAGGCTTAGCTATTTCTAGAAATTTATGCCCCTTTTCCTCAACCAATTTTGAGAGGATCCTTGGCTTCTTAGGAGCCTTAGCTTTTACCAGCACTATTTTGCCAAAATCAAAGTCATCTACAGAGATAGCTAGCTTCTTTCTTTTAAGTGTGAATGCTAACATCTAAGGCTGGAGACAAGTGCTTACTGTGGCAATAGTTTTCACAGCTGGTGTTACCATGGTAACGTCTACACTGCTAGTAGTAACAGTGGTTATAGAAAGAGTAACAGGTGAAACTGTATCAACTGTTGATTGATCAAGCACATAAATTTCTCTTAGATTGAAGGAAGGAGATGCCAAACTAGGAATAGATCTAGAGGAGTGAAGAGCATCTCCAGAAGTGCCCTGAGGATCACCAAATATAACTCTAGAAGGAGAGGCAGCTCTAGAATAAGGAACACTGATAGGAGAGAGAGGTGAAAGAGATGCCACATGAGACTGAGGCGGAGAAGGAGAGATGCTTTTAAGTGGTTGTGCCCCTTCTTGGGAAGGTAGAGGTTTAGCCCTTTGCTATTTTCAAAGCCTGTCGTCTATCTCTATTTATTGGGCTGCCTGTTCTTGAGGGCTTTATTCTACAACTCCCTTAGCCATTGATTCTGGCTCTTCACTAACCTTTGATTTCTTAGAAACAAAGATGATTCTAGGCTTGTGAGGCTTAGATAGGGAAGGAATATCACCTTTGTTCTTGGTCTTATTTTCTTCCTTCTTCCTCATCTCTACTTGGAACTCAGCCTCTGATCCCATAATAAACTCTTTCAGTATGATCGTTTTGGCTGCTAACCAATCATTGGTGTTAGCCAATATTGGCTCAAATCTATTCCTCAGAAAAGTTAGCTCTTGAGACCACTGAATTGGTGGAAGAGAGGAGTCAACAATCTTTTTGGCCAGGTACCTACTATTGATAATGCTCATATCATCAACCAGATTGGGGGGAATATCTGTGAGCCCCAAATACTCAATTTGTTTTAAGGTCAGCCTGTTATAGTCCATCCTCTTGATTTCTTCAGCTATTCCCAGGTCCATCCAGATGTCTTCAATCATAGGCTATGAAATTGAGTCTTTCGTCTGATCATGTCTTTGACACCCCTATAGTCAAATTTGTCCCTTCTCTTGAATTGTTTCATAGCGACTAGCTACATCTCTGTTTCCATGACTTTGGCATTGGCTGCTATCAAGATAGAGTATCTACCAATTTCAACTAGAAACTTGAAACCTAGCTTTTTCAACTCCATTTACCTAGCATGTACGACAACCATTTGTTGACAAAGCTCCATCAGAACTAACTTATCAGAAGAAAACCTGGGGAGCATATAGGGATATCCTTGGAAAAAGCCAACTTGAAGATAACAAAAGGTGGAAAATTGAAGGAACATACAACCATAGTCATTGACGACCCTCTAAGCCTCATTAGAAACTCTCTTCTATTCAAGCTAAGGGTCGAAGAGGCATAAAAACATGGCAAAGAAAGCATCATTTGCCCTTTTAAAATTGCAGATTGATCCTTAAAGCATCAACTGGGGGTAATATGAGTAGACTAGGGTGGTCTTTCTATCTCCTTCAGTTGTCAAACCTAGAAAGGTTCACTTCAAGGCAATTATGTACACAAGGTATGCAGTCATATAGAAATTTGAAGAATTTTGTACCTTAGTTAGCTACTCATAAAGGGTGTTGCTGATCTGCTCACCCCAAAAGATGACATGCTTACCCTAGAGGATGATCTTGATGAATGGGTACATCGACTTATGGAACTGTGAGGAAGATGGGAGGCCTCACACTCTGCTGAGAAGGGTGATCAAGTCACCAATTTCTTCAATGAAATCACTCCTTGAGAATTTCCACATCCATCTAGATATATTAGTTTTGAGGGTCTTCAACCACCTGTTATTCATCACTTTCTTTGCCCTCTCAGGGTCCTTGTCATACTCCTTCTATGCTTTTATGATGTCAATCTTTAGCACTTCAGTAGCAGGAGGGCACATGAAGACTTTGTCAATAAATTTGGGATCCAACTGAATTATTACATTACTACTAGCATCTAAGACTGATCTTGTTTCTTTGTTGTAGAACTGGGAGCACTGGAGGATGAACTCCATATGATGTGCTACCACCAAGAAAGTGAGCAACCAGATGAATGTTGATTTCAATGATTCTCTTCATTTCAAAACTCGGGTTCATTTCCTTGGTTTGGGTCATGAACTCAGCCATATCCACATGGCCAATTTTTGTGTCTCTGATGTCATCAACATTGGAGGTAACTGAAGTGATCAAAAAGATGCCCTAGTACTTGTACTTCATGGTCTTTGCCTTTTTTGGAGAAGTTTTAGACATCAGAACTCACCTCATTTGATCAGGGGCTGATGAGCAAGAGCCTTCAGGAAGTACTGCAATCATGATCATGCAATTAGGGAATAGTGAGCAAATTGGGGAATTTGCATGTTGGGTGATCATGATTTAAGGAAGAGCACTTAGCAAGGCTGGATCAAAAATTGGGGGAAAAATGGGAGGAAAGGAAAAATATGGAAAAGGGGAAAAAGTTTTCAGAGTTATAGAAATTTGGGTGAAAAAATACATGGGCGATGAATTTTGCCACCCCTGCAGGGAAAGTCTACACGGGCAGTGAAATTTGTTGCCCCTATAGGGAAAGTCTGCACGGGCGGTGAATTTCACCACCTATGCAAGGAAGCCAGGAAGTCAAGGGTGTGTGAGTGTGCGGGCAAAGGGGAGGGGTGGTGAAAATTGCCACCCCTACAAAGAAAGGAAGTTGGGAAGGCCAACGGGGAGGGAGAGAAAAATAAAAACAAAAATAAAAACCCCCAACAACAACAAAAACTTAAAACAAAGCTAAAAAGAGGGAAGAAAAGGAAATAAATGCTAAAAACAAGACTAACCTAAAAAATACATGCGCTACAAGATTAAATCTACCAAAACACACTCTTACCCATTCGCCAGATCATCCAGATGCAAAGGGTAGGAGGAGAAGAGGAAGAATGAAAAAAAATAAGGCTGAAATCGGATTATATGGGGTGAAAATCAACCCCAACAACCCACCGCACGTGGCAATAATTGCCATGCACAGAAAATGAGGTAATGTAGGGGCGGCAAATTTTGCTTCCCTTATAGGTTTAGATGCAGGGGTGGCAAAAATTGCTGCCCTTGCATGTCAAAATGCAGGGGCAACAAGAATTACCGCCCTTGCTTCTCAAAGGTAAAATGCACTGGCGGCAAATTTTGCTACCCGTGCACGAAAATGGAAGAAAAGAAACACTAACTCTGAAATAAGTAGGTTTTGGTCTCTTGGTCGCATTGAGACTGTAACAACCTTCACGTTTCAGGGAAGATGTAATAACAAGACATTATGAATTTCAAAAGGTGCAGTTGGACCAAGACGAGAATGAGAAAAACCCGTCTCGAAAACAAACTTAGAGAGATGAAAGATGAAATGGACAAGTTTCGTAGGGGGTTGTTCCCAAAAATGAGCTAAGCTAATTTTGGAAACAACAATTAATACATGCCAAGTTTCACATCTTGAAATGGTACAATGGTAGTGTTTGAAAGTTACAAGTGATTGTCTCTACTCTATAATGCATGGAAGAAGCCATTACTAATAGTTTGGTGTTTAATCATGAAAACTAAAAGATGATAAAATATTGTACATTATCTTGAGGTCATGGAAGTTAAATAGACACCCCATAAATATTTAGATGCCACTGGGATACGAGATTGAAATAGGGGGAGTAATTTTGAAACAAAGGAGTTGTGAAGGAGTAGAATAAATAGTTGTATCGATCCAAGAGGGACTCTATAAGAGTCTATAACTCTTTCATTTAATGTAATAATATTATTATGGAAAGTTTTTGAGAGTGTGTATTCCATTATGATGATTTAATATGAATATAATGAATATATTTTAAGTGCATCAAGTCTGAGTATGTGCTGATAGTGTGTCCATGCACGAATGTCTGACGTGAGTAACATAGAGATAAAGGCAATCCTTAATTAGACCCCTCTCTAGTGCTTGCACCAAAATATCTACTTCATGATGATTTTTTTGTGGTTAAAACATAAACACCATAATATTTCCCTAGACTTACATGGTGAAAACATAACCTCTATGGTTGTTCCACATATTATTGAAGTAGTTCTATTAGTCAAGGCAATGATTTTACCAATCGATATTAATGTTTTCAGTTTTTCCACCTACATACACTATTGGTTTCATCATAATATGCATGTTTTAAAAATATCATCTAAGACTTTAGTTAACACACATTTTTCATGCTTTTACTTACATGTATTCATTGTTTTGCTTTGTGTTTTCCTTCAAATTTTCCCATCTCACTCTTAGTCCTATATTTATCAATCCTTATCAATTTAACTTGACTAAGATCCCATTAAATCTTGATTTAACTTCCACAAACAACCTCTTTTCCTTACAAGTATCTCAATTTTCCATAATTTTACCAATTATTTAATCTTTCAAGTTTTACAAATACATAGCCTACCTTATTTTGTTTTGGAGAATCCTTGCCTCAATATAAAGTCAATTTTGGTGTCCCAAGACACATGTTTGGAGAAGGGAATTAACCAAAATTGCAATCGGTTTGTTATTGTTTGTGAATCAGCCCACCCAAAATCTAGTTTCTTTCTTATTAAAAATTGTGTCTTTATTGTTTATATTCTATTGTCATAATTTTTTTGGAGAGTTAAAAAGATAAAAATTAATCAAAGAATCTAACTATGTGAGGATTGCATACTCACACTGATTAATTCTTCACTTTCACTTGATCTCACCATTGGTCAGGTTGGGGGATTTGATTTTAGTGTTTTTTGTTTATTAGAATAGTTACATTAGTTTTATTTTTCATCATTAATTAGATATATTTATATTTATAAAATATAAAATAAAATAAAACATTATCCTGTCTTTCATTCCCCCCCCCCCCCCCAAAAAAAAAAAAGTACTTTTGATTCTTTAGTTGAACTTGCATGTTAAAGATTCAAAAAATAATAATAGTTTTGAATTAAATATAGGGTATATTAGGTGAAACATGTCACAAATTAAATCCACACTAATACATTATATTTTTTAGTTTATTTTCAACACATTTTCATAAAATAAACAAATACACATATATATACACACCCAAAATCTAGAAAAAATAAAGTGTGCATACTAGATATAGATCCTCTATTTTGCATGTTAAAGAAAATTATAAAACTTAAATAACTAAACCATATAATAATAATAGATACATATAATCATTCAAAAGTCTTAAAAATTTCTATTCTAACTTTCATATTATGATAGATCATAATAAAAACTAGAAATTGCATAGCATAGAACAAACCCTAGTTTTAGATTTGAGTTTTTCACTTGCATGTTTAAAAAATAAATTAAATAGTATATTTAATTTATTTTAATTAAAAATTAAAATAAAAATAACATTTAATTTAGTTTATGTAGGTATAACTTTACAATTAAACTAGGAAGAACAAAATGAACACTTGCATTACTCCTCTAGAATTCAATTTATAACACTTGCATTACTAAAAAAACTTTGAAAAGAGAAAAAATAAAATTATTTTATTTATTTTAATTTAATATATTAATTTAATTATTTTAATCAATTTATTTTAATAAAATAATATGGTTTAATTTACATTACAAAATATTATAAAAAATACCAAAAAAAATCAAATAAAGCCTTGTCCAAATGCATACAAGCCTAAATATTGCTCCCAACCAGTCAAAACAACAACTAAACACTTTAAAATAATAATAAAAACAAGATATATGATTTAAAAATTCAAATAAACATTAAATTATCCCTTTTATGACACTTTTAGAGTGACCATATCTCCATAGAGCAGGCATCCTTCCTAAAGTTAGATCGCCATTTTATGCCATTAACATGTAGAGTGATATTAACGATAAGATTAAAATTGAAGTATTTAGATATAATCCTATTAAAAAAATTATAATTATCTAAATTAAAAAAATTTAAGATCAAGCCTGTGTATAATAACCCTGAATAATTACACCTAATCATATTCTAGCCTGCTAGTTTAATGACCTCCAAGTTTGAGTTATTCCATTTCCTTTTCTTCCTCCTTAGGATTAGCCTCAACATATTTCATATTATTAGTATATGAAATTTATTGGACATAGTCAAAAAAATCCCTAGGGTTATTAACCCAATTACACCCAATTCCCTGTACCTAGTATTGACCAAGAGCTTTGTTACCTTGTCCTCAATCACACTAAGGGCTCTTGGGATTCTATCTCCTCTAAATTCATTGCTATAAAATATAAAAATGACAATGATAAGATATTTTTGTATTTATAAGAGCAAAATTTACTATCTATTTTATAAAACCTTGTCCTTGTACCTCAACCTAGTCAAATAGACCCATAGACCTAGAGATAAAGGTTAGTGTGTCACATTATTTATGTATAATATCCAATGACATAATTCCTTAAAAATGGATTAAAAACCTCATTAATTAGACTCATAATTTTTATAAATTTTTTTAAAACACAAATATCATCATTAACCATTCATACAACCATTCTTTGGTTTTGAAATCTATTTTCCATACTTCACCTTCTCTAATCATGATTTTGTGATATCTATTTTTTAGAAAAATATATAGAAAATACTTGACCCCACTTAAGAAATACATCAGGTCATCCATGCATAAAAATGGTAATATATACTTTATCATGATTATTTTTATCTTATTTGATCCAAGATCCCATTCTCCCAAATGCGCTTATTAGATTAGGTGCACTGAGTGATCTTGAGGAATAATTAGGGACTTTTTTCTTATCATTTTAGGATTGTTGTTGAGATAATACATCTAAATAAATATAGTTATTGGGATCAATTACATAAAATACCTAGAATAAATATTTAATATATGTAGTGCTACCACCAGAGATCTAATTCTTATTTTCTCATTGATACAACTTATTTACTACTAACTGAACAAGTTATGATAAATTTACCACCTGAGCCCTACTTCACTTCATTTTACAATTTATAAATAAAGGGGAAATGATAAATGAATAATAAATAAAAATAAAATGAGAATGAGAGTAAGGTATAAAAGGAATCTCTCTAGGTCACAAAATGATACTAATGCTTGATAACTAAGGATGTTCCCCACTATATGTCAAATTTCATGAAAGATTATACTTTAGTCACACAAGGAAGGAGATTGATGGAGATTAGTAAATTATTATATCCAAAATCCTTTTATGAATAAACATACATGTAACTTATTGTTAAACATACATAGGTCTATGCAAGTTTAAACAAAGATAAATAATTTAGGGAATAGATGAGAATAGTTTGAGGATCATTCTAAACAATGCATACACCTATATAAAATGCATAATTCAATTATTAAAAATAATATATTACATAAATAAGATAAGTTGGAAGACATTCATGAAAAATGGAAACCTTGTGAGGAGAAAGACAAGAACTTGTATTAATATCAAGTGTTCAAATTACAAAAGTGTCGACCCTAAAAAAAGAGCTACACAACATCATATATACAGGAGAGATGGGACATACCTCATAGTAGCATGAGATCATACTCCTAGACATCATGTCCTAAAGTAGTTACAACTAATCATTAACCATATAACCTCCTAAAATAGACAAATCAAGGAAGAAATGGGATGGTGACAAGTGGCTTAGTGGTGGCCCACTTCTAAATGTATTATAAGTAATTATCAAGATGTTATGATTAGTCTATGAGGTTATCTTATTGGTCAAGTTTCTTTAAGGTGATAGGTGGATTTTGAAAGAACACTTCCACTAGAGTCAATAGATTGATATGTTTTTGAGATGAGCCTCTAATGAGACCTTTACTTATTTGACCTAGTTTATGATTTTTATATACTTGGTAGTAAGATCCAAGATATCTTTGGTTCTAAATTTATTGTATCTTTCCACCTTTATCCTCATAGCTTCATTTAATTATTCCAAGTGGATCCTAAATTCATATCACCTGAGCAAAGTGCCATCTAAATGAAAGAGAATAATGATGCTAACTTCCTTGAAGTAAGCAAGGATTTGGTATCTACTCTTCTCCAAGGAATTTATAGTTGCTTGGGTGTTGCTCATCCAATATTAAATGGAGGTTCTCATTCCCCCTACAAAATTTGAGTATAAATTTAAGTCCATGAGGGGCATTAGCTATAGTTCCAAGATCACCCCTTGAAATTGTTATCCATATGAATGATTCCATCGAGGCAAGTTTTGGCTCTTTAGATAAGCTCTTTAATTTGAGATAGATCTTAGGTTACTTTACGAAGGGTTGAAAATAAATTGTCAAGTTTTTCTTCTACTTTGCCAATCATGCTTATATGTAATGTACTCCTCACTTGGGACTTAAGTGTTCGAACCTTCTCCTTAATATCCTCTATCAACATATCATAGAGATCATTATTTTCTTAAGGCACTAATATTGGGTCCTTGACTACCTTCTATTCTCCACTTGGAGTCCTCACTTTAGTGAGGAAAAAGAGATATTTTTTAGTCTTCCACACTATAGGGTTTCCATATTGAGTAAAGGTCTATGTGATAATAATTTTCATCTTCATTTATTCTTGGCAAAACTACAATTGGACATATAAGTCCCCATGTTAAATCACTTACGGTCTCTATGCATGTGATGATCTAATGGGCCTAATCCATGCTTGTATATCTATGGTCCATAGGGTGGTGGAAGATGATACATGAGGGGTGGTGGAAATTAATGTGAAAGTTGGAGTAAAGGATAAAGGAGGCAAGAGTGGAGGGGCATACATAATGGTATATAATATGGATGGGTAAGTGGAAAGAAGAATGGATGGGGTGATATGTGGGAAAAGTTAGGAATTAAAAATTAGGATGCCTAGCGGAACATTTGAGACAACCATTAGTCTAGGGCCATAGAGATTTGAGGTCTAATAATTACCATGAGTTGAGTATTAAGGGTCAATGAGTATATTTTTATTGAAAGACAAACCCTTAGGTCTAGGGTGATGGATAGAGAGGGATAAGATGGAGCTATAAACTCTATGGGAAGAGGCACA